>JAVSCE010008972.1:0-222456 GCA_032199065.1 Smutsia gigantea
TATATAAGGCATAATATCCTGAAAGACACGTATTTGGAAAACAGTGAGATGTTTACCATCGCTCTGAACCTGGCAGGAGGTGAACAGAAGGAAATGAAATGGAAAGAGTGGCTGAAGTCAAGTTCTAAGAGGTCTTATATTCAAGCCTAAGGAATTTGTGAGCAGAGGTGAGCAACAGATGCTCATAAGCTGAGGAGTGGTATGATTTTTGTTTGAGGAAACTAACACTGGTGGTCCTGTGCAGGAGTGAACAGACATAGATATATGAACAAATATGGTATATGGCCACTGCTCTGTTTTTGGCCCCTAAAGTTTTGCCATTTCCAGAATGCCATATAATTGCAATCATGTAATATGTAGCATCTTGAGTCTGGCTTCTTTCACTGAGAATAGTGCATGAGAGAGTCATCCATACTGTTGCACATCTGAGTCATTCATTCTTTTCATGCTGAGTAGTTTCCCATTATGTAGCTGTACCAGTTTATTTACACATTCTCCCATTTATCCATTCACCTGTTGCATGACATGAGGATGATTTCTAGGTTTTGGCGGTTGTGACTGGAGTGGCTATATTTTCATATAGGTTTTTGTGTGAATATAGGTTTTTATTTCTCTGGGGTAAATTACTTAGGAGTCGGGTTGCTGGTCATATGGTGTTTGTTCAACATGGTAAGAAACTGCCGGCTTGTTTTCCTAAGCGTTGTAACTCTTTCGCATTACCACCAGCAGTGTATGAGAATTCCAGTTGCTCCACATGTTCACCAACATTTAATACTGTCAGGTTTTTGTGGGTTTTTTAGTTCTCCTAGTAGGTTGTAGTGATATCTTCATGATTTGAAAGTATTTTTCCTAATGACTAGTGACACTGAGATCTTTTCACATGCTTACTTGCCATCCATATTTCTCTGGCAAAGCATTGTTCAAATATTTTCCCCATTTTTTAATTGGATTGTTTTTTCCCTCTATTATTGCATTGTTATAAATTCTGGACAAATATTCATGTTTTGTAAATATTTGATAGCAAGCTGTTTTTTGTTTTTTGTTCTTTTAGCAATGTCTTTCAAAGAGCAATCATGTTTTCATCTTGAAGTAGTCCCACTTATCAATATTTCTATCACAGATGGTGCTTTTACTGTTGGGTCTGAAAAACTTTGCCCAACACAAGGTTATAAGAATTGTCTCCTATGTTTTCTTCTGAAAGTTTTATAGTTTCCAACTTTACTTTTAGGTTTGTGATTCACAGAGTGGTAACTTTGTAACTGAACAAGATTATAACAATTACACGATTTTCTATTGCATGTTACCTCAGAGTTTACAGAGTGATGACTTAAACATTATCTTATTTGTTCATGATCCCATGGTTTTACTTTTGTTCTATTTTGTAAATAAGGAGACTGAGAATCAGGGAAGTAAAAAGCGACACCCCAGGTCTAGTATATGGAGGAACCAGCATGCAAAGACCTTCAAGTTCATCCTCTTTGCACTACATAAGTCCTCTTTGGTGTAGAATGTGACTCTGTAGGATTGTTTTTTCTTTCCTTACTAAAAAGAAGAAAGATAGAAATTCAGTTATTTTTATTCTTAAAAAAGGCTTATAATTATTTTGCAAGAGAAGATCATTTCCTTCTGATGAAGTGGACAGTGATCACAAAGACAGAAGTCCTAAAATGTAATCCCAGCCCCACCACTTACTTATTCTTTGGCCTTAAGGTTACTGAGCCTCATTTTGTTCATCGATGAATAATGAAAATACCTACTTTACAAGATTGTTGTAAAGATCAAATTAGATAAAATATGTGAAAATACCTGCCATAGTACCTGGAACATAGCAGATAATATTATATGTTAATTTCTTTTCCTCTGGACACATCTGTAATTTATCACACCTGCCACTGGGACTCCAGTATCACACAAGCTCACTGTCCCAGGTTACACAGAACATGCTATTTAGATTTTTTTCCTACATTTTATTGATGGAGATAGTGCAAACTTAGCAAATGAATATGTTAAACAAAAAATTTCTCATTTTTCAGGAAGGCTACTGCGATATGTATTCAGTCAAGAATTTATCCCAGAGAAAGAAATCCCCAAACCTGTTTTAGTAACTGTCCAGCAGTACTTCTATGGGTTGTTCTTCTTGCCAACCACTAACTTTTGTTGAGTCCCTTCCACATGTGCATTGTAGGATAGAAAGATCTGACCTTCTCTCTAATCCTTACAAGCTCTTCATCTGGGGAAGCTGGGGTTGAATAATTTAATATCACATGAAGAGGAGGTGATGGAGCCAGAGTTAAAACCCAGGTCTGCCCTATCCACATCTAATCTGGTTTTAAACCCTACCATGCTAACTTTTCATACTGCAGTTTTAGCTGCTGCCCTCTATGAAACAATGCTTAGTGTCACTCAAGATCCTTCTAACATCAACTTTCAGCCTTCCAAAGCCATCTGAGCTCCTATCATCTTTTTCCACAGGGCTGATTTCAGTCTCTTAAGTCACCTAAATAGCTCATCTCAGAACATGTTCCCATTTTCACCTTCCTTTTCTGCTCTGGTACCTGGAATTAGACTTTGGTATGGGCCCAAGGAACTCTGAGCAAGACAAGAAAGGCCTGGTGACGTGTACTGCACCACACTCCTATGTATGCCCTGGGCCTGCCTACTCTTTAATTCAAGGAGAACATGAGACAGGATTTCTCCTAAATCACCAACTTAACCGTCGCCCACAAGGAGCCATCAGGTTCCAGGCAGTGGCGTTTGCAGTTTGTCAGTTATCGGGAAGATTAACAGATAACAGCATTATCCGGTGCTCAGCACCGCGGCTTCACAGAGGAGTGGAGAGCAGGGCCCCACATCTGTTTTGGGACATCAGACTTGCACAAATTAATAAGTGCAAACTGGGCTGTGTCTGATGCATGTTCTGAAGAGGTGCTGACAGTAAGTGCATTATACCTAGTGGGAACCTAGGAGACCCCAGGGAGCAAGCTGCTCCCTGCTTGCACACCCACTGGTCTGGAGAGGAGGCAGCTCTGCGGGCAGCCAGAAGGGACCCACCTGACCAGTACTCCTGCTTCCTGTGGGGACTATAGTGCCTGGTAAGCCTTGTTGGGAGGATGACCTGAAGTGACTTTTACGGAAGCCCCTAATGCAGTGCCGGACCTGGGTATGCTGTAAACCCTGCAAACATCTGTTCCCAACCCCACCGCCTTGCCTTTCTGCTGTCTCTTGCCTCAGTCTCTCTCTGAGCAGGGACTGTTCCCAGCAGACTGTCATGAAAAGTATTCACCTCTCTCTCTCTCTGCAGACAGTTAGGGTTAATATCTTGTTAAAGAGAAATAAAAGACTCTTCCAGCTCAAGAGGAATTCTGGGTTGATTAATACAGGACCAAATCCAAACATTAGCATTTTCACTTCTGACTCTCATCTCACTTGATGCCTGCCAGGCCAGCAAGTAAAATCAGCCCGAAGCCTTGGATCATCAGCCACGAGCAGAAAAGCTTCCCTGTGTGTGTTGCTTTTTACCTGGGAACAAGCTTCCTTCTTGTCCATGGAGCAAGGTCATTTCATTGCCACCCGCCTCCTAGCAGGACAGACTGTTTAACTGATGACAGAGCCCTGATGGAAATGTGCCTAATCCAAAGCTGTTTGTTTTCCTCTAGGTGTGATGTTCCCTTAATAGATATCTTCTGAGATTTTCTTTAGTAATAAATGGTAACTGTTAGGCTCAGCTCAAATAATGGGCTTATTTTTGCTAATGCCAACATTTCTGAGCAGTGGGCAAATTAGAGACAAAAAGTTTTCTCCATATTGACTTGCAGAATGCTTACACATTCGCCCTTTAGGTTCCTTCCTTTCAGGTCGGGCAGGGCACACCCAAGATGCAGCAAGCAGATAGGTGACTAGAGCTTTCGGGTCAGCCTCTGCTGCAGGAGGCTTTGACGTGGGGCTGAAGGGACTCTCTTTGTATTGTTCATTATGAAATTAATAGCCAGCAATCAACAGAATGTTGGTCTCAAACAAGCACACATCTTAATGCAGAGCATTACTGTAGGCATTACAATAAGTAAGGAAGTAAGGAGGAAAAAATTATTCTTCATATTGAGAAGGCTGGAATTGGGGGCAATGAAAACCATAATATAATAATTCCTACCAAAACTTGAGTGCCAGCTATGTGCCAGGTCCTGTACTGAGCACCATGCATACATCACCTCATTAAATTCAGTCTTCCCAACAATTCTTTGAGTTAGATAGCTATAGTTCCAATTTATATATATAAAAAATCCCAAAGCTCAGAAAATCTAAGCATCTTGCCCTAAATCACACAAGAAGTAGCAAGGCTGGAATGGAAATTCAGGCCTGTTTCCTCCAAAGCCCTTGTGTTAACCATGATTTGGCTACAGCCCCACCTTAAAGTCAAATGAGGCCCTGTGAGTTAGAAAAGAAGGTGAGTGTTCAGAGCAGTCACAGCCTGGGGGCTCACTGGCGGTCAGGATGGTGATGGGTTTTGTTTGGCCCAAATGGTTTTGGCCCATATGGATTTTATTCTTACTATTTTAATTGGTTGCTTTTTTTTAAAACTTGGGAAATGTGACACAAAAACCCAGATTTCTGGCTTCATTTGAAAATAAGAAACTCTGCCAGTAAAAGACTGGAGCTGAGGGGCAACCCTCTTCAAACGGGGCGTGCGCTTCCCTCTTCATCTGCGCTCTCGCTCTCCCATGTTGTCTCCCCAGCCCCAGGAACTGTGTGAGTGTTCTTCGTCACCAGGCTGTGCTGCCGTTCTCTTTGTAGCTTTGTAAGGAAAACTGAACTTTTTATGAGTATTCAAGTCTATCAGAATCTCTTACACCTGGCTCATTCCTTTCCTCGCCTTACCCATCTGCACTTGAGATGGGCAGTGTGCCCTGAAGCTGGGCAAAAATAGGTGCAAAATTGTTCTTTCTGTGGCACTGGAGGGACACTCACAAAGAAAGCAGTTCCCTTGCCCGGAAAGCAAACCTTTCTGGAAACCTGCTCCCTGTCTCTGATTTGCCAGCCTGTGACGGCCCTTAAGGGAGCTTTCCTGCCACGTGGCTGATGAGGGCTGCGGCCACCTCCGTCTGTCTCCCACTAACGATGCCTTCCTCTTCCCTTCCTCTCACTCAGTGCCTAGCATGCAGTTTGCCAAAGATTTGCTCCTTGTGAAGGAGAAGGAGGGTGTCCTGCACGTGCCAATTGTTCGGAGTGGAGACCTGAGCTATGAGTCATCAGTGAGGTGCTATACTAGGGGCCATTCAGCTCAGGTTGTGGAGGACTTTGAGGAGAGAAGAAACGCAGAGTCTTCACGGATTATCTTTCTGAAAGGGGACAAAGTAAGTGTATTTGCAATAGCTGATGTTTGGGATTCCCTTCTTCCTGGATGCTTTTATGTGTCCATAGTGAAGTAATCTAGACAAATTCTGAACTTCCTAGGAATTTTTTACTAACTGATAATTCTTTTTAATACTGCCATGCACATTAGAGATGAACACACTCTGCCAGAAGAGGAAGAGGCAATTTCTAAAGCCTGGGCGCCTGTCTCAGGGCAATGCATCCTAGTACAGGACCACACAGACAGATGCTGAGCACATTCAAGTCAGTGGAGACTTCTCTTCTTGGCAATGTATGTGAAAAGTGATGCATGTGGGCACACGAACTCCTGAAAAGTCAAGGCACCAAGGATGGCTGCTTTAGAATCAGAGCCTGCAAACTCAGTGTATGTCCAACGTGTACATTGACTGGGAATCCTATTTCACCACTTTGGGATCTCAGTTTCGATGTCTGAGTCAGTCGTGCCCCTTGACTCAAGGCACACAAGCCTTCATTGTTCAGTCCAAGGCCTTTCTCTTATTTTATTTATTTATTTATTTTTAAATTATATATTGTGCTTACTTATTTGTTTTATTTTACCCTATTCTTCAGCCACATTCCCTTCCCTACCTTGGAGCTCATTGATCTGTTATATTTAATATCTATTTCTTAATTTATATTTGTTCTTAAAAAATGCTTGTTTTGTGTGCATAATTTTAATTTATAAAAATGCTATTGTTATAACTTTTTCAAACTTTTACTGTTCACTGAGCAATGTTTTTATATCTGTCCATGTCGTTTATATGTATGTCTAATCTGTTGTTTCAACCTGTTGCATAATGTTTCATGATGTGCATTTACTACATTTTACTTATTTACTCTCAGCAAGAGAAAGTGAAGAAACACAGAGATAGCACCCAGTCACCTCCTACTATTCTGCCACCACAAATAATGCTCCAGTGCACATCTTCATAAATGTCCTCTTACACAGGAGTGGGAATTTCTTTGGATATACACTCAGCAGCAAAATTTCTGGACCATTGGCCATGAATGTATTTAATTTCAAAAAACAGTGTCAGAATATTTTCCAGAATGTCACTTGCAGTGCATGAGGATTGTTATAACCCTACATCCTCTCCAACACTTAACATTACTCATCTTTTGATTTTTGGCTAATCTGATATATATAAAGTTATAGCTCATTTTAATTTGCATTTCTGTAATGACTATCATTTTCTGTGCTTGTTATGTTATTGGGTTTCCTCTTACATGAATTTATTATACTTATCTTTTGTTCCTTATTGTATTGCTGTGTTTTCCTTACTCATCTGCAGTATTTTTTTTATTAAGGTATCATTGATATACAATCTTATGAAGGTTTCACATGAGCATCATTGTGGTTACTACATTCCCCCTATTATCAAGTCCCCACCACATACCCCATTAGAGTCACTGTCCATCAGCATAGTAAGATGCTGTAGAATCACTGCTTGTCTTCTCTGTGCTATACTGATTTGCTGTATTTTCTATACCTTCTAAATATTAATTCCTTGCCAGTTTTAGACATTTTAATATTGTAAAAATATTTTCCCTTATTAGTTTTGACCACATTGTTCTTAGTTTAATAGGCACCTTCAATTTGGATATAATCAAATATATCAAATTTTTGCCTTATGATTAGTCAGTCCTTCTGAAGTTTAGCATTAAGAAGACCTTAGCTATCCCAGGTCACTGAAGATTCTTCCTCTTTTCGTCTTTACTACCAAAAAAAAAAGTGATAGTTTCCTTCTTAGAGACTCTTAGTCTTTTATATGTTCATGACTCATAGAAGCCCTGTCTTAATTATTTATTTTATGGGAATTCTACTGGTGGCAAGTTGAAACACATGTTTAAAAGCATATACAAATACTATAGATACAATCTTCAGTTTTGAGTCAACATGTCTGTATTTGTTTAAGTTCAAGAGAGGATTCTCTGCCTATCCAAGAGACAGTTTGCAATTTAATAAAATTATAAAGAAAATACAGTCTCATAGTTTATATGTTACCCGCACGACAATCTATCAACATTATAAGCATACTTTGGAATCTTCATTTTCTTTGGCTCGCTAAGTAATATGTCTTTGAAACTTGTCACTAACTAGAATGTCTTCTTTTAAAGATATCCTGAAGGGGCACTTCTAAATTCATGCTTTTCATAAAGATATTATTTTAAGAAAGATGAGGTAGGAAAAAAGAAGGAACATTCTTCGGGGAATTAAAACCAGTTTAGCAGGTCACATATAAATCAAGGAAAGTCATTTACTATGACTTTGGAAATATGAGAGTGAAATTTCTCTATACCCACATTTCCTGGGCAGTACAGTAGTATGGTGGATTTCAAATGGTTCAACTAAAAAGAATCCCACTTCATATCACATGACTCTGCTATCGAGGCTGCTCTATCATCTAAAATGTTTGTGGCCTTATTTTATGGTTTCTTAAGAACACAATCATCAGTACAGAATATTCAGTTTGGGAAACATGATTTCTGTCCATCAAATAAGGATTTTGATTGTATTCTCAGACTTTCAGCACTTGGCAGTTTTCACACAAAACACCATTTGGTAGCACATTTGAGGGTTCTTGCAGCATTTAAAGGTGTCTTTAGCCTAACAGAAAGACTTTTTGAGTTCTTCATAAGATTATCCAATTGTAAAAATGGAAAAGAAACATTATTTAGCTCCCCAGGAAATCTAATCCATATGTTGAACCCCATCATCAGAAATCTACCTTTTATAACGCATTGGTCATCTCAGGCATAGTGTCAGAAAGCACACAGTGACTTTAGTGGGTTGTTTTATTATCTTGTTTTTCATGATTCATGACCAATAATTCAAAGTGGTTGCAGTGTTTTAATACAAGGCTCCACGTATAGGTATGCCGCACTGAGGTATGACCTGTTAGATTTAAACATTCTATTTTACAAATGAATTTGTGTTGACTATTTGATGTTGCAAAGAAGAAAAATCATTTTCTAGGGAAACCAAGCAAATTATTGATATAGCACTGCCAATTTTAATCTCTCTTGTGCTATTCACTCTAGATGAAGAACTGTACTGTTTCTATCCACGATGACTCCATGTTTGAGCCTGAGGAACAGTTCAGAGTCTACCTTGGCCATCCTCTTGGAAACCACTGGAGTGGAGCCAGAGTTGGAAAGAATAACATGGCCACCGTCACCATATCCAATGATGAAGATGGTAACAGAAGAAATTACCTTTAGTTACTCTTAGGTTAATGGGACATGAACTGATGTTTTACTAGTAACGTAATTATAGGTGTTTTGAAAAATGAAAGTGCTATAAAAGCACCTACCGATAAGAATCTCAGAGTATTTATATAAAATGTTGGCAGCAAATGATCACCCTCCACAGAGCTCCAAGAAGTTTATAGGTGTTTTTGATCTCATTATTCCCTATCACATTGCTGAGAGATAAAGAATGAGTATGGTTAAAAGCTAGGACAGAGACACAAAGACAGGCAGAGAATAAAAGCTATTTAAGTCACTGCAGTTCAGGAGCAGGAATGGAAATACAGTCAGAATCAGTTGAATCCAATGAACTAATTTAAACACTGCCACTTTCCTGGAAAAGTCTAATTTTGCAGTTTTCTTCTTTCTAATTGATTTGGTCTAGTAACCTAAAAAAACTTAAATTCTTTAGTCAAGTGTTAGCAAAGAATGCCACTAAATACCAGGGAAAACAAAACAAAATCTGTTTCAAATTGGGATATAATTGTTTTATTGAAATACATATTTTAATGCATTAATGGATGATAATATTACAAATAGTACTAGATGTTTTTATTGAATATTTACTGTATACTGAGAACCAGGCCAAGCTTATTATATTATCTTATTTCATTTAATCCTGACAGTAACCCCTTAAGGTAGGTGTTATCATCCCTTTATTAGAGGTGAAGAAATTGAACCTCAGCAAAGTTATATAATTTATACTTTTAGTTACACAGCTGTAAAGACAAAGCTGGATGTGAACCTTATTTTATCAGATTCTAGAATCTACACAAGAGTCAATGACTCACTTAGGTTTTCTAATATAAAATCAGGGACTAACTTAGACATTAGGTAAAATAAAAAAGCCAGCCTTGAAGATAAATTAGTTCTTTACCCAAGGAGATTCAATACTGAAGTGAACTTCTCCTGGTCACAAGGAAACCCAAAGACTGACGCTCAGAGAGATAACAAATTCACACTGTGTTACAGTGACACTCTTAAGTTTCAAAGAGCATTTGTATTAAAAACTATGAACTCTCAATTGAGGCTTGTCTTCTACAATTAGGAGGAATTGACTTTCTGAGAGGGAAAGAGGGGAATGAACATAGAGACTCAAAAAATTTCAGCAAAATTCTGTAATAATTAAAAATGGTATAAAATTTGTAGATGCTCTCAATGTTCCCATCTTTTTATCTCATTCTCTCCACTACTACCAACTTGTCCTTCTCCATGAGAATATGATTGAAAAGGAGGCAAAATTTGATTTTTTAAATAAAAATCAACATATTAATCATTTCGTAGCAATAAGAACAGCATCTCAAACCAGATGGTGTTAGGAAATCTTGTGTCCCTGAATTATTCAACCTTTACTAAATAACCTATGAGAAGTTAAGAAAAGATAAATGTAGGGGATGTGAGAGCTCTGGGAGGGAGGATCCAAAAGACCAGAGCGATGGATTTGGTAAATTAAGTAGCACAGAAATGAAATAAATTATAGACCTTAGCAGTTCATACCTCAAAATAAAAATGAGTTGATTCATGCAGTCAGTTGATAGTTATCGAGGGCTTACTATGTCTCAGTCACTAGATAAATTGCATGAATTTCAAAAACATTTTGTGAGCTGTAATGCCTAGATGGAAATGTGGACATCATGCATTTCAAGGTGCATATTTCCCCCACTATATTGTTTTTAATAAGAAACTGTGAGGAACAACTCCTAAAGAATCACAAGTAAATTCCTTTTTCCAAAGCATTTGCTTAGGGGAGAATACTGATTGACTTTTACAACTGCAAGCCATTTTGCCTTGGCATTGTTAACTAATGGGGAAAACTTCCTCTTGTTCATATAAGGTGCTCTCCTAGGAGTCAGGACCCTTTGTGCTTTTCTAACTTGTTCTTGCTTTCCTAACTGTGTTTCTCAGCCCCCACCATTGAGTTTGAAGAAGCTGCATACCAAGTCCGGGAACCCTCGGGGCCAGATGCCATGGCCATCCTGAATGTTAAAGTGATCCGCAGAGGGGATCAGAACAGGACATCCAAGATTCGCTGTAGCACACGTGATGGATCTGCCCAGTCGGGTGTGGATTATTACCCAAAGAGCCGAGTCTTGAAGTTCAGTCCTGGTAATTGAATGTCAATCCCAAACTGTGGGTTTTACTTAATAGAGAGGCAAATATCTTGTATTTGAAGAATGGAACAAGCAGAAAAATGAAAGAGGAAAATGGTAGTTCTAGTAGCATGAAGTATTTATTAAGCACACAACTGAGATTGAAGGAGTCTTTAAATGCTTTAATTAGTAAAACTGGCATGAAAAAGGGAAAAAAAATAGGACCCTTACTTTGGACCATCCTTAGCATATTGGTTCATTTAAAAGGATTTTTGTTAGCCTATGATTTGGTTGAGGGATAAGAGCACTTGATTCTTTAAAAATATACATGACTGCCATCATTCAGCAACATTGGTACAAACCTCTGTGTTGGGCCCTTCAGTGATTACTAAAATCTCGTTCTCACGTGGTTTACCATCTGCTAGGAGACTAGATGCCCTGTTAATAGAATTCCAAGAGGTTTATCCCAGAGAGAGCTATGGAGACAAGCTGGGGAAGAGAGAAAAATGACATTCATGTCACAACTAGTTGTTTAGCTATCTGATATATTAATTTGATGGCAGGAATGAGAGAAGGAGTTGAATTATATTCTAGGTTTTTTTCACAAAACTTTCTGGAGCACGTAGGGCAAAAAGGCTGGTATAGATCCTTGCACCATTTGTGATGCAGCTGGAAGTGGGCAAAGGCCTTGCAGATATGTCTTGGCAAGTGGAGAGAGAAAATTACTCCCTCAGAAAAGGGTGTGGGATGGAGGGAGGGAGGGCTCTGTATGCCTTTCTAACTCCCCTGGAGCTTCAGAGGCCTTTGGGCTCCATCCCTGTGCGTCTGTTGGTGTTTGCTGGGAGGGTAGATGCCCTTCCTCCACATCCACACAAGGACTTCTCTTCCGAGTGTCTTTCTGTTTCCTTTCTGCATAAGGATCCAGGGAAAAGATAGGTCCTAGAAGCAACCTAGCCCACATGTCTGTAGGAGAGGTAGAAGGGAAACCTAACTACTACCAGGGATATTTGCACCTTCAGAGAATCATTTTACACAAAAGAAAGGGGGTTTCTAATATTCAGCTCTCCCCATTCCAGGCTGCCAAGCCTTCACACTATCACCTTTGCAGAGATGGTCTAGTAGGGAGCCTCTGTGATGTTGCTTCTTAGGAGACAGCTTTGAAGGGCATCTGTGTGCAAGCACTCAACGGCCACACAGGAGCTCATGCCGAAGTGTAAAGAGGAAAGAAAAATTAAGAAAAAAACCTCATAACCAGGGTGAAGTGTATTTTGGATCATAGACTTTTATTACTACCAGCTAGTGTCAGACAGGGGCCATTAATCCTCAGATGGTATTGAATAGTAAATCTGCAATACAGAGCCTCTACCACAGGTGGAATTTGGTCTATAAAACGGATTTCTTAACTTGAGATGGGGCTAACGTGATCAGCAGCCACTGCATTTACAGAAAACCTCTAAAAGGAGAGGGCATATTTTAGCACGACGTCTCAGCTGCGCCAACCTGCACTGTGTTAGGTAGGTCAGCTAACAAGGACCCTTGCTTTCTTTTTGTTCTGTACTCGGTGAAGGTTTGGATCACATCTTTTTCAAAGTTGAGATCCTGTCCAATGAAGACCGGGAATGGCATGAGTCTTTCTCCCTAGTGCTGGGCCCGGATGACCCAGTGGAAGCAGCTCTTGGTGACGTGACCACCGCCACAGTGACTATCCTAGACCAGGAGGCAGCAGGCAGTCTCGTGTTGCCAGCGCCACCCATCGTGAGTTGCTTGCCCTGAAGGATCGCTGCGTTTCTCTCAGGGACCAGTCAGTGAGGACCCGAGAGAAGTAGGATTTCTGGGGCTATACATCTTCATTCTTGTGACACAGTGATTCCCAACTGGGTGTGATCTTGCCCCTCCCCCCACCCTCCTCCACCACCTCCAGAGACCATTTGACAAGGTCTGGTGACATAAACGTGGAAGCAAACCACACTGATACCTTGGTCTGATAAAGAGAGAAAGTACAATTGATCTCATGTCTTTGGTGAGACCTAGAAAATTAAGAAAAAAGTGATACTACCCCGTATCTATTATCCTACATATTGAAGACACACATAGAATTCATTATTTGCAGAAGTGTCATGCCACGTTTCCCAATTTGGGGATGCATAGAATGAATGCACTGTTTTCACAGTTAGGAGGAAAATTCCCGGAGGTTGAGGAAAATTTAACCCATAATAATGAAGCCATCAGAATAAGTCTTTTAACTCCCCTTGACTAGTCTCAGACAGTAGAAGGATCATTTCAAAATGTTTCTCCTATTTGATCATAGAAGAGAGCCACCACCTTTATTTATTCTTACTTTGCTGAATGTGCTACTGCATACTAATAACAGTTTAATGCAACTTTAAGCTGCTAACTACCATTCGTGATTATAGCTTTCGTTACAGTGTGCAGGAAAATGAAAGTATTTGTCATGTGAGTCATAGAGCTCTGATTCAGGAATAAAATTAATAAGATAATAAAGCTTTCATCTCAGTCAGTCAGAAGATCTTCACCAGTAAACATCTGTAGCATGTTGTAGGGATAGATGCACAGCAAAGCATTATAAAAACATGTTATGTTTTAGAGAATCCCTACAAGTTAAGTGATTTAGTGGATTTCTGGGAAGGGTAGCCTTAGCTCTCTTACTTTTCCAATATCCACCCTGGGCTAAAGCGTTGTTGCTCCTTTGCAGGTTGTTACACTTGCTGACTACGACCATGTAGAAGAGGTTACCAGAGAAGGAGTCAAGAAAGCCCCATCCCCAGGCTACCCACTGGTCTGTGTCACCCCCTGTGACCCTCATTTCCCCAAGTATGCCATCATGAAGGAACGCTGCAGCGAGGCTGGCATCAACCAGACATCTGTGCAGTTCAGCTGGGAAGTGGCCAGCCCCACTGATGGCAATGGGGCCAGGTCTCCCTTTGAGACCATCACCGACAACACACCATTCACTAGTGTCAACCACATGGTAAGTCTGGGGGCCGGGCCTGGTTGTGTAAGGAAAGACCTGGTGTTTCTCTTCATTACTCTGACTCTACTAAATTCCTTAAGGTCCATGCATGGTGTTTGGAATAAAATAAATAAGCAGGTAAATATAGGACACAACAGTCTTTTTGTTCTTATATATATGAAAAGCTAATACGGCATAACAGAAAGAGAACTATATTTTATTCTTCTATATAAGAAAAAGCAATATGGTATAGTAGAAAGAACCAAGATACTATTCAACCTGTTTTTAACTAACTGATGTTAAGAGGTAACTTAGCTTCTCTGAGTCTCAGTTTCCTGATCTATAAAAAAATACCTCTTCCATGTAGCTACTTGACAAGGTCATTGACAAATCAGATATAAAAATGATCTATAAATGGTGAAGTAAGTCAAAGATTCCAGGTAGGTACAATTAATGATACTTATTTTTTTCACATTTCTTCAACATTAAATAAGTAGTAGGTTATAAGCTCCTTAGAACATGGACCAAGGGTTTTACCACATTTGTATCTCCCAAAGTGGCCAGTACGTGATGGCATGTAGTGGGGACCAGTTATTAAACAAGAGGTTAGAGTGCTTCTTGAGGGACCAGCATTTTATAAAGCTGTCGGAGGACATAAAAAGAAGTTCACAACACATGACCCTGTCAAGGAACAGTTTCAACAAGATACGATGACTGTCTTCCTTAAAACTCTTTTGGTTTCAAGGATGAACTTGAACTAGCCTTCAAGTGAGGATATATTTTATTGGTGTTATATTATAGAAAAACCAAGTATTGAAGGACAGAGATGTAGTGGAATCTCAGAGTCCACTGGAACCAGAGACTTGAAGGCTGCTTAGAAATCTTTTTCCACCTCAAGCAACTGCATCCTTGTTTTGCTCTTTCTCTGTTGACCATCCTTGGCTTCTCTAGTAGAGTATTCAATGGCATTCAGCTATTGGAGAGAGACCGTTTGTGTTCTTTCTTGATTTCAAGTCTGAACATGCTGGGAAGGGTCTCACTGAGCCATCTTGATTCGTGCTCCCCCTCTGACCAGTCCATTGAGATGAGAGAGCAGATCCAAATAAGAGCACAGAAGCTCCAGTGAAAACCTTACAGCTGTTCTCTTCACCTTGGTAAATAAATGCCTCTGAGCTTTGCCTCACAAAAAAAAAAAAAAGAAGTTCACAAGGCAACTGCTGTCCTCAGACTCAGGAGACCAGTACCTCCGTCCCATCAGGGATCAGGGCACAGCGATGGTTTCCCCAACCTTAGGGAGCAGTGCCCTGCACTAACTGCTTATCACACCGATGCTGTTCGTCCTCTTCAGAGAGGGCTGAAAGCATGGAGATTCAGGCTCAGCCCAGGACCTGGCACTCAGCCAGCACTCAACAGCGACTGAAATCAGCAAATGTAATAATTTCGGAAATCAAAGGTTTCTTTCAGACTAAACTCTAGATTTTTCTTATTTGACTCACAGTGAGTTCCCACTTTAATAATGCTTCAGTTGAGCAGGATAATAGTGGTGGAAAGCTATGAGGCACAGGTGGGAAGCTTTGGCTGCACTGGGGTCACTCCGGGTGTCCATCGCCCGGGCACACCTTGCCCAGGAAGGCCAGAAGATCAGTTCCTTTGCAGCATCACCTAGCTCAAATTTAGATTATCTTCTCTATGATTAGAAAATGTAAAAGGCAAGGCTTAATAGTTTGTGGTTTCATAAGTATCTAATTCTCTGTTCAGCCAAACCATGAAGGGGATTTGGTCTGATTTAAGCCAAATAATACCTTTTGATAGGTACCAAATTTATGATTTTACTTTGTTTCAGTTTTCCCTCTTACAATGAACTGAAGACTAATACTTTTCGCTCACTTTCCTTTGCTCTATCTCTATGTCTTCAAATTACTTATTTAATATAATTGTATTGTACATTTTTGTGAGATGCCTCAAATCCCTCTGAATGAAGTCCATGTATAAATAAATAAATAAATAAATAAAGCAAGCAAGCATTGGCAACTAATTAAAAAATTGCAACGGAAGAATCTTTCATTTTTAATGGACTTCAGTGAAAATTGTTTTCATGGGTATAATTTATGTTTGTATGATTGCTTTGTGGGAGGTCCATGGCACAGAAGTACTAATTAATTTTTTTGTTATGTACTGCCCTATGTGTATGCTCATACAATCTGAAGAGCCCTAGTGACCTGGTTGCATCTGCATAGGTTGAGTTAAGCACTCTTATGTCTTCTCTCTGTGTGGGATCATGAAAGAAGCCATAGAAAGACGTTCAAAGGCTAATAAGTATCAGTGGCCAAGCTCTCAACTTCAAGCCTGCATGCTATTGTAACCCTTGCAGTGTGTGTGGTCTTTACATGGGGACAGGCAGAGGGAATAGCAATGGGAAGGAAAGAAAGAAAACCCCTGGGAAGGAAGCATCTCTCCTCTGTGTCCTGACACCATGTGACTTGGAGGCCAAGCAGCTTTGCTGAAGGGCTGAAAACCAGTTGAGTGGTCCTTAGGCTGAACAATACTGTCACTGGTAACCAGTCATTTTCGGGCTCCTGCACTACACGTGTGTACTTGCTCGTCGTCTGGCTGAACACCTTCAGCTGTAAGTACTCACTGCTCTATCCCTCGTACCTGGCTCCTGATAGAAGGTCAGTACTTATATGGTGAGTGACTAAGTAGAAGGAGAGGTCAGTGGATAGATGGATGAATGGAGGGATGGTGGGTGGTCATCACAGATTACCTTGTATCAGGAACTGGCTCTGTCATATCTTCCAGAATATCTTTCAGTAGTGTACAAATGTCTGAGGTGATTTATTCTTTGCGGTAGGTCCTGGATAGCATTTACTTCAGCCGGAGGTTCCATGTGCGTTGTGTGGCAAAGGCAGTGGACAAGGTGGGCCATATGGGGACCCCCTTAAGGAGCAACATTGTTACCATTGGGACAGACAGTGCTATCTGCCACACCCCAGTGGTGGCTGGGACAGCGAGAGGCTTCCAGGCTCAGTCCTTCATCGCAACCTTGAAATATCTGGACGTCAAGCACAAGGAGCATCCAAACAGGTCAGGCAGGCGGTGCCTTCCACAGTGAGTGGGTGGAGTGAATCTCAGGCTAGCCCTTGCGTGCTTTAATGAGTGATGCTTCTGCAAAACAAGAATAGTGGTGGTGAATGCTTCAGAAAAAGTCTCAGTTCTTCAGAGGGTCCCTTAGAGCTGGTCCCTTGCCCATCTCCCTGACCGCCTGTTCCTCACCTTGTCGTTGTCACCTGCCAGTCTACCCTCAGAGAATCGTGTCATTTCCCCAGGGCTCCAGACTCTTTCAGGTCGCACATCCACCCTGCTGCCACTCCCGACTTCCCACGCCCCCTTCCCCTCAGTGCAGTTGAATCTGATTGTCCTGCTAGACCTTGCACATGGCACCTCTTCTAGGATCTTTCCATTGTCCCTCCAAGTCTATTCTAGAAACTCCTCCTTCCAGCCCTTTGGCGCCCGTGTATGCCTCTTTCAGAGCATTATTAGCATTTATTCTCTCTCTGTGCACAGTAGATGTGAGGGCAGAGACCATGATCACTTATTTTGCACCCCCTCTGCCTAGGACAGTGCTTTTTGGCACCTAAGAGGCGCTCACTGAATACCTAATGAACAAGTGAGAAGTAACACTCTATAAACTGTAAGATGTGGTTTTAGTTCTTCCTGTTGCCACCATGGTTTTGATGAAAGGTGGATACTTTTCTTTTTGCATAGCAAAAGAAGAATTTATGTGTGTTATACATATTCATTATCCCTCAGAGCATTTGTGTGTGTGCCTTTATGAGCAACTGAGTTCAGAGAAAGGAGTTCATTTTGCATGGGGAGAAAACTGATTTGAATATGGAGCCAAGAATATGCAAATCCTTTTTTTCTAACAAGTTAGAATTTGTTTTTGTTAAAAAGCAATAACAGCAGTGCCCAGGGCACTATGGACTCCTTCCTTGCAAAAGAGCTGTTCATATTCCAAGGTTCTAATTCCTCTTAAAAATGTGCGTCTTCGCTCTGAGAGACAAGCTGTAAAAACTCAAAACACACTCTCAGTAAAAATGCTGAAAATTTAAACTTGTACAATGAAAAGTGCAGCCCATGGTACAGTTCTGTTGTGTCACAGTCTTAACCAATATTTAGTAAGCTCATATTTTATTTAAAGTTGTATACTACGTGCTCTGAAGAAACAATAGAAATGAAGGAAATGGTCCTTGTCCTCATAGTGGGGAGGCAGGATAAACAGAGTGTGCACCATACAAGAAATAGCAGCCAATATAAATAAGTCACAGATTTCCTGGTACCAAGGCACGTAAGTGCTGAGGAATGTAGATCAAGGGCGAGCCTGCTGCAGACGAGGCTGGTGGGGGCCTGGCGGAGGCCATGGCCCTGGCACTGTTGGGCAGGAAAGGAGAGCAGGGGAGGGAAGGCTCGCTCAGCTGCGGAGCGACAGTCTGAGAGGTGAACTATTACTATTTCTAGAATATTTGCCTGCGGAGAGAAATTGGCCTTAGAGCTTAAGAGCCCAGTGATGTCTTTGGGGCATAAATACTTTAGAAAATGCAAGTTTTGACCCTCCCCAGCCTCCACAGTCACCCGTGAAGGGCGACAGCCCCTGTTTCAGCCACTCAGCTTCGCTCAGGAGAAACAAAGCTTCCATTTAAAGCAGAAGAAAGCTTTAAAGTGATTTGCGGTTGTGATGTTATCTTTTCTTGCATAAAAAATAAATCTCTGATTCTTGATTGCCATTAGTCCTGAGTCTGGGGCCTCTTGGGGTTTGGGGGATCCTCCTACATGTACATCATGCCCTTGTGTTCAGAGAGAAATCCTGCATGGAAAGCTTCAGGAAAAAAAAAATTGGCAAATTAAGTAGTGAAGACGAATTGGGTTAAGAGAAAGAAATGTACTGTCATAACCGCTCATAGCATGCACCTAAACAGGTATTTCTGCCCTTTTGCCCTAGAATCCATATTTCAGTGCAGATCCCTCACCAGGATGGAATGTTGCCCCTTATCTCCACCATGCCATTGCACAACTTGCATTTTTTGTTATCTGAGTCCATCTACAGACACCAGCATGTCTGCTCCAATCTTGTCACCACTCGCGACTTGAGAGGCATCTCAGGTAAGGGACAGTTCCATGCTGCCTTTCCCGCTCCACCCCAGCATGGTGGCCCTAAGGGATATGGCTAAGTGAACTCTGCTTTTCATGTTTTCTGGTCCTCAAAATCTGCATGATTAGTGGATTTCCTTCTTAGCAGGGAACCAAATATAAGCAGTTCAGACAATGAAGTGAACAGGAAAAAACAAGGACTTTAGAATCAAACTGACTTAGGTTCAAATCTTTATTCCACAACCCATCCAACAAAAAAAGCTGGACCTCTTTGAGCCAGTATTTTCTTATCTATAACATGAGGATAACAATTGATACCAATCAAGGTGAGTATTAAAGACTTTGACATTTTCAAAGCACCTACCATGATGAAGTTTAGTTCTTCTCCCACAGTGAGCATGTTTGGATCTGTGCTCTCAAGTCCCATTCTTACAGCATCTTCAAAGTTCAGGTATTTGTGTTGTGGGATGGTTCTTCCAGGAGCAGAAACTGAGATAGAGTTTTGGGTACAAGATGTCTATTTGGGATCAGCATCTGTTAAAGGGAAGGAGAGGAAGCAGGATTGGGCCGAGGCAGAAGTCAAACCGCACTGCAGCCCAGCAAGGCTGCGACCAACTTTTCAGGGAGTTTTGGAGAGCCCATCGGTCAGACTTGTCCTGTTTCCAGTCTGAACCAACAGACCTTTCTCTCGGCACTTCACTCAATCCTGGCGTGCCGCCTGCCCACGCAAGGGGGTGACCTGGGGCTGAGCTGCTCTGCCACCCATGCACTTTTGGAGCTGACAGCTGAGCGCACATCTCTGTGTGCACCGTAACAGACACTTTGCCAAGGGTCCTGTCGTTTCTATTTACCTTAGCAAGTGCACATTACATTGGCCTTTCCTCCCTTCACAACTGATGAATGATTTAACAGTGTTTTTGAAGAGAGAAAAGCATTGGTAGGCTCTTCCCTATTCATTAAGCATCACTTTGGGTAGTGATGGTCTTTATACAGTAGAAAGTAGTTGAGTGTAATACTTGTAAATCACTGAGCCACACCTGGAAGAATTGTTCTACATGTGCAGCTAGTGAAAGAAACATGCCATGTTTACAGGCTGAAAGTTTGCACTCTTCCTACTTAAACCTTGAGATCCTAGTCCTTGTGGGGCAGAGGGCCTAGTGCTGGTGTCAAACATTTCAAGAAATGCACCAACTCTTTAGAATACCAGTTGCTTTTAATAATACTATAAAAATTTTAACCTTAATACTCTAAAATTATATCTGTGTTCTGCTGTCTGCTGCACAAAGGTCTTCCTTAATTTAGAACAGTTCAGTTGCTTGGCAGCATTTGATCCAATAATTTTTGCCTGTAGCAGGGGTGGATCAGTCAGGCCTCATTAGCGAGCTATTTACTCATTAAAACTTTTTTCCAAGAGTTCAGAAACTAAAGGAGTTGCAGAGGTGGTCAGACGTTTGCTTATTGGCTTTTTATAAAAGCTACTTTTTAAAAATTGGTCTTTAAAAAATAATAATTCATGAACAAATTATCTGTATAGTAAATCCGTTTCACGGACTGATTGCAAAGCATAGAACGAGGCTTACAGGTGTGACATAGAAAGCTTCAGTGTGTTTTCTTTTCAAGATACGCAGGGCCACCGAGCTCTGACTTCTTTGTTCATGGTATCATTTGTTGGCCTTTCCTTCCCAGGTTTCTGCAGCCTCCGAGAGGAGTCTGTGAACTCGCTGCTCCATTTAGCACCTGGCAACAGGCAGTTAACAAGCTCCCCTCGCCTTCTCACCCGGGCTGCATGGGCAGTACTAGGTTGCTCTATTAAGAGAGTCTCAGATGGAGGGAAAGCTCTCTTAGTGCCAGAAGGACATATTCCTTCTCCCCATCCGGCTCCTGTGCAGCCCGCGAGGGGCAAGTGTGCAGACTGAGTTACTGTCCTGGTTCCTTCCCCACCCCCACAGATGCAGGGTTCCTGGACGATGCGATCTACGACAGCACAGCCCTAGGGCCTGGCTATGACCGCCCCTTCCAGTTTGACCCCAGCATGCGGGAGCTCAAGAGCATCCAGCTCTACAAGCATCTGAACCTGAAGAGCTGCGTGTGGACCTTTGACGCCTATTATGACATGACCGAGTTAATTGATGTCTGTGGGGGGTCCGTAACTGCTGACTTCCAGGTGGGTGCTCCAGGGCCTGCTCTAAGGCTGCAGGCACCCGGGCGCCATGTGGGACCTTGTTTGTTCCTGAGCCACTGCAGTTAGCGCCTTGTATCCAGCGGCCCCCAGAGCGGGGCCAACCAAAGGACTTGTCTTTACAAATCCCCCCAGAGACCTTAGCACTATCATGGCTACAGAGAGTACCCCCCAAATTCCTCTCAATCAATTAATGTGGAAAAATTACTGTCTGGCATAGTCACTTATATGAAAATCTAATATTTACTTCTCTACATATATATATTTTTTTCCTCTGGGTATATAGTTACATTTGATGGTAGGGTTATTACTAAATAAATGTATTGTATTCCCCACATGGGGAAATAAGTCAAAATGACAGGTGGTCTTTCAGAGGATGAGTAGAGCACTGTGGTCCTAACCATTATGGAGAGATAGTTGTTTAAAACACTTTGATTTTATACCTGTCCCAAACCTATGCCAAGCTGACAGCCCTTGCAAACATGGACACTTTTTAAATAGACATTAAACATCAGTGACAAAAGAAAATTTTATAGCAAGAAGCCATAGTCATAGGAGGGCAGTTATTTCAAAGGCAGTGGGCTAATGGGTCCTCATGGGGAAATTAACTCTAAAACAGGTTTTACTCAATTTTAAGCAGTTATCTCCATAGGCTAAAAGTTAAATGTTTGTTCTTCGTTTCAAATCAGATTTACCCACACTGAAAGAGGGAACTTGTAAAGGGGCTTAGAGTAATAATTTGGGAAAGTGTCTTTGATTAAGGTATGTTTTGTTTCTTTGAGAAGCCTCTTAATTTGGTTACCTCTCATTTCATATACACTACTGCCCTCTGCTGAATGAAACTTAAGGCATTCTTCGGTTTTCTTTCAGTTTCTGAAGTTTTGTAACCTACATTCACTCTTGATATGCAAAACTAAGTGACCAGTTCCTCCTCTGGTGCTTCCAAAATTAGTATTCTGTGTTCTCCATATTTTTCCTTTAATTACATTTTGGAAATTTGCCCCAATCTCACACAGGAAGGTACTGTATTTAGCAAAGCCAGTATATTAAGGAGACAGAACATGGTATGAGGTCCAGGTACTATCTTGACATTTCTAAAGAAAACAGAATAAGGAATTGCAAACAAGATTTTTAAATGAATATAGAATTATTAGAGTCTTTTGAAAAACTTGGAATCAAATTTCAAATCCCTGACAACACTGAATATGAAAAAATACCATATAAAGTTTTGATATCCTAAATATTGATAAAACATTTGGCTCCTTCCTTTAATTACCCATCACTTTACACTGTATTTTCAAACAAAAAATATTAAGTTCCATAGTGTATTATGAAATTTGGCCAAAACTCTTTTAAACTAAGGTTTTTTGCTATAAAAGAAATATGTACTTATTGGGGGGAAATATAAAACATTTTAAAATGAATAAATCAGCTCCCCACTCATGCACACATATGCACAGTTAGCTTCCCCATGAAAGCTTCTGCTCATATTCTGTTATCCTTCCATCCAAGTTTTGCTCATTGCATAGTAAAATAAAAATTATTAAGCCAAATTAATACCAGTAACAAGAACCCCTTTAGAAGAAGTGGTCTCTTGGTAGTATCATGTACTGCCTTGTGAAAATTATTTCAATAACACATTTCATGAGCTGGGAAATTATCTAAGGGTATGCAGCCCCGAGTCATCTGTCCTAAATGAGATATCCAAATCCCCAGACCTTTGCTCCTGTTGCTGGAGATACGGGGACTCACTAGAACATGCAAGTCAGCCGCACAGTCATCCCGCAGATTCAGACTTGGGCCTCTTCCCGAGTAGGGTTGATCCAGGCTCTCCTACTGGTCACTGGAAAATATGGTCATCAAGGGACTATGTACTGAATGGTAGATTCCAGATCTTCCAGGTCAATCATTTGGAAATGACTGTGCTGCTTTAAAATCCCAGCCAATGCTTCTAGCAACTGAACAGTAGAAGCAAAGTGCCTTCACAGTCTTCCAGAGTGTTTCTGTGCACATGTCCCCTCCTCAGAAAAGCCTTCCCAGATCCCCTTATCTAAAGAAACATCCTAGCCACTTCCCATCCCTTTATTTTCTCATGTCTTAAATTTATGCATGTCCCTTACTAGACTGTAGGTCCCACAAGAACAGTGATTTGGTTTTCCCACTGCTGAGGACTCAGCTCCTAGCCTAGTGCCTAACACATTTTCAGGCGCTTAATCAATAACTATTGAGTAAGTAGTGAAAATTGATCCACGATGTGAGGACCATATGCTTTTTCAGCCCTCTCTGTGTGCACACCGTTTGCTTTGCAGGTGAGAGACTCTGCCCAATCCTTCCTGACAGTGCACGTGCCTCTCTATGTGTCCTACATCTACGTGACGGCCCCCAGGGGCTGGGCCTCCTTGGAGCACCACACTGAGATGGAATTTTCCTTCTTCTATGACACTGTTCTCTGGAGAACAGGTATATCCGATGACATTTTAACTCCTCCTACCTTATGCTCAAGTAAAATTAAAAGAAAAAACTAAGTGGCGGCATTCCTCATCCCTGTACACAGTCAAGGACGGCTGCCTGAAGTCTGGAAAGTATATAGACCTGTGGTTCCTGAAAAAGAATCATGTCCATATAAGCTCATGCTGGAAGGCCTCCAGGGATGAGGAGTTCAGTCCACATAGCCAGGGGCCCAGAGTAGAGGATGGCAAGTGACAGTTGGGTCTTACACTGCCCATTAGGGGTTCAGAGGAGTGTGTGTTTTGAGGGAATATAATTATGGTCATTTCCTCATAGTTAAAAATGGTGTACTTTATATTGTTTAAGGAGATTTTTAGTTTTTATTTTTATTTTTAATTGTTTGTAATTTATATTGTTTATATTCATTTGGTATAGAGTTTGCTTTTTCATCGCCTTCTTAAAAGTAGGAATTTCAACCCTACCTTTACTTTAAGTCTGCAATGCTGACTTTCTTAAAATGAACCTCCCCTCAGGCTTGTCTCTGTTCCTGTTCTCTTTGAGAGGAGCCCCTCAGGGGCTGGACTGACCCTTCAGCTAGGTGCTCACGCCTCACTGCTATCTTCCCCCACTGCTACCATATGAATGCCCCTCAGACTCCATGATTCTCTCCTCCCTTCATCCCAAAGTAGCTGAGGTGTTTTTTGTTTTTGTTACATTTTCTGTATCTTACTCTTCAAGCATTACCCCAAACTTATGTCCCCTCCTTTCACTGCTCCTGTTCTCCCACTGTCCTTCCCTGGCAGTGATTTAGTTGATTTGAGGCAGATACTTTCTCTGATGAGTTTTCTTTAGATGGGGCCTCATCTCTAGTAGTGGAAAGTACAACCCTTCCCTCTGTTAAAGATTAAGCTCAAGTCATGTGTGTTTGCTTCATGTATCTCATAGGAAAATAACTTCAGGAAGTTTTCACACGATCAGATAATTACTTGAGATTTTTTTCAACTTTATCTGTCCCCCTCCTTTGGGTACCCGTTAGTTTTGGGTCATACTAAACTCATTGGGTATCAGATTGCAATTGCCCTTATTAAAGCCACAGTTTACTCATTTCATGCCATATATAGCTGGCCTTCTACAAGCTAACCTTTAATTCTCACTGGTTTGAATATTAAATGTAGCCACCAGCACACTGTTTATGGTTCTATTAAGTCCTAAAAGGTGCCCTGGTGAGGAAAAGAAAATCGAGTATGAAGCAGACATGCTATAAGCACATCCTGGTATAAAGTTGATAGTAAGAAGTATTAAGGACCATTTTTTCCCGAAGCTATTATGGGCTAGGGTCCTGCATCTGACCTAAGTGTCATTTTTAGGTGTAAAATGCCACTGTGTCAAGGAGGATGGAACTGTAAAAAAGAAGCAAGTAGAATGAACTATCCACAATTTTAATTGGCAGATGTCTGTAAATAGACTATTTGCTCAAGCAAATACGTAAATTTGTGTTAAGTATCATTAAATAAATGTGCAGCTCTGCTTAGAGGCATCCCTGGGATAACTCACATGTAGGTTACTGCCAGGGAGATCTTCCCTTGGTTGCTTTAACTTGGATGTTTGTATTTTGTCATCTGCCCAGGAATCCAGACAGACAGTGTGCTCTCTGCAAGGCTGCAAATAATACGAATCTATATTCGAGAGGATGGTCGTCTCGTCATTGAATTCAAGACCCATGCCAAATTCAGAGGTAATATCAGTGCCGGTTTTTTTCCTCAATTTTTTATTTAAAAATGTTTAAAACAAAGAATAGGACAATGAAAAAAAAACAGTCAGCAATTGTTAGCATTTTCTACATGTGTACATACACATACACACATGTATACCCTTTTTTTTTGTCATTCCATTTGAAAACAAGCTGCAGATTTCATGTCCAGTTACCCTAAGCAGTTCAGCAGACATCTCCTGAGAACAGGGAAATTCTCTCATACATCATAATAGCATTACCACATCCAAGATATTTAACATTAATCCAGTATTATCTAGTCCTTATTGTCTAAGTATTGTCTAGATCTAGTGCCTGTTCCCTCTATTGTCCTACAAATGTCTTTTCCACTTGTTTTATTACTTGTTTACATTTATTTTATATCTGTTTATATAAAGGAATGTGGATCCGATCAAAATTCATTTGTTACATTTTGTTTTATCTCTTTAGTCTCTTTTCATCTAAAATAGTTTCCCTGCTTTTGTTTTCTCATGGCATTATGTGATTGTAGTTTTAAAGAGGACAGGTGTCTTGCTGAGTACCTTTACCTTTTTAATGATGTTTATAATTGTCTCCTTCCACCAAGGACTTGAGAGACTCTAAATGAAGTTTTGTTTTGTTTTGTTTTAATCTGAAATTGTTATTTCGATTTATGAACTACTAAAACTTTCTACCTCCAAGAAACATGTTGGCTGGAATTCAAAGCTAAATGTATTTGATGTTCATTGACACATTATTGTGAATATGCTCATTAGCATCATTTCAGCAAGGCACATTCACATTGTCTATAAGAATATATGACCACAATGACCATCCCAAGTAGGGTGATGGGCTGGTGTGAAATGCCATGCTGTCCAGCCAGTGTGGAATATATTCTAAGGGTTAAGAAGGTAAGTAAAACCTTTGTTGTTTGATAGAATAATAATTTAGTTCTTAGACTTTTGTAGAAGATTCACCGTAAGTACAGTAAAGCTCACAAACAATTGTGTATGTATTTCTCCTTGAAATAGGACAATTTGTGATGAAGCACCACACCCTCCCTGATGTGGAATCATTCATACTGACTCCAGACCACCTAGGAGGAATTGAATTTGACCTGCAGCTCCTATGGAGTGCTCAGACTTTTGACTCTCCATATCAACTCTGGAGAGCCACAAGCTCTTATAACAGGTGATACAGGATGGAATTTTGGAGTAAATCTGAAATGTTTTTAGCTTCTTTAAGAGTCTTTCTTCAAAGGCTAGACTTCTGTTTTAAAAGTGGAATAGACAGAAACAACCCTCTGACAAATAGAGAAAGAAACAAATGTAGCTCAGATGAGCTTCTGATCTAAAAATAGGAAAGTGCTCCCCCTTATTCTAAGGGTAAAACCAGGCAGCACACACATTACTTCCACTCACATCCCATTGGCTAGAACGTAGTCACATGGCAACCTACCTACAGAAGAAGCTGGGAAATGTGTCCAACCGAAACCTTAGTATAATAACCTACATTCCAGTTACCACAGCCAGTGCAAATGCCAGGATTTGGGGTTATTAGGTCTAGATGTCACACTTTATGGTCTGAAGTCCTATAAAAATAAATAACAGGAGTTATTCTTCTTCCATACCCAGTGTAGAGGTAGAATGGAAATTGGATAAAATATCTCATTTGTAAAAGGGAAAAATAGGAAAAACAAAATTTAAACTTTACCATGAAAACAATACTGGTGTAGCCAGGAGTCATAAATATTGAGATCATAAATATTATTGTCCCCATTTTATAGATCATGAAATTAAGATCTATGTTTGGCATGAAAATATTGCCCCAGCTTTACAGTTAAGAAGTGGAAGATTGTCTTAAGAATCATTTTCAAAAGGTTTCTTTATAAATTTTTGGTCTTATATGAGATATTTTTTAATATAATGATTCCTTTAAAATTGATACATAATAAAGGAATCTTCATGGGCTGTGCTTCCTCGAACCTCAGGAGATTGTTAATGTACTTTGTCCCAGTTTATAGGCAAAGAAGCTGTCCTTGTTAAATCCTCTACTGACACCCCACTAGTCTACCTCTCTTAAGGGCCCATCTCCTCTCTCTGGCCTCATCTCAAACCATCTTCTAACTATGTTAAATGTCTCAGCAGCATCTGAACCTTCATGCGCCTTTCCTCTTACAAAACTCGAAATCCACTGAGCCCCAGTTCCAACACTAACCCTCCATGACACTGTCCCTGACTCCCCATACAGTGCTGGAAGGTGCTCCTTTCTGACCAACCTTGTCCCAGCTTCTGCTATAATACAGCTCATTATGTTATAAAGCTTGAGGGAGAGTCCCATTTTACACTAGGTTGTGAGCTTCCCATGAATAAAAGCCATGGCTGATCCATCTGGAATCCCGAGAACTGCAGGTTTTAAGCAAATGGTAGGTCCTTAATAAACATCCTTTAGGAGCTCACCTTTGCGGTAAGGAGAAAATGGCGAAAGGAAGAGCAAGCACAGCGTTCTGCGATCTGTGCCCTGAGAGGCCCAGAGCACTGAAACCACAGCTGTTCAGGGAGAGCAGAGCCCAGTGTAAGCTGGCGGGCTGTGCAAGGCTTCCTGGGGGAAGGGGGCAACCAGTGCCCCATATGACAACATGGAAATGTCTGGTTTTTAGAAAGGAGGGGGTAAGAATGGTATGATTAAAGGCGCATATTTAGGACTTTGGCTTTTTTTCAGGGATAGTGAAGAAACCGACCTAAACCATATTTAAGATGAGGAAAAGTAGGACTGCAGACTTAGAAGACTGTGCAATTTATCCTGTACTCATTTGTACAACAAATATTTATTGAGCATTTACTATGTGTCAGGGAAGGCTCTGAGCACTGGGAATACATCAGTGAACAAAATACGGATCCCTGTACACTGGTACTTACAGTAAAGTAAGAAGATAAAAAACAGTAGACATGATAAATTGGTATATGTTAGAAGGGAATGGGTACTGTGGAAAAATAAAAGGTATAGAGCAAGGGAAGGGGGATCGGGAGTGCAGGGTGGTTTCATCAGGAAGGCAAAGACTTGAAAGAGGTGAGGGAGTCGGCTATGCAGACTGACTCGGTGAAGAGGTCCCTGGCAAAGTTCCTGAGATAGAAGTACTTCTGGCAGCTTGGGGAACAGCAGGGAGGCTGGTGTGACTGTAGGGAGCCAGCAAGGAGCAAGAAGGAGGGTACTAAGCAGTGACGTCACAGAAGTAAGGCGGAGGGGCAGGGCCACCATGTGGGGGCCCCGTAGACCAGCATGCAGGCTTTGGCCCTTACTCAGTGCAGTGGGAGCCCCTGAAGGGTTTGAGCGGAGGAGTGACATGATCTAGCTTGGCTTTTTGAAAGCAAGGATCAGGCAGGAACAGTTCTCCCTAATTAAGTATTTCTGTTAATTGAGGGCTGCTATTTACATTACACAGGCCAAGTTTCATATAATTCAAATATGATATGTAAAGTCTTATTTCTTGCTGGCCCAAACTTTGGAAGAAAATAGGGATCATGTGTGAAAACTGCAGATGTACAGACATACAGGCTGTTGGATGGGAAGGGGCTTAGAAACTAAGCCCTGAAAGTTTTCATGGGTTATTAAAATCATACAACCATGGCAGAGGCAAAACAAAGCCAGGGTTAGACTCTCACAGTTTCTAGCCTGTGCCATTCCACCAGACTGGACATCCCAGGATGTATCCAAAAGAGTTTGTTTATTTATTTTACCGCATATTTTGCTAATCAATAGATATAAATAATTCAAAAGAAATGGTCAGAGAATGAACATGGTGCATGTGAGAACTGTTAGCAGATTGTTCACACCAGTTAGAATTAAGATTCACAGCCCTGCCCTCTTTGTTCAATGGATGGCGGCCTCCTAAGGCCCTTGAGGAATCTTCCTGAAGCATCTGACTGTCTTCCAGGCAACATACTAGGGCTGGGGCAGCTACTGCATGACAAGGGTGGGAAGTGAAGTAAGCAAGGGTACAAAGGTACCATGTTCTCCGTGTCATGACTACAGAATCCTGTGCCCCCACCATACACAGGGAAGTTCCCAGCGAGTAGTCTCCTGGAAGTCATATTGTTTCTCAGCTTCATAAAGGGATGAGGATGTAAAGTTTGGGAGAGGCACCCTGTAACTGACTGCTAAGGCACCGGGGGTGAGAACATTCCCTGGCGGGGTGTCCTTTAGCCCGAAGGCATTTGCTACCCCTTTAATCAGAACAGCAGCCCCCGAGGCCACATCTTAATAAATCAACACTTTCGCAGCTGAGAATGCGATGGATGGATCGGGTGTCAGTCAACAGGAAGCACTATTGTCAAACAAGTTTCATGGAAATCTAAGCGAAGGGACCAGTTCTGTTTTGTCTTCACTGAGCCCGTTAAGTTTTTATAAACAGCATGCCCTTCTCAGTTTTTCTCATGAAAAGGACTTGAATAAATGAGAGAAGCTCTTCTTAATACCTCTGGATAATACTCTGAAGGTTAGAATGATCAGTGCCGAAGGCCTGAAAATTGTGTTCACCAACTTGTAAAGGTCTTGGGTGCCCAGCACAAATACCAGCTGGAAGTTATTTAATGAAGTCAGCGTGTTTCTGGGTAAGTGATCTACAAATTGTTCCTTCTAAGCAGTCTGCTCTGCCTGTTTGCAGGAAGGATTACTCGGGGGAGTACACCATCTACCTGATCCCCTGCACGGTGCAGCCCACACAGCCATGGGTCGACCCAGGGGAGAAGCCTCTGGCCTGCACTGCGCATGCCCCAGAAAGGTAGGGAAATACAGCCCAGCCTCATTATTTGTAAATTCGCCTACTTGCTAAAATGTGTTTGTAACTCAGGATCACTTCCCATGATTCTTTCATGGTCACTCACAAACAGGCAGAGTGACGGAACACTGAGTCCCCCGGCACACGCTCCCAGCTCCCAGAAGGGCATGGCCACTCTGCCTTTCTGCCTCAGCTCTCCTACTGTAAGGCAGTGTCCTTTTCATGGTCTGTTTAAGGCCATCATTTTCAATGTTTTGTGCTTTTTATTGGTGATTCCGCTGTTTATAATGGCTCCCAAGCATATGGCTGAAGTGCGGTCCAGTCCAGCTGAATGTGAGAAGGCTGGGTGGGCCTTAGGGGCACTGGGTGAGCTTTGTTCCGGCGTGAGCTCTGCTGCTGTTGTCAGGAGATATGTGTTAATCAATCAACAGCATATATTGAATAAGGTGTCTTTAAGCAGAGACATGCATAAAACAGGGCTCAGTATTGACCAGTTGATGAAAATGTGACCAGAGGCTGCAGTAACTCCACCCTGTCTTTCCCCTGGGAGCAATAGTTCTGCATTCACTAAGTCAGCATTCATTGTGAGTTTACAGAATGTAAGTACCACAAATGAGAATCAAGTATATATCAGCCCATCCCTACTTCAGACCTGAGACAGTCAGCGTTGCACCATATGTTTATTCATTCAACCAGTATTAAATGAGCTCTTACCAAGTGCTTTCCTCTAGCCTAGGCATGGAGATTACAGCAGAGGAAAAAGCAACCTCTCTCAGGCAGTTTATAGTCTAGTGCTACCTTCTAGGAGCTGAGCACAGTGAATAGAAGACGTTTCTGAGAGAAGATGCTGAGGACAGAATCTGACATTAACATTAAGAGAAGACGGTGTGTAGTGTGACTTTCAAACTAAGAGACTGAGAACTGGCCATTGGATTGGGCAATTTCAAAGTCATTGATGAGCTTGACAAAGGTCAAAGGTTCAGTGGACTGAGGCGAATAAAACCTGATTGGAGGGATTTCAAGAGAGAGAAGTGAGAAAGTGGAAACAACAGGGATAAAGTGCTTAAGCTGTTTTATTTTAAAGGATGTCAGAAGATAAGGGCAGTAGCTTGGAACAGATGAGGGATCGAAGGTTTTATTTGTGTTTTAGGGCAGAAAATATTTCAGATGTTTGTATGCTGGTGGGGGTATCCCTATTGGTCCATTAGGCAAAGTCTGATGAGGCAGAAGAATGAGTGAAAATCTGCAAAGCCAAGTCCTTGATTAGGGTAGTGCTGGATCCAGGGCCTATGGGGAAGGGCCAGTCTTCCCAGAAGCACAGAGTTCATCCACTGAAAAAGAAAGAAAGGCAGTCTATGGATATAGGCAAAGGGAAAATTAGCAGATTAGGAGGGTAGGGAAGACAACATAGACATCTCACTGAGTCTTTTTTCTCCATGAAATGAGAAGCCACGCATTAGCTGGAGGTGAGGCACGTTGCGGATTGAGATGACGGAGGAAGTAAAAGTCCTCTCAGAATGGGAAGTAATTGGATCACAGGGCCAGCGACAGCAGCAGATCTGGCAGTGCTGAGGGCCAACTGAGCTGTTTTTAAATTACCATAGTATTGATGTAAGTTAAACTGCACATATTTAAAGTATACAACTTGATAAATTTTGACATTAATAATATATGTTAAAGAAAATATTCACCACAATTAAGATAGCGAATATATCCATTTCCTCCAAAAGTTTCCTCATGCCGCTTTGTAAGTAATTCCTCCCCTCCCACCCCTCCCCAAACCACCTGTTTCCCCAGACCTGCTTTCTGTCACTGTGGATTAGTTTGTATTTTGCATTCCTTTTCTCTGTCTTCTTTCACTCAGCATGATTATTTTCAGTCATTCATGTTTTATGTATCAGTAGTTTGTTCCTGTCATTGCTGAGTTGTATTCCATGGTATGGATATACTGCAGTTTGCCTATCCATTCTTCAGCTGATGGCCATTCAGGTTGCTTACAATTTATGATTATAATAAATAAAGCTGCAACAAGCATACATATACAAGGCTGTATGTGGACATACGTTTCCTATTTTCTTGCGTAAATACCTAGGAATAGGATGGCTGGATCATATGGTAGATACATGTTTAACTTGTTAAGAAACTGCCAAACTTTTCTGAAGCCTCTATAAATTTGTAACATTGTGTATACATTCACACCATGAGTGTGTCTGTGTTGTCTCTGCATTCTGGTAAATGTGGTCAGGGAGGTCTTAGTATGGTTGGAGAATTAATGAGTGGGAGTAAAAGAAGAGGTGAACTTGAAAGATAAGAGGTGGTAAGTTAGAGAGGGAAGTGTTTAAAAATGAGATTTTAGGGAAGTGGTGCATAGTAGGACTATGAAGCATAGATGGCTACAGTGGAGTGGAGAACAAGCTCTTTGGAGGTGAGGATGTCAGGGAACTGAGAGGCTAGGGCTTATCCATGTGGAGGTTGAAATCACCAAGCTAGATGGTAGTAGCGATGCTGGAGAGCTCTGTAGTTAGCAAATGTGGGAGGGACGATGACCAGGAATATGGTAGGTGGCTGCAATAAGGAACAGAGGGAATCTGATCATATATGCTGGGGAATTTTTGGTCATGTATTAAATTTTTTAAATTCTGGAATATATTTTAGGTACTCAGAAACAGAACATTAACCTCAAGAAACAGAACATTAAACCTCAAGAAACAGAACATTACCTAATATGAATTGCAACTGCGATGCATCGAGTACCCCTTGGGCTGTGATACTGATGATAAAATGAATAATAATAACCACCTGTGATAGTAATGACCATGTATGCAATGCAGGCTATGTGGTGGGCCCTTAACAATATTCACTACCACGAGTCTCCACAGGATTGGCAAGGTTGTTTCTTTCGCATAACCAATGAAAAGTGAGAGTCAAATTTAAAAAAAAGACGAAATAGAATATTGCAAGTACCTTTTAGATACCCTCAGTGCCCCTTCCAATTGCCCTCCCTCTCACCTCGCCACTAAGGTAGCCACTAACCTGATATTTGTATTTATCATCCCTTGTTTTGGTTTACAGTTCAGCTCATAGTTCATCTGCATGGTTTTGTGTGTTTTCGCAGCTTGTTTTTTGTGTTGATTCATGTGGCTGTAGTTTGTTTTCAAAGCACTAAGGTATTCATTGTAGGAATATTCCACAATTTATTTGACCACTCTATTTGGCTTATAATTCCAGATTCTTTCTATTAGGAAGAATACTGTATGTGTCTCTCAGTGTGCATGTGTAAGAAGAGTTTTTCCAGGGTACGTGTTGGATGTTTTTTTTTTTAAGAGTAGAGAGGAACTCTGGTTTAAAAATTGCAGAAAGGAGCAAAGAAGGCACCAATCCATCCCATCTCCAGGCTTATGCTGGGGGCTGGGGAGATGCAGGGAGAGGCTGCTGGAGGAAGAGTGTTGTTGAATATACCGAGGCCTCAGGGTTGAAAATTCTTGCCTTACATCAGGGAAATCGTTACTTAAGGATTCCCCATTATTCCCGGGGTGACTCTTCCCCTGGGCCTAGTCTTGCTTTTGATCACCTATATGGCTCCATACAGACGCAACAGAAAAGCAACACAAAAAATAATCAAGCCAACTTAGGATATCCCGATTTAATTCCAAAGAATTGTGTCTCATGTAATGCCTATTTTTGTATCATACATTCTAACCTTATAATCATCATTATGGTCTCAAATACATTATTCATTCTATTTAATCAATAAATAGTTATTGACTGTCCTTTGTGCCACTATGTGGATTCTGGTAATACTCATGTCAATAAGAAAAAAAAGTTTCCCTGGGTCAGGTAAGTGAGCTCTTGGTGCAACGAACGGACCCACTAAAGCCGTGGAAGCAGGCAGCCTTGGCTTCTGTGGGTCTCTCCTACACCCCAAGTTCCTCCTAGATCCCAGCCCTTTCCAATCTGCTCATTGGAGCACTGTCAATCAAAAAGTAAGGAATGGTCAGATGGAGTCTATTGGAAGAGAAAAGCACTGAAATTAACAGTCATGCATTATTCTTTAACAAATACATGTGTCAGGAGCTTGGCTAGCCTTGAAGATACAATGGTGAGCAAAGAGATAGGCGCTGCGACCCTGGAACCTGTAACGGATGAAGCAGACTTCAATCAGTCACATTTAAACGAACTCTCTGACTGTGATAAGTACTATGAAAGAAAAGTGCACAGTGTAATGACAACAAATGATAAGGGATCTGGATCTGACCTAGCCTGGAAGGGAAGAAAAAGAGGGTAAGCGTCATAGAAATAGCAGTTTGAGTTGAGCTTTGAAGGATAACTAAGAGTTAACTAGGCAAAGGAGGGTAGACATAGGAGGAGAGTATTCCAGCAGAAAGTCCAGCAAGGTCAAAATCAGGAAATTTTAAATTCATTGCCACTAATCTCAAGCTGGCCCTCAGGGCTTCCCAGTTAAGTGCAATGGCTTCACTCTCTCTCTTCCCAACTATATTATTCCTTCTCCTTCCCACCCAAACTTGCTGCATCTCTCCTACATCTCAGCTGATTACCTTGTGTACTGCTTCACCAAGGAAAGTGAAGAAATCCATCAGAAGAGAACTCAACCCAAGCTCCTACCATCGTATCTACCCACCTGCATGCGTCTGTGCATATACACCTTTTAGTATAAATAAATAATCAGTACTGGATCCTCTCCAAAGCCAGCTGCTCCACTTGTGCACTGAAACCCAAACCCTCCTGTCTATATTATAAGCAATTCTCCCCTCTTTGTGAGTCACTCTAATCAGCATGTAACTTATCTTTCAAAAAAATATATATCCTTTCTTGACTCCATTTCTCCCTCCTCACCCATTTTTCTTCTTCAGTTTACTTCAAGATGTCCCTAAAGAGTTGCCTATATCCACAATGTCTAATTTATCTGCTTCCATCGTCTTTTGAGTCCACTTTAGTCAGGCTTCTCTACTCACCCAGGTTGCTCTTATCAAAGTGACCAGTGACTGTCTTAGATCCATCCACAGGTTGCGTCAATCTTCATTCCCATGACACCGTAGCAGCACTTAACAGCTGTTCATTCTCCTTCTTGAACAACTTTCTTCACTCAGAGAATCACAGTCTGTGGATTTTCTCCTACCCCACCAGCTTTTCCTCTCTGCTCTGCTAGTTCCATCTCCTCTCCACAGTCTTTGAGTTTGGAGTTCCCTAAGTCTCATGCTTGAACAGTTTCTTCTTGTTTTCACTTGGTGATCTCGTTCATCATTCATTCTCAAGGTTTTAAATACAGAGCACCTCCAGCCTGGGGCTTCCCTCTTGTGCAACAGACTGACCACCCAGCATCTCCTCTTGGCTCTGCACAGGCCTCTCAAATTGAACATGCGTGTCACTGAATCCCTCGCCTTCCTCCACCACATCGAGTCCTCCTGTAGTTTTCCCATCTCAGGTAAGGGCAGCACCAGCCTTCTAGGTCAGGGTTCAGCAAACTACAGCCCACAGTCCAACTCCAGTTCATTGCCTGAATTTGTAAGTCAAGTTTTATTTTGGAACATGTTCACATCCATTCATTTACGTATTCTCTGAGTCTGCTTTCATGCTATAGAAACAGAGTTGAGCCGTTGCAACGGAGACCATATGGCCTGCAAAGCCTAAAATATGTATTATCTGTCCACTTTCAGAAAGTGTATTTGTCAACCCTTGTTTGAAGTGTTGAGGCCCAAATCCTTAAAAATATCCTTGATTCCTCTCTTACTCTGGAAGCCATCCCCTTAAAACATACGAATCCAGTCACTCTCCCTACCTCCTGCCCTGTGGAACTCACTCACCTAGATGACCCCAGGAGCCTCCTAACAGGTCATCCTGCTTCCACCCTCCCATCTGTTCTCAAGGCAGCAGACCCCACTCACTTTCCCAAAGCCCTCCAGCAGTTTGAGTAAAACTTGACGTCCTTCCAGTACGGGCTAAGAGTCGTGGGGCCTTGTTACTGCTCTGGTTTCATCTCCCTCACTTATTTCAGCCACTTTAGCTGATTGGCTGTTCCTCTGACATACAGGCCATACTTGTCCCCTCAAACCCTTGCACTTGCTGTTTCCCTTGTCTGGAAGCTTTCTCCCCACATAGCCCCCTGACTTTCTCCCTTGCCTCCTTTAAGCCTGTGCATGAATGCTTTCCTCTCACTGAGGCCCACCATGACCACCATATTTAAAATTTCCGACTGAACCTCTTCCCACCATTCCCTTTCTCTGCCTAATTATTCTCCTTATCACTTGTTACCTTCTAGTGTATGACTTTTGAACTTTTATTTTATTAACTCTCTCCCTATCAGAATGTAATCTCCACGAGGGCATGTTTTTCTGCTTTGTTCACGGGTCAATTCCCATTCCTAGAACAATGTTTATCATATAATAAAAGCTCAGTGAATATTTGTTGAATAAGTCAGTCCTGTGGCAGTAGAGAACAGATCAAGGGACCCAAAGAAGGCCAGTCTGTCTGGAGGAGCCCTGCCTGCCAGAGGCAGACAAGGAAGGAGCAGATTCAAAAGTCTGAGAAAGAGGCCAGAGAGGTTGGAGTAAGGGGTGAGGCAGAGGTCAGAGGTACTGTCTAGCAATGTCTTGGGTGTAGGCCAGGTAAGTTTTAATCAGGGTGAAAAAGTAAAGTCTCAGAGTACACAGATTTGAAAAGTCTAGGCAGGGCACCACAGCAGCGAGCCCTTTAGCAATCCAAGAACAACTGTGGGGTGGGGCCTTCAGAATGAAAGAGCCAGGAAAAGCAAACAGGACCAAAGAATTCCAGACGAATTAGATTATTCCCGTTCTAAAGAGCAGGTGAACCTCATCATGACCTGAACCGATAAAGTCCCTTGCCCCCACACACCTCTTTGTGCAGTAAGTATTTGGCACCTGCAACAAGGCCCTGTTCACAGTTCCAAGGGGTGTGGGACAGGGGCACAGCTTGGATGGCATGTGCAAATTTGACCCTATTCTCAAGATCTTGTTTCTCCTGCATTTAGGTTCCTGATCCCCATTGCATTCCAGCAGACCAACCGCCCCGTGCCAGTGGTGTATTCACTCAATACTGAATTTCAGCTCTGCAACAACGAGAAGGTGTTCCTAATGGATCCCAATACATCTGATATGTCACTGGCGGAAATGGATTACAAAGGGGCCTTCTCAAAAGGTAAGTTGTTTCCTTTGCCTGCAGAAAGAGACTCTGGCTGGACTATGTTAGTGCATTGGCTTTCAGCCACCTCTGAAAGCAGTGAAGATTCCCCTGGGGTTGGCTCCAGGACAGCCAAGGTTTAGTCAAGGAATAGACCTGTATCCCTCCTTCACATTGTTTCAAAGTGAGATCATATACTTGGTGCTGTAATGATTTCCTGCCAGATTCTAACACTCTGTCTACCTCTGGGTAGATTCCTTTATCTCTTAATTCCTCGGAGAGATTGCTGTATGACTTCCACTACTTGCCTGCCTCAAATGTATGTGAAACCTTCGTATATGTGCTCTCCATCATGGTGTTGCTCCTTGACATGGGTCCGTAGTCCCCTCCAGGCCCCAGACAGGGTTCCCTTGACTTTTCAAAAGGCTAACTCTTTCTTCTCCTTCAGGTCTCCACTTAAATGTTAACCTCCTCAAAGAAGCTTTCCCTGACCACACCAGACAATATAACATAGGCCTTCATATTTTTCACTTTCACAGACCACTATTCATTTTTATAATACTTACCACAATTTTTAATATTATATAATATATATCAAATATTCTTTACTTATGTATTACCAGTCTTTACCACTAGACTGTAAGTTCCATGAGAATAAAGATTATATGCTCCATGAGAATAGACCAGTTACCAGATTTGCACACTGTACCACCCGTGCCTTGGTGCTCAATCCATGTTTGTTGAATGAATAAATGAATTAAGTATCTGTCCTCTCTCAATTATCCTTTATGCCTTTCTCTTACTTTTAATCTTCTCATCATATCTGAGATTTTTCTTTCATCCAAAAAACATTTGAGTCCTGCCCAGAACAGAAAAAAAAAATCCCTCAATTCTACCTCCCCTTCAAACTTCAGCCCATTGTCTCCTTTTCTTTCCTCTGAGAAACTTCCTAGAGGAGTGGTGAGCACATAGTGTCTCCAGGGCCCTTCCTTACAATCACTTCTCCATCCATTTGGGGCAGGCTGGGTGGTCCTGCCACGGCTCAGAGCTTTCTCTTGTCAATGACACCAGACCCATGGATTTTGACACTTTTTTTCCTATTTGGTTTCCTTTGCATCAGCCTCACCTGACACGGTCTCGCCTCTCTGACCACTCCTTTCTCTCCTTCCCTGGGTCTCTGCCCTCTGCCCTGTCCATGGGTCTCCAGGTTGCATGCATGGCTCCTTGTCATTTTAGTGTTACTCTGGCCGTCCCCGTGGCTTGGCCTGGGCATCCCTTCACACTGAACTTCCTGGGTGCCTGCCGCTCCACAGCCATCCCATAAAAGTTGACTTTATCTTTGATCTCTCCCTAGCGTCATTTCCACAGTTCCACAGGCGGATCTGGAACTGCCACACCTCTCTAACAGCGTAGGTTTTAGAGCCAAACACCTCTCTAAGCGGATGTTTCAGACACTGGGCAGACATCTAGAACTGGGCAGGCCCCTCCCACAGCTGCTGCCCCAGGGACCGCACCACCATCCCCCAGGTGCCCCAGGCAGAAACCTCAGGGTCATTCTCCACAGCTCCATCGCCTCCCACATCCCGTTCATTATTAAGATGAACAGAATGTGACTCCTCCACATTTCTTGAATACATTCCCTTGCTTCACAGCTGTATTTTAGTACCGCTTACTAGCACATTAAAATAACCCCCTACCTGATAACTGTGGCTCTAGTCCTTGGTCTTTCCTCCATTCTCTGTGTCCCTGAAGCCCAGGTGTGTTGATATCACACTCCTGTATAAAACCTCCCAGTGTTCCCTATTACTTACCTGCTCAAGCGCAGACTACTCAGCACCATAGTCCACCTCCCCAGGAGTCTCTCCTGCCACAGCCTCCTCTCCAGTCACACTGACCTGCTCAGTGCCACAGAGTAAATGCTCTGGATGAGCCTTTGGAGTCAGACAGATACTCAGATCCTCCTCCCCCTGTGTCACACATATGAAAACTGGGATCATTGAACCTATCTCTTGGGGGCCCTTGGGAGGATCAAATAAGACAGTGCAGGTAAGGATCTCAGCTGCAGCAGGCACCAAGGACACAGCGCCCACCCGGGCCTCATACCCTCCCAGCGCTCAGTGTCTTGCACGTTGACTTCCTTTTGCCTAGAAGACTCCCCGCGGCCTCTCCCTCTCACCTCACGTGCTCTGCTGACAGATGCCTACTCCTGTTTCAGGATGCTGCTCAAATATTATTCCTCTACGGACCCTGCCACACCTCTCGCAGGCAGATTTCCGTGCTCAGCTACATGCTCACTTAACACTGTGTCCCTTGCTCTACTGTGGTTCACAACAGTACGGTGCTGTGGGAGCTAACAGTGTAGGTTTTAGAGCCAAACACTTGACTCTGAATCCCCCCTCGCCACTTACTAGCTTTGTGACCTTCAACACGTCACTTAACTACTCAGTCCCTCGATTTCCTCATCGGCCAAACTGTGAGCCCTACATGAGTTCTATTAAATGGGAAGGACTTAGTACATATTTCACAGATAGTATAAGTTTGACAAATATTAACTACCTTTGGCAATTGCTTACCTTTGTATCCCCTGCATACAACAGAATGCTTGGCATACCCTAAATGCTTAATGAACGCTTAGTGAATAAAAGAAGCAATAAATGAATGAGGATTTTAGTGGCAAATGCAATCATAGAGCTTCTCATAGAAGAGTAACTTTTTTTTAAGGTATCATTGATATATAATCTTCTGAAGGTTTCACATGAACAACATTGTGGTTACTACATTCCCCCATATTATCAAGTCCCCTCACACCCCATTGCAGACACTGTCCATCAGAGTAGTAAGATGCTGTAGAGTCACTACTTGTCTTCTCTGTGCAATACTGCCTTCCCTGTGTCCCCCCTACATTATGTGTGTTAATCATAATGCCCTTTAATCCCCTTCTCCCTCCCTCCCTACCCACCCTCCCCAGCCCCTTCCCTTTGGTAACCACTGGTCTCCTCTTGGAATCTAGAATAGTAACTTTTGACTCTGAGGAAGTGTGTTAAATAATTTCTACTATTTACATTTCTTTCTCTCTAACCTTAAAGTCTGACCTAATGAATGCCTCTCGATCTTTCTAGGTCAAATCCTTTATGGCCGAGTACTCTGGAATCCAGAACAAAACCTTAACTCTGCTTATAAACTCCAGCTGGAGAAAGTCTATCTTTGTACTGGCAAGGATGGCTATGTGCCTTTCTTTGATCCCACGGGGACCATCTACAACGAAGGGCCACAGTATGGATGCATTCAGCCTAACAAGCACCTGAAGCACAGATTCCTGCTGCTGGTATGCTAGCTGACAGAGTCACGGGCTGGCATCCCGAGTGGGTTTCCTCAGCTACAGGGCCTGTCTAAAGCAGATAGAACTCCCCAGTGTTCTATCTTGATGGTCTTCTCTCTGTATATATTTTTGTTGCTGTTTTTTCCCCTCTCATCAGCTTATGATAGCACATATTAACAAATGTGATGGTGATGGTGGGTAACATGACAAGCTATTATTAGTGTCCCAGGAAAAGGAAGGTCCGGGCCAGTGATTCTCGAAGTGTGGTCCAGAGAGACCCCTGACTGTCCGCAGTACTCTTTCAGGGAGTCCATAAAGTCAAAACTGCTTTCCTAATAATACGATGGTGCTCGCCTTTTTCACATGCATTCCTCATGAGTGTAAAGGGTATAAAATGGTTATTGATATGGTTGCAGATTCCACACTGTAAACTAATTTCTTAAGAATACCACTTATCAAGTTTTGTCTCAATATCAAAAAGAATGCCCACAATTTTCTGAAAAAGCTATTAAAACATTTTGAGCCACCTAGGTGTGTGAGGCCAGATTTTTCATCATATACTTCAGCCCAAACCACATCATAACTGACTGAATATAGAAAAAATTATAAGAATCTAGTTCTTTTCCAGAGATTTGCAAAAATGTAAAACAATACCAACTCTCTTTTGGCGATGTAGGTGTAAAGACAGGTGTTTTCTCTAAAAAATATGTTACTTATGTTAATATGTAATGAGTTTTTCATTGTCATTTTAAGTGAATTAGTAAAATATTTTTTATTTAGTACACATGGTGTGGGGAATCACGGGGAAAACGGTGTAGCACAGAGAAGGCAAACAGTGAATCTGTGTCATCTTACTACACTGATGGACAGTGACTGCATTGGGGTGTGAGTGAGGACTTGATAATATGGGTAAATGTAGTAACCACATTGTTTTTTCATGTGAAACCTTCATAAAAGTATATATCAATAATACCTTAATAAAGATAAATATATATATATTTTTAAATTTTTCAGTGTTAATTTTAATACAGTAAATATTGAGAGAGAAAAACCACATAAACAAAAGACTTTTGGGATCTTTGGTTTTTAAGGACGTAAAGAATCCTGAGACCAAGTAGCCTGAGAATTATTTGTCTAGGCTAGTGCATTCTTTGTGTTTTAAGGTCAGAGACCACTAAGTGTCCTCCCTTGAAGAGGGCAGTGGGGGCTTAGGAGAAGGACATGCTGTCCTGACCCAACCCCAGGTGGCAATGGAGAGTACCATCCTCTTCCCGCTGACTGCGCCCTGCCAGCTCAGTGCTTCCACCTTTATAAATCTTGTGTTTCTTTTTTCTGAAATTCTAGGACCGGAGTCAGCCTGAGGTAACCGATAAGTACTTCCATGATGTGCCCTTTGAGGCCCACTTTGCGTCCGAGTTGCCTGATTTCCATGTGGTCAGTAGCATGCCAGGTGTGGATGGATTTACTCTGAAAGTAGACGCACTCTATAAGGTGAGTGTGGTGAGAAGCATGGAAGCATAGGACCATGGCCACTTTAAAGACTGCAAAGGGAGGATGACATGATCTCTGGACTGTCAGTTTCTTTTTACAGCATTTATAGCATTCTTGCTGGCAAGTCATCTTTGTTGTTGTTAAGCTTATTGTTACCTCCAATTCTTCACCATCTATGCCCAAAAGACCAAAGCAATGATAAAATTCTTTAATTTGCATATAGGCACTTGTCATTGTCTTTATCAGGATGCATATGATATTCTAGTATTTCCTAAATTCTTTTATATTGCCTGCCTTTTGGCTCTGTGCTCCACCAACTGATTTTCACAGGCATGGTGACACATTTAACAAAATCAGAAATACAATACAGCAAATTAGAATGGCAAGAATTACTAATATTTGATAAGCAAAAGTACTCTGAAGTTCTAGTTCTAGTAATAAACATGAACTTCCAAGATCAAATTCCACCTTTTTCTGTCTCCAAATAGTAATCCATGACTTTGGATTTCAGATCTATTGTCACTCTTTGGGAGTTAGTTCAAAACCACAGAGGGTCTCAATGGGGGCAGATGAGGTGGGTATAAAATACTTGATGATATAACCGCTTGGGGAATGATCTAAGACCTGTTCAGATTTAGCAAATTTTTGTCAAGACTCAGTGTATTATGCACAGAGTAGGTGTTTAGTGAATATTTGTTGAATGCCTCTATTTTAGTTTCATCATTAAATAACATAAACAAGTGAAGATCACTGGAAATAAATGTGGTTATTAATACTATTACTTCATTGCTATCAATAGAGACCAACCAATCATAAGTATTTACTTAGCTAAAAAGACCATGAAAGGCAGATCCTTGGGGCTAATCTGTACACTGATAGGGGAACAGAAGAGAAGGTGAATAGTTGGCCAAAAATCATCCTAATTTGGGAATAAAATAGAACCCATAATATTTGGTTCAATTCTCTATTAGTAGACACAAACTGTTACTTATTATACTTCTCTTGAAGCCATTTATCTATCAAGGCTTGTGGTGACAATGTCTTTCCATTTCCTTTCTCCAGAGGGGTCTGTGGGCAACAGTGACATGTTGGTCTGTCTCCCTGTTTGCCTCCTCCTGCAGGTGGAGGCGGGACACCAGTGGTATCTCCAGGTGATCTACATCATTGGCCCTGGCACCATCGCAGGGCCCCGGGTCCAGCGCTCTCTCACCGCCCCTGTGCGGCGCAGCCGAAGAGACCTGGTGGACCCCAGTGGCCATCTGACACTTGACGATTCCCTCATCTATGACAATGAAGGGGACCAAGTCAAGAATGGCACGAATATGAAGTCCCTGAATCTGGAGATGCAGGAGCCTGCTGTAGCTGCTTCTCTGTCCCAAACTGGGGCATCTGTTGGCAGTGCCCTTGCTGCTGTCATGCTTCTACTTCTGGTGCTTTTGGTGGCTTGTTTCCTCACCAGGAAATGCCAGATCCAGAGGAGGAAACCTCCCCCAGAGGACATTTTAGAGGAATATCCTCTGAACACCAAGGTGGATATGCCCAAGAGGAACCCGGACAGGGTGGAGAAGAATGTGAACAGACACTACTGCACCGTGCGGAATGTCAACATACTGAGTGAAACTGAGGGGGCTTACTCATTCAAAGGTGCCAAAGTAAAAAAGTTGAATCTGGAAGTCCGAGTTCACAACAATTTACAAGATGGAACAGAAGTTTAAAGGAGGAGACCCATGTGTATTTTTTTCTAAATCATTTTTATAAACCGGGGTAAAATACTGGTATTTTTATAGCCTCGCAGATTACAAAGGGAAGACTATAGCTTTGAGTGGTGGGAGGCACACATCACATGCATCAACTCACAACTGAGCTACCTCATTAAGCAAGGAACCGCTGAGACCCCCCAGAGTGCTAGAGTAGAGTTCTTCCAACGGACCCCTCTAATAGTCTCAGCAGCTACAAATTGCTCCTTCTGTTAGGCTGATCTTACAAAGCAAGTGTTTTAGTATTAGGACAGGGGTTTGACTGTTAGGTTAGCTGATGGAGTTCAGAGGGCTGGGCAATGTACTGTGGCAGATCTCAGAGAGAGAGCGGGGTCCAGGCCTTTGGTTCCCCACCACCACACCCAGATTCCATTCAGAATTCTGCTAATCAGCACAAATGATAGATTTACTCATTGCAGCTGCCTGACAGCCTGCACTCCGTGGCTTTGAATTGAACTTTGCATTTCCAGAGCCCTTTTCACATGGGGGTTTCAAAGTGCTCTGGACTAGAGCGCCTCTTTGCAACCTGGGCGTGCCCTGTCAGATTTCTGGCAGGCTGAACCCCATTTCAGAGGGGGAAAGAGACGTGGGGAAAAGGGGCCTGGCAAGCACCTCAGAGCACCTTAGTGATGTGCCGCGCCCAGGCCCAGGGGGATGTCCCTGTGTCCCATGCACCGAGGACATGTCACGATATCCTCCTTGATGAAGGATGCTGCAGAACAAGATGGATGCACCTGGCCTTTTTATTCTGCATTGCCATGGATGCTTAAAATACCTGCCACGCTTTGCTAGCTGGGAGCTGTTTTATTCTGCCAGGGTCCCAGGAAAGTGATTCACTTGAAGAGAGCCAATCAGGAGAAAGCCCAGGTCAGAGCAAAATCAGTCATTAGATGCCAGCTAGCACTCACTGCAGATTGAAGTGTGAGTACAGCCGATGAAGGCACCACTCCTCTTACAGTTTGTCAGGGGTGTCTCTTCTCGGGGTTCTTTTCCGGTAGCTCAGGCACTTATTTTACCGTATCAGCACATGACAAGATCATAGCCACATGGCTTTAAAATGATTTAGTGTTCAAATAGCCGCTTAATGATTTTGTATGTAGTGTGCACACAGCTTGCTTTTGTGTTTCTTCTTTGTTTCTGCCTTACTGGCAAAAAACATAAGCATGCATGTCATGTTGTTTTGAATTGGAGGCACAATTTCATTGTTCAGAAGTAAAACACATGTTCTCTTCCCGATGCGTGGCACACCATAACCACTGAGCAAATAACAGAGCATTTGCATTGTGTAATATTTGTATTAGAATGACCCAAGCTCTCTGAGAACATTCCAGATAACTTTGGCACTAGAAGCTAAGAAGAATGGACTGTGAGAGGTTGTAGGCATCTCCACCAGACTCCAGACTCCAGACTCCTTGAGAGAAGAACCTGTGTGAGCTGTGCCTTTGGTTCTCAGCGGTGCCTTGCACATAACAAGCACTCTAGAAATATTTGTGAAGTAAACACCTGAGTGGTGTCATGGGTGAATGACAGAGGAATAAATTTACAAAGGGGAGGTTAGAGAGTGTGGTGGCAATATCACAAGGGCAAGTAGAGAAAAAAATATCCAAAACTCTCTCTTCTATTTGGATTATAAAATAATCTCATTGGAACAAAGAAGCTCCACCTGATAAAGAATGAAGATGGCACGGTCTTAAGGAGGACTGAACAGAAAAAAATCTTAATAATGTGTTAGCAGAAGGTGAGCCCATGAATCGGTTTCCAGAGCAAGACATTCAGAGGAAAGTCTAAATTTCACTCTAAGATGAGCATAAGATTTTCAGGAGAGGAATGAATTGGGGTGAGCCGAGGACCTGACACCCCTAACTGATCAGGTGCTGCTGAGGGCAGCTTGGGCGGTTTGGGGCAGAACTTCTATATTGGCCTCATGAACAACATGCTGTCTCATGGCTGGAGAGCTCATCGGCCAGGCCTGGAATCTTCAGCAGAACAACCTGGAAGGTTAATGCTCATTCTGCAAAGACAGGAAGCCTGTCATTTGTGGAGCAACTTTTGATTTGGCCTGTTGTTTATAACTGCTCCTAGTTGCCAGAATGCTTACCTTTCCATTTACTCCAATATTCTTCTTGAACATCCCTTCCCTTACTACCAAATAGGACACATACGTGGGAAGAGTGCAGACATACGGTAGAACAAAGCTAGTGTGGGAAGGGATGGAGAGGGAGATCTCAAGAGTGCTCTTAGAAGCCCAGGTACACGGTGTTGAGTGACAGGCAGCCTTCTGTGAAGACCTTGAGGGAGCAAAGTGTCTGTGTAAAAGAAAAGCCCTTGGGACATTCCTGCCTTCCTTCCTTTCTGCCTTCCCCCACTACATGCACTTCACCTAGTGCTGTATTTCTCTAGTGTATGCACACTCATTCAACAGAAAGTGTCAAGATGTAAAGCTGAGTTGTACTCCTTTGATACAGGATTTTTCATTTCGTTTATGTTTTATACCTCACATTAGGGATCAGATAACTTCGTTACTGATGTGAGATTATATTTCAGTCAAAGCTCTCCTTTCAGTCTCCCTAACTTGCTCACTAATGCTTCACATGCATTTTACTAACATTTTATTATACCATGCTTTTAGGTGAGAAGGAACAGAAAACCGTCAAGGGTTGCTATTGGCTGTCACAGGCTGGCTGTGAAAGTTAAAGAAAAGAAGAGTCTGTACCTTTTTTCTGCCTTACTGCTCTTATATTGTGCCCCAGGCCTCCTGGAGGACCCCTGCAGATGCAGAAATAGCGTGGAATGTGTTTGCACAGTCTCATGATATTCAGTCTCAGTGTCCTATAGTTGTTCATTATCCCTGGGTACGATAAACCTGCTCGGACTGAATACAATATTTGTGGTGCTGTCGACCTGATTTCTGGACTCAAGTGATTTTTGTATTTCCAATATCAATTTGTGTGTTATGAATTTCTGATTGCTCCAATAGCATATGCCACTATATAAATTTGTATTAATAAATGACAATCTGGTTGTGGGGTTTTTTGCTATGTTCTTTTTAGATTATTCATCTCATTAACATAAGACATGGCCATTGAGATGTCAAAATCATTCCAAAATTTGAAGTAAAATTTTTTGACAAAAACCCCCTCTGAAGAGGGTGAATCTGAGACACATGAACTGAGCAAGATGAAGAATATATTACATATTCCCAGGTCATTATAGCCCTTCTTTTGCAGTCATTCGAAGCCCCAGGACAAAGAGGACAAATTAAAATCTCCATGTGCAATACAATGCTATTTACACTAGATTATCATCAAATCTTTTTAGGATACTTGGTATACTGTGAGAATGGCTGTGTTCTTTATGCACTCGCAAAGATGTGTTGCGCGTCCATACTCTCCCTGGAGATAACCAGAGCTCCTAATAGGAGTTTACTGGCTTATGAAGGGAAAAACGGCAGAATCAGAATGGAACTAAGCCCAGGCAGCCGCAGCACTCTGCAAGCCTGTGCATTTGTGTGCCTGTCTCCTCTGGGGACCTGGTTCAAATAAAAAACCCCAAAACAAAAATACTGCCTAGGACAGTGACCAACAGGGCTCTGCTGGCACCTTTTCATGGCACATTTGCAAACTCAGCAAGACTTGAGAAAGCCTGTTTTCATAAAATCTGGGGAAAGGAAACCACAACCAAGCCTGGGATTTCCTTAGATGCTGCCAGGGACTTAATATAAACTTCACTTCCCTGCAATTTCCTATGATTGTCCCTTACCCAACAGCAGTGGACTGCATTCTTCTTGGGCCCATGGAGAAGCTGTATGAGGAACCAGTGTATGAATTGTTAGTATTGGCTCTGATAATGGTTCCTGAGACCTGAAATTTCATGGACATAAAATTTAGGAAACTCAGGAGTAAGCAGCAATAAAAAAAAAATGAGTTCTCACTTAAATTTCGCAACATCTCACAGTCTTGGGTTTTGAAACATACTGGGAGCAGGAGAGGGAGACTATTGAGAATATCTGATTCAATTCAACCCCATGAAATTGCTGATTTTGTAGATTAAAAACAACCCAATATCAGTAGTTTTACATGTCTCAATATTAAGATGCCATGGTATGCAACAGAAACTCTATCCCCAAAGGAGCCTGAAAGAACCCTACTTAGGAGCCCTGTAGAATGAATGGCATACTGAGAGTAGCTAGTAGCCCAGGTAATCTGGCAATCAAGAGCCATGACTCTTATATTCCCTACTTCATTCAGTCCTCCTAACAGCCCTGTGAAATAGTCGTAGTTCAATGACCTGGATAATTTTCTTTGAAAGTTCCATATGAATATTTTCATACAGAATTTCAAGTCTGCCAGAAAGACCTCACAAGCACAAAATGGTCCAAAGCTCCTATAACTTGGATTTAGTGCTTGTATGAAAAATCTGGTCATTTGACTGATACAACAAATAGACCCTTGCTGCAACTCTCTAGAAAAAAAAAATTACAAAACGTTATCCCTACTTAACGGCGAGAAGCTGAAAGCTTTTCATCTAAGATTGGGAACAAGACAGGGATGCCCACTCTCTCCACTGTTATTCAACATAATACTGGAGATCCTAGCCACGGCAATCAGACAAAACAAAGACATACAAGGCATCCAGATTGGTAAAGAAGAAGTCAAATTGTCACTATCTGCAGATGACATAATATTGTACATAAAAAACCCTAAAGACTCCACTCCAAAACTACTAGAACTAATATCTGAATTCAGCAAAGTTGCAGGATACATAATTAACACACAGAAATCTGTTGCTTTCCTATACACTAACGATGAACTAACAGAAAGAGAAATCAGAAAAACAATTCCATTCACAATTGCATCAAAAAGAATAAGATACCTAGGAATAAACCTAACGAAGGAAGTGAAAGTCCTGTACTCTGAAAACTACAAGACACTCCTAAGAGAAATTAAAGAGGACACTAACAAATGGAAATGCATCCCATGCTCTTGGCTAGGAAGAATAAATATTGTCAAAATGGCTATACTACCTAAAGCAATCTACAGATTCAATGCAATCCCTATCAAACTACCAACAGCTTTCTTCAATGAACTGTAACAAATAATTCTAAAATTCATATGGAACCACAAAAGACCCTGAATAGCCAAAGCAACCCTCAGAAGGAGGAATAAAACAGAGGGAATTACACTCCCTGACTTCAAGCTCTACTACAAAGCCACAGTAATCAAGACAATTTGGTATTGGCACAAAAACAGATCCACAGACCAGTGGAACAGAATAGAAAATCCAAACATTAACCCAAACATATAGAGTCAATTAATATTTGATAAAGGAGCCTTGGATATACAATGGGGAGATGACAGCCTCTTCAGCAGCTGGTGTTGGAAAAACTGGACAGCTACATGTAAGAGAATGAAACTGGACTACTGTCTAGCCCCATACGCAAAGGTAAACTCAAGGTGGATCAAAGACCTGAATGTAAGTCATGAAACCATAAAACTCTTAGAAAAAAACAGGCAAAAATCTCCTGGACATAAACATGAGTGACTTCTTCATGAACATATCTCCCTGGGCAAGGGAAACAAAAGCAAAAATGAACAAGTGGGACTATATCAAGCTGAAAAGCTTCTGTACCGCAAAGGACACCATCAGTAGAACAAAAAGACATCCTACAGTATGGGAGAATATATTCATAAATGACCTATCTGATAAAGGGTTGACATCCAAAATATATAAAGAACTCATGCACCTTAACAAACAAAAAGCAAATAATCCAATTAAAAAATGGGCAGAGGACATGAATAGACACTTCTCTAAAGAAGAAATTCAGCTGGCCAACAGGCACATGAAAAGATGCTCCACATCGCTAATCATCAGAGAAATGCAGATTAAAACCACAATGAGATATCACCTCACACCAGTGAGGATGGCCAACATCCAAAACACAAACAACAACAAATGTTGGCGAGGATGTGGAGAAAAGGGAACCCTCCTACACTGCTGGTGGGACTGCAAATTAGTTCAACCATTGTGGAAAGCAGTATGGAGGTTCCTCAAAAAACTCAAAATAGAAATACCATTTGACCCAGGAATTCCACTCCTAGGAATTTACCCTAAGAATGCAGCAGCCCAGTTTGAAAAAGACATATGCACCCCTATGTTTATCGCAGCACTATTTACAATAGCCAAGAAATGGAAGCAACCTAAGTGTCCATCAGTAGATGAATGGATAAAGAAGAAGTGGTACATATACACAATGGAATATTATTCAGCCATAAGAAGAAAACAAATCCTACCATTTGCAACAACATGGATGGAGCTAGAAAGTATTATGCTCAGTGAAATAAGCCAAGCCGAAAAAGACAAGTATCAAATGATTTCACTCATATGTGGAGTATAAGAACAAAGAAAAAAACTGAAGGAACAAAACAGCAGCAGACTCACAGAACCCAAGAATGGACTAATAGTTACCAAAGGGAAAGAGACTGGGGAAGATGAGTGGGAAGGGAGGGATAAGAGGGAAAAAGGGGCATTACAATTAGCAGATGTAATGTTGGGGGGCACGGGGAGGGCTGTACAAATCAGAGAAGACAAGTAGTGATTCTATAGCATCTCACTACGCTGATGGACAGTGACTGTAATGGGGTGGGTGGGAGAGACCTGATGAAGGGGTAGTTTAATAACCATAATATTGCACATGTAATTGTAGATTAATGATACCAAAATAAATTATTTTTAAAAAAGTTATCTCTAGGCTCATTTCAATTTAAGGCCACAAGTTCCAATACCAGTAAAGTACAAAAGTTTATTAGAATCCCAATCTCTGGGAGAATTTCCATAAATTGCTAAAAAAACAAAACAAAACACCAGTTTCAAGATGTCTTCCCTAACATCCCCACCAAGGAATGTCTCCAAAATGAACTAATGCTCAATACTAGTAACTCACAGAAGTCCCTGTGCTGCTTATTCTGTTTGTCTCCACACCCGTTCTCGGCCCTGTTTGTGCTCCAGAAAACTGACTTTCCAGAACTGCTTCCCTACGGCTCCTTTGCCCCTTGGCTTCTGGTCCAGATCAGCCAAATGGAGACACTGATGGGAGAGAAGGTGACGTGTGTCTATCTTTCCCCCACAGCTCTTGCTCCTTGCTTTGGTTCTGGCAGTGCCAGCAACCCTTCTGGGCCACAGGTTCTGCTCGGCAGCCCCTCTTCCACAGTGTAGTTCCCCCAGACTCTCTGATAACACGTCGCTCCCTTGCCCATGCAGGCCTAGAGGTAGTAATGATGTCATCCTGTTCCCAGCTCTCAGGGGCTTCAGCAACCCGGAGGATTCTTTTAACTTAACCCTGTCCACGCTTCCCATAAATAGTCCCTTTCTTAGACTCTTCATTCAAACCTTTGAGTATGCTGTTTCTCTTCTGCCAGAACTCTTTATTCAGTGCCATTTGCTTGTAGTTTTCTAATACAAAACAAATATTAAACACTTGAACTCAAATCATGTCTTATTTTAAATCTGCCCCTTATTATAATTAGTGGCATTCTGACTAATGTTTCACAATGAGCTTTTGGAGTCAGGAGAGGCTCAATTTGTAGTGCTTGATGGTGTTCATGTTGTATCTACCCTACCATGGCCGAATTCCACCTACCATCATAATTGCACTGAACATGGATTTGGGAAGAGATGCACAGAAACACACCTTTATGTAGTGTATCTACCACATGGATATAATAGGCATAAATAACCTCAGGAGCATCAGTGATAGTGATGGAGTAAAATAATTAGAAAGTTTGAGTACCTTTGTTCATAACATAATTGACTCAATTGTGTTTATTTAATGACTGTTTCCTTGCAAAATTCCTGAAAATTTAGCAATTGGCTAAAATCAAATGCCAAGCTGGCTTAGCATACTGTAAGAGCAAACATGTTTAATATCCACAATTACTTGCCTAATTAAATCTGCTTTTATCATTTTTTCATCACACTTTACCATATAGTTTAAACATACTTCAATAACTTTGCTCTAAAATCTTACATTTGACTCTCAAATTGTTTTATTTAGCAGACAGAAAGTTAGTTTCTTATAAAATACAGAAAAATTAGTCTCTTATAAAACTACAGAGTAGTTCTATCCAGAATGGTGAAATTTCATCAAATCATCATTTCTGGATTCTTTTTCTGGCTGACTACAAACCCAGTTTCTGGGATCCTAACACATTATTATTATCATCAAAAATTACCTTCTGGGAAAATACATCATTTGAGGGGGAAAATACTAATTTTATAATCACAATATAGCATGATTCTTGTCTAAATGTTGGTAACGGGGCAATTGTTACAACCAGAAAAACTAAAGAAATGGTTAGAGTGCATTTTATTTTGAAGTTGCTGTCCTGAAACAAAAGAAGTTAAACCTTGAACCTGGAACAATTAAAATAAATCCTACATAAATACCACCAGTTACTCATTTCCTTCTGGATATAAATCCAGCCCTATTACTTCCTGGTTGTAGAGAACACAACCTGTGGAAATTACCAAATCCGTCTGAGTCTGTTTCTGTCTTTGCCAAATAGAGGTGATGACACCTAATGAAATAAGACCATAGACACAAAGTGCATTACTCAAAGTCTGCCATAAATTATCGGTTCTCAATGAACATCCCCTTCCTGTTCCCATGCTAATCCCAGAATTCTCCAGGATGAGGTGTGATTTAATATAGCCCACTGTGGCAATCTCTGAATGGGACTCAGGAATTACAATGCACAGTGGAAGACAAAGCACTGTCACAGCATCTCTTTTGGCAGAAAGCTCTTTACTTTTGATTAGTAAACCTGGTGGGCTCCGGGTGCACTGGCTTTTTACTCAACACTGTCTCTCTGCTTTCACCATTACTGCTCCTCTTCCCTTTAAGGAAGGATGTTCTCCTAAACAAGTGGTTCTCAAGTTCTGAGGTGCATCACAATGCCTTGGTGAGCTTATTAAACCAGTAGGTCTGGGCTAGGTCCATGAGAATCTGCACTTCTCACAGGTTCCCAGGCCTGAGACCCAGCTCGGAGAGCCACTGCTCGCACACGCAGCAGTGCACAGGCTGGGGGTCTCCTCTGAGCCCACAGCTCCTGTGTTGGTTAAAGTTGCTTTCATGTTTTCCTGCTGAAAGGCGAGAAAAAATGCATTGACAGTTTAAATTACTGTAGGTAAACCAAACCAAAAGTTTACAAACATCTATATGACAATTCATTAGGCTAAAACTTTTCTCAGGCTAACAGCGATGGCAGTAAGGCAAACTTATGCCATGATTGAGAAATAGTGGGCACTCTAATTTAAAATTAAAAAGAAAGTAAGAATTCGTTCAAATGAGTCAAGTGTTCAAATCATTCAAACTGTATTGTCTCCTTCCCTGATGGATGCAATTTTCTTGGGGTCCCTATTCTCCTAAATCTACAGTGTTTCAAGGCCTTTCCCCAGATTTTAGCATTATATATAAAAAGTATAAAGCATCATGAATTTCTGACTTTATTTTTTACATGAGTTTGCCTTGAGCTAATTAGGCTGTAAACTCATTGATATATCTGAACTGTATCTCATTATTTCCTTTTAATCCTCCATAGCACTTAGCACAGTGCCTTAAAGCTGTGTGCAGTCCATAAATACCAATGAATTTCAATTAAAATAAATCTACACCTCTGATTTGATAAAAGAGCAGTAAAACAATTAAGAAAAGTAAGGTACAGAACAGTAAATAATATGCTGCCTTTTGTATAATAAAGAGAAGAAATAAGAATATGTATTTGCTTTGCTTGGTTTTTAAGCAATGGAATGATAAATAAGAAACTAAAGAAAGAGTTTATCTGAAAGGGACAGCAGAAAGTGGAAGAGACAGGGTGGATGGGACGAGGAAAGAGCAAGATTTTTTGATGTACATCTTAGAATTTTTTTGAACATAGGACCATTTTAAGAAAGTTCATCAACTAAGGAAATTGAACTACCTACTTTCTCTTTTACATTTTTCTTAGCAATGACCATATTTATTCAGTTAATGTTTGGCTCAGATAGGATGATCTAACTGCACTGCTTGGAGGGCAGCTGCCAGCACCACCCAGTGCCAGTCATGACCAGAGGAATGTTGTGTTCGTTTCCTATTGCTGCTGTAAGGATCGCCACAAATTTACTGGCTTAAAATGACACAAATTTGTTATCCTATAGTTCTGGAGGTCAGAAGTCCAAAATGAGTCTCACTAGGCTAAAATCAAGGAGTTGGCAGGCTGCATTCCACCTACAGGCTCCAAGGGAGAATCCACTGCCTTGCTTTCCCAGTGTCTGGAGGCTACCTGCATTCCTTGGATCATCACCCCCTGCCATCCTCAAAGCCAGCAATGACCAGTTACACCTTTCTCACTGTTACCGTCTCTGCTCAGACTCTCTGCTTTCCTCTTCCCTATTTAAGGACCCTGTGATTACATTTGGCCCACCCAGATAATCCAGAATAATCTCTTTCTATTAAGGTCAGCTGATTAGCAGCCTTAATTCCATCTGCAACCTAATTCACCCTTTCCACATGTAATATGATATATTCACAGAGTCCAGGGATTATGTTGGACATCTTTGGAGGACACTTTTCTGCACACCGTAATTCGGTACAGAGTTTTGAACCAGCAAAGTCAGAATACCTAAACCACCTCTCCTCTCCTGCTGCTACACATAAACAAGCAGATTGCAGATGAGTCTCTTGTGCTGAATAATTTACTTCCAGAAATGGAAGGGATGCACTCAGTGCATGCATCCATTTAGTCTGTATTTATCCGTCTGTCTGCAGAGCTGACAGGGGTCATGAATAAGGCCAGTTTCTGGTGTTAGAGAATGTGACAATAACTATAGAGCTTTTGAACTTAAAAGAATGGTTTCACCTAGGTTACTGATTAGTCCTTTCTCCTCCCCCCTCATTCCCAAGGGAGTCCCCAGGGTCAACCTCTTGGCATTTATGTATAGATTTATAGGCAATACCATATAGTGATTAAGAAAAGCTTTAGAGGCAGGTTGCCTGAGTTTGCATCTTTACATGATTTACTGGCTACATGAACTTGGCCCAGAATCTTACACTGTACAGTTATGCAACTCTTAAAAATAATATGTAACAGGACCTACCTCATCTAATTCAGGTGAAAATTAAATATGATGATGTGTGCAAAGCATTTAGAACACTGCCTGGCATATAGTGGGTGCTTAAAAAAAGTTAGCTAAATTGTGGATTATTTTGTAGTTCCAAACACCAAAATAGTATATGATGGTTTACTGGGTGAGTTTTTTCCTAGGAAACTCTTATTTCCATGTTTAGCACTCTACTAGGTTCTTGAGACCTTCAATATTTCTACCTGTCCCCACGCCTGAATATTGGATGTAGGGGTTTCTCTAGTTGTCCTGGTCAATTTGACAAATCTCAGCCGTATAGCTAGCTCCAAGCCCCCAGGTTAGAACAGCTCAGAGCTATGCCCTCCCCACGCCACGCCCAATGAGCCGAGCTGCTTCTCCCCCCTTTGCCTTTGGGCTCCATCATGATACTTGCTTTGGCCAATACGATGTTCAGCCGTGATGTAAGCAAGGGCTTGAGCAGTGCCAGTGCCACTGACTGTGCCCTCTCGTACCCCGACCTCACCAGGAGAAGAGCTTCCTCCAGGCAGCTGTTGCCCCTTTAGTCTGGACCCGGAATGGACACCTGGAGCAGCACCGCCTCAGCCATCCTGCCGATGTGAGAATGAATGACTTCTCTTAGGCCCTTATAGTGACAGGAGCATATGGTGGGAGTAGCTAACTGATACATTTGCCCATCCTCTTAAAATTTTTCTCAACATAGCCCCACTTAAAAACTAATCTTTGAGGTAACCTAATCTGCAAGCCTATTCACACCTTCCTTTAGTAACCAGTCACTCCCCATGCCAAGGATTCAAATGTTTTCTTCCTTTCATTTCCTTATTTTATTTTCAAATGATAAAGTCATCAACTCACACACCTGTGAACAATATGCTACATGCAATAGTGTACAAGTTAATGTTATTCATAGCAGCAAAATACTGAAACAATGGAATGCCCATCAGCAGGAGAATGATAAGTAAACCATGATGTGGCCCCAAAACGGAATATTATACAGCAGTTAAAATAAGTAAACACCAGTAGCTACTAGTGGAGCTAGCATTGGACAGAAAAAGAATGATGGAAGAATATAATTATGATAACATTTATTTAACGTTTTTAAAGTTGCAAAACAGTATTACATAATATTTATGGTTCTGATCAGTATTTTGAAAGAAGTGTAACAACATGCACAAGAGTAACAACACTGAGCTTTTTGTTCAGCTGTCTCTAGAGAAAAAGTAGGAAATGGATCAGAAAGGGCATAAAAGGAACACCAGTTGTATAAGACTATTTTTTTCTTTTTTTCTTTTGGTATCAGTATACAGTTACATGTGCAGCATTATGGTTACTAAACTCCCCACTTCATCAGGTCCCCCCCACCTACCCCATGACAGTCACTGTCCATCAGCGTAGTGAGATGCTACAGAATCACTACTTGTCTTCTCTGAGTTGTACAGCCCTCCCCATGCCCCCCCAACATTACGTCTGCTAATAGTAATGCCCCTTTTTCCCCCTTGCCTCTCCCTTCCCACCCATCCTCCCCAGTCCCTTTCCCTTTGGTAACTGTTAGTCCATTCTTGGGTTCTGTGAGTCTTCTGCTGTTTTGTTCTTTCAGTTTTTTTCTTTGCTCTTATGCTCCACATATGAGTGAAATCATTTGATACTTGTCCTTTTCCACTTGACTTATTTCTGTATAAGACTATTTTTTTCAATGTCTTGAAAACATTCTAAGTGAGTACAGCATAATGTGTACAACTTGATAAAGCTGGGTGGTGAGCACACAGATAGTCAATATTATCACTCTTGTTGGTATCTTTAAAATATTTCTACAATGTAAAAACTTTAATAGCCATGTTTTTAAGGGAACACTGTGGTAGTTACTGTCAGTTGCTTGCTATGGTCTGAATGTTTATGTCCCCCCATTTATATTTTGAAATCTTAACCCCCAAAAGTGATAGTATTTGGAGGTGGGGCCCTGGGGCAGTGATTAACTCATGAAGGTGGAGCCTCATGAATGGGATTAGTGCCCTTACAAAAAAGACCCCAGAGAGCTTGCCCCTTCTACCATGTGAGGACACAGTGAGAAGACAACTGTATATGAACCAGGAGGTGGGCTCTCACCAGACATGGAATCTGGGAGCACCTTGATCTTGGACTTCCCAGCCTCCAGAGCTGTGAGAAATAAATGTGTGCTGTTTTAAGCCCCCCAGTCTATAGTAGTCCATTACAGCAATCTGAACAGACTAAGATACTTCTCTTCCTGACTGTTTCTGTGTCAGGCTCTTCCCAGCCCTCCTGGATGTTCTCTAATTTGACCTCTTAAACAAATCCTAGGATTTTCTCTCCTACCCCAGCATGGCCCTGAATCTCTGAGAAAATGTGCCTGCTCCAGCCTGAGTCCATCCTCTGCTTCCACCCTCAGGCCTTCAAGTCAGTGTTCTGCACTTTCAGCTGCATCTGGGGAGCCCTTTAATGTAAAAGAACTGTGAAATCTGACTTGGAATAGCCCATAACCACCAGCACAATTGCCCTAATTTCACTTCTAATTAGCTCTCACTTTTGAACTCCAAATGGCAGAGATGTTACAGAGTCTCCCTATAGGATTTAAATTTTCTCCTCTCTCTTCCGATTCATTTCTTATGGAACCTGCAGAATTATGTTTTTAGAAGATGGATTAGATTGCTATGCTGGTGTCCCACAAGCAATTTCAATAATTTCCAATTACTGCTAAATTATGCCCCAAAACCTGAAGCATGCCCTTCAAGATTCAGCTCTGCCCAAAGGTGAAATACAGGAAGGCTGAGGCCAGAGCTGAGTCCCATTTGTGACACTTCTTACTTAAGTGGCCTTGGGTAAATCCAGTTAACCTTTCTAAACTTCAGTTTCCTCTGCTGCAATCTGATAAAAAAATAGTAGTCCTAACCATCCTACACTGCTGGTGGGAATGTAAATTGGTGCAACCATTGTGGAAAGCAATATGGAGGTTCCTCAAAAAACTCAAAATAGAAATACCATTTGACCCAGGAATCCCACTCCTAGGAATTTACCCTAAGAATGCAGCAGCCCAGTTTGAAAAAGTAGTATGCACCCCTATATTTATCACAGCACTATTTACAATAGCCAAGAAATGGAAGCAACCTAAGTGTCCATCAGTAGATGAATGGATAAAGAGGATGTGGTATATATATATATATATATACAATGGAATATTATTCAGCCATAAGAAGAAAGCAAATTCTACCATTTGCAACAACATGGCTGGAGCTAGAGGGTATTATGCTCAGTGAAATAAGCCAGATGGAGAAAGAGAAGTACCAAATGATTTCACTCATATGTGTAGTATAAGAACAAAGAAAAAACTGAAGGAACAAAACAGCAGCAGATTCACAGAACCCAAGAATGGACTAACAGTTACCAAAGGGAAAGGGACTGGGGAAGATGGGTGGGAAGGGAGGGATAAGGGGGAAAAGGGCTATTACAATTAGCACACATAATGTAGCGGGGGGTGGGGATGGGGTAGGGGGATACGGGGAAGGCAGTATAACACGGAGAAGACAAGTAGTGATTCTGTAACATCCTTCTGCACTGATGGACAGTGACTGCAATGGGGGTATGTGGTGGGGATTGATAATAGGGGAAGTCTTGTAACCATAATGTTGCTCACGGAATTGTATATTAATAATAGCAAAAAAAAAATAGGAGTCCTAGACTTGCCTTGAAGGTAAAACAGGTGATGTAATCAAGTACTCACTTCAATGACTGATACCCAATATAGAGTAGCTTTCATTATCTTCTACTAAATCCTTCAACACACAGTTCATAATTCCCTCAATACAAGTAGGGCTTTACTGTTTAGCTCCTTCATTTGTTTTGTTGTTTCAAATGCCTAGAACGCCTTTCTACCTTACTATCTCTGAGCCTTGTTTCTAATCCTTCTCCTAGAGAGCCAATAAGCTTACCAGAAGGACTACAGAACTATCTGGGTTCAAAAATCTAGTTCTGCCATTTACTCCGTGTGTGACTTTGCTTAAACTACCTAGTCTCTCTGTGTCTCCATTTCCTCACTTACCAAATGGGGATACTAAAAGTACGGATATCCCATGTTTTTAGATAAAGTTCATTAGGCCACTTCGCTGTTCTGAAAGACCTACCTTAGTACCTGCTTTCACCAACGGCAAGAAATCTGAAGATTTTCGCGTTTATGGGAAAAGGTGAAAGGCAAAAATTAGCATCCAGCATTTGTTACAGAGGCATGGGGCACTGGGAGCACTGAGAATGTCCCCGCCGAACTCCTGGGGCACTGCACCCGGCCCTCAGCCTCAGGCTGTCGTGGCTTTGAAGCTTTGAACTGCGTGAACATCTATCTGCGCTTGTCTGGACGCATTTTATGCGTTAGCAAACATGGGTCAATTAGGTATCTCAGAAAGGCCTGGGAGAGGTGATTACAGGTCTGGGAACACAATTTTTTTTTTCTGTATAAATTAACAGTAATTGCTGCTTCTCTCTATGCCGTTTAGGTTATGAAAGTTTTCATAGGAATGCTGTACTTCTGGATGGCGGGGGAAACCTGTATCTACCTTATAGGGTCATTGTAAGATTTAAATTAGTACATATCTGTAAAGAACTTAGAACAGTTAACAAATTTAGCGCAAAGTAAATGGCAGATTGTTATGTACCGTTACTGGTGTTAGGTGTCTGCCATCTGTCCCGGCCCTGACCTTCTTGGGAGTGGGGACTGTCTAATTTCTGAATCCACAATGCCTACAACTATTAGCATAGAACCCGATAAAGTGAAGGGGAAGTGAAAACCGGGGGAAAAAGTTGCAGTGTGAGGATGGTGGGGGACGAGGGTGGGAGAGCTCAGAGGCCCGGCGAGGCGGAAGGCTTGCGAACTGGTGGCGGGCGGCCGCGGGGCAGGGCTTCCTTTTCCCCGCGGGCGGCGAGCAGGTGGCGTCGACGGGCGGGAGGCGGGGCGCGGTCGCGGACGCCGGCGGGAGCGCGCGGGGCCCCAGGCGGGGGCCCACACCCTCGCTCGCCCTTCTCCGCGCGCCCGCTCCCTGCCGCCCCGCTTCGGTAAGTGCAGCCTCGCCGCGCGTGGTCGCGAGCCGGGCAGTCGGGAGGTCGGCGCGCCTCGCCTGCTCGCCCCGGGGCCCCCCTGCTGGCGCCCACGCCGTCTTCCAACCGGGCCCTGGCCCCCGGGGCCTCAGAGGGCGTTAAGGTCCGCGACCTCCTTTTCAGTCAAAAAACCAAGGCCCAGGGGAGCGAAAACGCTGTGTCCTGGGGCGGTGACCCAGGTATGGGCAGGGCGGGATGCAAGGGGATACCCAGCTGACGGGGCGCCCCCTAGACCTTTTCGTTACAGCTAGTAGGGATCCAGTTGGTCAACTCAGTCCTAAAGGGCTTAGGGACAGAAAAAGCAGGGAGTCGTTACCGTCTTTTGGGACCCCGGCGTCTCAGGAGGGGCTGGCTGAGAGCTCAGTTGTGGGGGCTGGAACCCCACCCATCCTTGTACGTTCTCTTCACGTAGGCAATTTATTCTATTTCACTAAATTTGTTTAGGAGTTAGAAGAAAAGTGTGTCTAGATGTTGGGCTTTGGGAGCTTGAGAAGTTTGCTTTTCCTTGAAAAACTTACCTTTTTCTTTGGTTGCAACAGAGTCCGATTCACTAAACATGAATCATTCCCCTGGCATTTGAGTCAGCAGGTGGGGGAGGTGAGGGCTTGATTGCAAATGGCCATAGGACATTGTGGTTTCCACCAGGTCTAGGTTATAGGTCCCTGAAGGCCCCTCTGGCTGCTGCTAAGAAGTTATTTCTAACCCGAAGCTAAATTTTTTCCAAAGGTTGTGTTCTACAGGGATGGCAAGACTCTGCCCTTGGAGAGAACTACATTTATAGGTGTTTTAAAAATCAACATCATAAAAAAATTAACTCATTAAAGCGTTATTCCGCAAAGATAGAGCCACTGGTTTTCATGAAGGCAGAAAACTTCAGACTGAGAGAGAGGGAATTCAAAGATGCAGAGAAAGCCAGAACCTTGTTCCCAGAGCAGTGAGGCTGTGTAGAGAAATCTGTTGAGAAATTGACGTAGAGGAGGAAGTAAAGGAAATGAGGTAGATCCTCTAATCCCTTTCAGAAAAGGATGTTTAAAGTTCTGTTGTTAGGTTATCTGGCTTGGCTGTGACGTTAATTCTTTCCTTCTTAAAACTGAAATCAGTATTAATTAATAATTTGCCATTATACTGGATCCACACATATTGAGCATTAGCTTTGACAATGTGTGGCCCAGGCGCTTGGGTGAGGCCAAAGCAGGGGGTTAAATTCATGCCTGGGAAGCGTGACTGCCTACATTCAGTAGGGGAACATCACTGTGCCTCTCTGTGTGCCAGCTTCCTCATGTGCAAAGTGAGGTTGTTATTAATGATACTTAGCTCCCTAGATTATTGCGAAGCTTATTTTAAATCATTCATTCATTCATCAGTATTTTTTTAGTACCTTCTATGCCCCTTTGAACAAACCTAACAAAAATCTCTGGCCTTGTGGAAATGACTTTCTAGTGCATCTTGTATTACCTGGCACATAGTAAGAGCTCAAAATGCTAACTGATGTTATTACACATATTTCACTCAATGCCAGCAATGCACTCCTCTCCCCTTTTTACAAACGAGGCAACTGAGGTGCAAAGAAACTGTGTCCAGATTTAAGGGGCAAAACCAGAACTAATGATCAGTTGTATTCACTATATATAGAGAGGGATGTAGTGTTAGATCCTATAACTAGAAAAAAAGAGAGACAGTGTTAGATGCTGTAACTAGAAAAGCTAGGAAAGCCTGAGAAAATCAGGCCTAAATATTTCCAGGGACAAATAGTGTCATTTCCTGTTGAACTTTGCTCTGGGGCTATCACTGAATTCTTAGAATATTTTGTTCCCAGGATGGGTGGGAGCAATTTTCATTTCTAAGTCAAGCCTGGGGGTATGCCAGCATGTTTGAATAATGTCTACGTATGGGAAGCGTGCCTGGGTTCCCAATCAGGGCTCCATCAAAGAATTGTACTTTTCACCTCTGGGTCCTACCAAAGACTGGACTGCCTCCTCATAGAACATGTCTGTCTGTACCAGGCTGCAGGCTGGGAGCCTTGTGAAGTGTAAAAGGAGATTGTACAAACACAAGGAATCAAACTGAAGCCTGCTAAACTTTGTGTTGGGTGGGGGAAGCAGACCATTTCCTGTTCTGGTGTTCCCTGTGATGGTAGTCTGTTTTGGTTAAAAGAAGTCAGCAATCAACATGGTTCTACTGGATTTTAAATGAGTCAAATATTAGAAACAGATTTTTTTTTTCTGTCTTGTTTTGAGCCCTTCTCAGGGCTACTACAGTCCCTTGTATATAGTAGGTGCTCAGTAATGTTTGTTTAGCAAATGGGATACTTGATATTAGAGACACATCCTCTTTCTGAGGTGGCTTCTCTTTGAATGCTAACTTCCATTTTCTGGATTAAAGATAAAGGGTTAGTCTGAGATTATTGTGTTCCAAATCCCAGATTTATATTGTTTAGTAATTTTTTTTCTTTTAATAGGTTAGTGTGATCTCAACTCAAGGCAAAGGTGGGATATCATGGCATCTGTCTGGGTAAGTAAAAATCAAGTCTTCATAACACTAACTTATCGGGGTATATCAAAATGCAGAAAATAAAAATATTAAGAAAAAGTTTTTGGAAGTTGATAAAAATGTTCATGTGAAAACATTATCATGTTAAGAAAGCTGGAGGATGTCTAAAATTAATAAAATATAAAAATGTATTTTAAAGGAACATAGTTAAAATCACTTGTGATAACACCAAAGCAGAAAGGTCAATAATAGAATAAATTTAGTTGGTGAATTTATTATATGATAAAGGTAACATTTCATATCAGAGAGGAAAAGATGGTGTATTCAATAAATAATGCTAGGAAAATTTCTACCCACTAGGGAAAAAAAGTAAATCTGTATTCCTTCTCCCTTCTTACATTAAAATAAATTTCAGATGAATAAAATACTGCAATGAAAGAGACAAAATATGGGTGAATTTAAAAAATAATCTTGGAGTAGGGAAGGCAGTTACCACCATGAAACTAACCAAAGACTAAAAGAAAAATATTGATCTATTCAACTATGTATACATTTTTAACTTATGATAGCAAACAATACTACTGGAAGAGTCAAGAGATAACCCCAGGGGAAAAATATTTGTAGCACATCAGACCAAAGACTTCCTTCCTTGACATAAAAATAATGTGAATAAATCAAGGAAAACAAACTTGATAGAAAAATTGGTAAGGGACAGGAATAGGACATGAAAAGAATTATAAATGTCTAACAAACATGAAAAGATGCTACACCTCACTCAGAAATACAGAAATGTAAATGACTCAATGAGAAGTGATTTCTAAATATGGTATGGTGGGTCAGCTCTCTACATATGACAGAAGAAAATGTTCAAAGATATATTAATCAATGAAAAACAATCAAGTTACAGAATAATGTTACAGAATGATTCTATTTAAAGGAAAGAAAAATTGTATATATACATGAAAACTTTCTGAAAAAGTTAAACTCTGAGCTAGGGCACTTTTATTTTTCAAATGCATCTGATTTTTAAAAAATAATGAATGTACATCATATTTTGTAAGTGAGGGGCAGGGGAGGCTTAAAGAATAGCTTGTCTGGAGAGGTGAGCAGCCCCCGTTGTAGGCTGCGTCTGTGGAAGGGTGCTGTTGTAAGGCTTTGCTTGGCCCCAAATTATTCCCTTACCAGGAGGAGGCCTGGAGACTGGTCTCCCCCCTTCCCAGGTTTGAAATTCCTGCTGCTCTTATGGACATTCTAGTAGAGTCAGGTGGAAAAAAGCATCTCCGAAGTGCTGATGTTAAAAACAAAAATCCTCTCCCTCTAGCCCTCATCCGTTAGTAAACTGGCAAGAGCTAGTTGGTCAGACTCTCCACCACGCATTTCTGAAGGGCTGGGAGAGACCCAGGTGAGCCTAAGAGGGTGTGTATGTCTCTATTGCTGCCATAACCAGCTGCCACAGATTTAGCAGCTTGAAACAACACCCGTTTGTACCTCACAGCTCTTTTTGTTAGAAGCTTGAAATCGGTGTTATGGCACTAAAATCAAGGGGTTGGCAGGGCTGCCCTCCTTTCTGGAGACTCTGGGAGAATCCGCCTCTGAGCTTACTTAGGTTGTTGGTAAAATGTATTTCCTTGCAGTTGTGGGATGGGTTCCGTGCTGGCTGTCAGCAGAGATGTCCTTATCTCCTCGGGGCCTTGGCTTGTCCCTGTGTGTGTCCCCTCCCATCTCAGAACAGCAAGGGTGGGTTTCAAATCCTCTCATGCTTGCAGTCTCTCTAACTTTCCCTTTTGAGGCATCTCCCTTGTGCCTCCTGTTCTTCCAGCCTTGGATAATTCTCTGCTTTTAAGTGGTCACATTGTTGGATTGGGCCCACCCAGAGAAGCCAGGATAATTTCCCTGTTTGAAGGTCTGGAACCTGAATCACAGTTGCAAAGTCACCCTAGTCCTGTAACATCACACATGCACAAAGTCCAAGGATTACAGTGTGGAGATTTTAGCTGGGGAGCCCTTGTTCTACCTCCCACAGAGGGTGAGGAGGATGGCCGCATCTGGGTGGAGGCATCTGGCATCGTGTGGCAGGGAAGGAGGGGAGCAGACCAGAAGGGGAAGCTGTGCCTGAGGGGAGGAGAGGCCCTTGAGTGAAGAAAGAGGCCCTTGCCAAATAGGGGCTGCCTTGTTTTTTCTTTCCTATTTTCTTTCTCTTCTCAAATTCAAGAACTGACATTTATGAGAGATCTCTGAGAGCAAATATTAAAAACAACTCAGAACTACTGTGGAAGACATTATGGTGGTTCTTCAAAATATTCAAAATAGAACTCCTATATGATCCAGCAATCCCACTTCTGGATAAATACCCAGAAGAATTGAAAGCAGAATCTCAGAGGTACTTGCACACTTATGTTTATAGCAGCATTATTCACAATAGCCAAGAGGTGAATGCAACCCACATGTCCATCAGTAGATGAATGGATAAATAAAATGTGGTCAGTAGAACCCCCATATCCATGGTTTCACGTTTCACAGTTCCAGTTACCTGAGGTCAACTGAAATCTGGAAGCAGATGATCCTCTCAAAAGGGCAACAGTAGACTAACACGACATTACAGTATGTACATCACTCACCTGACTTCATCTCATCATATCGGCAATTCATCATTTCACATCATCACAAGAAGAAGGGTGAATACACTACAATGAAGTATTTTGAGACAGAGAAATCACATTCATATAACTTTTATTACAGTATATATTATCATAGTCCTGTCTTATTATTAATTACTGTTAATCTCTTACTGTGCCTAATTTATAAATTAAACTTTATCATAGATACGTATTTTAGGAAAAAGCATAGTATATATAGGGTTTGGTACTATCCATGGTTTTAGGCATCCACTTGGAACATATCCCCCATGGTATTTTAATAAAAAGTCATGTTCTAAGACATTCTAATTCATACAATGCATATATGTACAATGGGATATTATTCAGGCTTAAAAAATAAGGAAATTCTGCCATTTACTACAACATAGATGAACCTTGAGGACATTATGCTAAGTAAAGTAAGCCAATAATAAATATAGAATACTGTATGATTCCATTTCTGTGAGGAATCTAAAGTAGTCAAATTCATAGAAACACAAAATGGAACTGTGGTTTCCAGGATTGCCAGGGAGAGGGGGAAAGAGGATGCGTGGCTGGGTGAGTATAGAGTTTTAGTTCTGCACAATGACAAAAGTTCTGGAGGTCCGTTTCACAGCTATCTGACTATTCTCACCACTACTGAACTGTACATTTAAAATGGTTAATATGCTATATTTTATGTTATGCTTTTTTTACTGCAATAAAAAAACCCTCAGATTTCCATAAACACTCTTATCACTAAGTTTTCGGTTTTCTTTTTCCCTCTTACACGAAAAAGCACATACACACCCAGACACAGATGAGCAATCAAGTCCATGCTTTTCTGTAAAACAGTAGATCAGTTTGTGGTTACTAGTGTATGGTGGGTTTGTTGGAGTGATACGATCAATAGAGAACGCTTCGGTTGCGGTTTCAGCACACTACCACTGCAGATGAAACAGAGCTGGCTTTCGGTGTCTGTGGGTTCTACTCTGGTGTGTTGGCAACCCCCCCATTGTTTCGAATCAGTGAACAATCTATGTTGCATTACTACTTCCTCTGTTTGGAAATTTTGAATATTGCCGTGTTCAGGCATGTGTTCTATTTCTTCATCCCTGGTGAATTGGCGTAATATCTTGTCAGTTTGTACTCTGGACTCACTGTCCCTTGTCATATGTCACCTTTAGGTCTATAGCAAGCACTCAGGAAACCCACGGATTAGAATGTCTTGGAACATGGCTTTTTATTTAGATACCACAGCAATATTTTTCCTATATGTGCCTTCTACAATGCTAGATTTCTCATACAAATGTCCTGAGCTGCTTTGCTCTTCGGTCAATTCCTAATTCCCTTTTACAGAATAGTAATGGGTACAATTACTGTTTTTTTGAACCTTCAAATTAGTAGTTTTGTTGTTACTAAAATTATTAGTATTTTATAAAATTGCTATACTTCTAAAGAAATGTATTATTGTAGTCATGAACTGTTGTAACATCCTAACTTGCCCCCTTTCGCTCTCCCAACCTCTAATTTGCACAGTGAGGAGGGGGGACATAGGGCCACTGTGAACCAAGGAATAAAAGAAGTTTGACAAAAATGTAACTTCACATAAATATGATGCCTACTAACTTTATCTTGAAGGAGTTCATCAAAAGGGTAGTTAAACAGTTAAGACACCAAGTACCTACTGCATTGAACTCTACTGGGAGCCCAGTGAAGACAGTCTAGCCACAATCCCGTTCTTTTCGTAACTCTCCAACTGGTTAAAAGTCAGGCTGTTTAATGGGACCTTGAGTGAATTACCTACTCGTGCTATCTTAGTTTCCTCTGCTATAAAATGGGCATAGTAATGGTACCTACATCATTTAGTGCTTTAAGCCTTAGACCAGTTCATGTGAAATGCACCGACAGTGCTATCATATAGTGAGCACTCGGTAAGTGTTCACTGTAATCATTATCATTTCAATACATTGATTTTTTCTAAAAACGTATTCCTTGCTAATTAATTGCTCTGCAACTGTGTTAGTAAAGCAGCTTCTGCCTATTTCCTGGGCCTGATTTTCTTACATATCAACAGCATCCCCCTTCCCATTGGATGATTCTCTCAGAGCTATCTGAAACAGATGAATTTTCTCCAAATGCTCCTTCTGACTGCTCCTATTTTCAATATTTTTTTGTATGTGTAACACACACACAGTTGACCTTTGAACAACATGGGTTTGAGCTGCATGGGACCACTTATACACAGACTTTTTTCAATATTTTGGAAAAATTTTCTAAGATTTGCAACAATTTGAAAAAAACATATTCTTTTCTCTAGCTTTATTGTAAGAATACAATATAAAATACATATAACGTACAGAATATGTATTATTTGACTGTTTATGTTATCGGTAAGGCTTCCAGTCAACAGTAGGCTATTAGTGGTAAAGTTTTTGGGAAGTCAAGACTTACATACAGATTTTCAACTGCGCTGGGGATCAGGGCCCCTAACTGCCAAGTTGTTCAAGGGTCAACTGACTTTATTTTTCTAGAGCAGTTTTAGGTTCACAACAAAATTGAGGGGAAGGTACAGAGATTTCCCCTGTACTCCTTGCCTGCACACATGTATATCCTCCCCCATTATCAAGGTCCCCACCCCAGTGGTCATTTGTTGCAGTTGCCGAACCTACATTGACACATCATAGTCACCCAGAGGTCCATAGTTTACATTACAGTTCTATCTTGGTGTTGCACATTCTTTGGGTTTGGATATTTATATGTATTTAAAAACATAATTCTCTGTTTCCACTCCAGTGGGTATACTCCAATACAGTCCTGATAACTACCTTGAGTTAGTGTGAGACGCCACATGTTCAACAGCTCAGCCCTCGCTTCAGGTACCAGCTGCAAATCTCAGAGCCACCTGCTCTTTTGACCAACAGACTATACATTTTGGGGTTTCCATGACCCTCTCAGGTACAGTGATTCTCCAGAGGGTTATATTTGAAATTACAGTTTTAGTGTAAAACCCATTCATAGAGTAAGGTCTGAAAGGACTCTGGATGCCCATGCCTTCTCCCTGTGGAGTCAGGGCCATCTCCCTCCTTGCACATCAGTGTGTTCACCAGCCAGAGGGCTCCTCTGAACCTCAGTATCCACAGTTTTTACTAGGGTTTCATTACATATGTGAGATTAATTAAATCACCAGCCAGTGACTGAACTCAATCTCCAGTCACCTTCCACTCCCAAAGTGCCAACCCTGTAATCATGTTGCTAGTCTTATTAGTGACGAGCCCCATCCTACAGCTATCACTCAGGAAATTGCACTGGTTTTTGAAGCTCTGTGCCTGGAAACCAGAGGAAAGATCAGGTATATATACATATACACATCAAGGCTCCACAGAGTTTCCAAAATATCATAGTCCATTATTTTTTTAACTAAAATTATATCAACAGTAAGGTAGTGGTTATCTCATGCCAATCAGAAGCTCTGGTTAGAAATTGTATCTTTAACAGCAAATAACACAGGGGAAAATGAGTTAATGTTTTGTAATGAATACAGATTGGCAGGCAGAATCATTTAAATTGGGTTCACAGAGAAGAAATAATGAAAGGGATTATTGTTGGTGGAACAGTTGAGAAAGGCTTATGTAGGGTGGAAATTTGCTAATAGGAAAAGCTACTCCCCGATAAGGTTCCTGAATTCAAGCACAGCCTCCCCTCCCCACCCAGCCCTTCTGCTCTTTCCTGGGAACAAGACTGATGCATTTTGACACATAGGGACGTGATGTTCCCATTTCCACTGTGTGACCCAGAGTAATGATACCAGCAGCAGGACTCCCTTGAAAGGAGAGGTGCAGTATGCTAATGTGATAGAGAATTTGGGGAAGGTAATGCCTCTCAAATTCTGTGATGACATCAGCCCTGAGCATTTGGATGCTATTGGTTCTGGTGCAAGGAACTTGTGAAAGCTCTGTCCAGTTTCATATTTCCTGCTTTGGTGGAGACCTTTCTTTCCTGGTGTGTTTGCTCTTTCTGACCATGCAAATTTAATAACACTTGTGTTGCACGCGTGGATGTGCTGAATTTCCCCTTTCATCTCCCTCCTGTCTACACATCTCAGGACTTGAAGATCTGGCTTTGTAACTATTTTCATTGCAATGGACTTTGAACATCCCAAGCAGAAGGGGCCTCAGGCATGATTAGGTACTATTCAACATGTTCACAGTTTCCTGTCTGGTGTGTGTTTAAACCATGTTCCCTGAAGCTTCTTTACGTAAACATTGGCTATCAGACATTTACACAAATGGCCCTCAGAAGGAAGTTAATGAAAAACAGGTTAGACCTGGATTTCAAATCAGAACGTTAGAGCTTTGCTTCAGGACAGCCTGGAAAGAAGTACTGTCCATCTGGGTGAGAAGAGAGAGGCTTTCTAGGAATGAATGGACTCAACCTGGAAGAGCTGGTCTTTGCTTTTCCTGACCCAAGCTCAGCCAAGAAGGTGCAGGGCCCCTCTTTCATATTTAATCTTAATGAAAAGTGTAATTTGTCAATCTCATGAGGAGCCATTGAAGAAGCCTGGTAAATCAGAGGCAAAGAAGAAAAGAGAAAGTTTTAGAGCAAGGAATGTGAAGGAGAGAAGATATGAATTGATTTTCTTGAAAGTTTATTTTTTGGTGGATGCAAAGCAGTTAGAAAAAATAAATATTTCAGAGACCAAGCAATAAGATTATATGGAGGTAGAGGTCTCATATGAATGAAAAGAGAAAAGTCAAAAGGATCAGAAAATTCTCAAGCCTACTCCTTTTATCAGATCTTTGCTCTTCTCATTTACAACTCTTTGTGTTTGAATAAATACCTCACCTACCTAGGAGTAGTGATAGGATTAACAAAATGTATCGAATTATTTTGTCAGATTTTTGAGATATGTGGAGCTCTGAAAAGTCTGGTAGTGGCTTTTGAGAATTATCAAAGAAAGCAAGATGCAGAACAAGAAAGCATTTTTCATTCATTTATTCATTCAACACATACTTACTAAGCATCTGCTATGTGCCAGGCACTGTTTTAGGCTCTAGGAATATAGCAGAGAAAGAGAAATTAAAAAACATGGAGCTTACATACCTCTGATTTTGTTAGGGAAGACAGTTAATAAATAAATATATGATATATAAAGTCAGTTTTAAGTACTCTGGAGAAAAGCAGAGGTGATTAGTGAGAGTGATGAGGAGTGTTATTTTCTGCTCAGATATGTGAGCAGAAGTCAACATGGAGTTGGGGAGTGAGCTGGGAGAACAGGGGAAGAGCATCTGGGCAGAGGGAACAGCAGGTGTAAGACTGAGGCAGACGGGCTAGGTGCATTTGAAGAGCAATAAGAAAACTCCCATGAAGTGATATAAGGAGGACAAGGGGATTTGGGGAGGCATTACATTCCTCTTTTTTGTTATTTCAGGATCCTGCAAGGGCCACAGAGAATTCATATAATCTCAATGGTCTTCACATGAACTGTTGAAGGTGTTTTCGTTACCTAGGTTTACTTTGTGTTAGGAAGCAATCCTAAATCTGTAGCAATTTATGGTTAAGAATGTCACTTTTCAGTGACTGCACTGGGGTATGGGTGGGGACTTGATAACTAGGGGTAAATGTAGTAATCGCATTGTTTTTTCATGTGAAACCTTCATAAGAGTGTATATCAATAATACCTTAATAAAAAAATTAAAAAAAAAAGAATGTCACTTCCCAAACACTGTCACACAAAACCCATAAAATAATGTGTTTTGCCATCATATCATGTGGGCATTAATGACTTGGCCATTGATGCAAGAAATGTTCTTCCCAGAATATTACAAACAGTAAACATCCCTAATTACAGTCCCTTACGGGTGGATTCCCATTCCCATCGAAGCAAACAGGAGGAGAGGGGGTGTCCACACTGCGGTCCCAACATCCTGCCCGGCCAGCGGCCGTTCTGCAGCCAAGGACCCAATTAAGAAGATGTGGATAATGCTAGATTCCCCAGTTCAGTGAGCAAAGTTCCCCATACCACCCAGTTAGCATGTAGGACCCTTAGACAGACGTGTCATCAAAGATGAAGCTAGATATGCACACAGCTGAAAGTGTGGCCAGAACAGCCACATTAGTCTTCAACTCTTTTTGGCCAAGAGGGGAATTTGGTGAAAATTCTTAAGTTAAACCTGACTTACTGTAGAGCAAAAAAGTCATCTTCAGATACTGGTGCTAAACAGTTCAAAAGAAGATGACCATAAATTATTTATATCTGCTTCAAACAACAATGAAAATTATTCTGAGAAAGAAGTTTGTGTTGATAAATACTTTCTGGGGGGCTAACATTTCAGGTTCAGTCCAGATAGCTCGGTTTGCTGGTGGTGTCACAGAAACCCAGAGTGCTTGCAGAGACAGGGAGGAATGCATAGGACCACCGGAAACTTCCCCAGCACCAGACGTCCACCCCGGCTGCTGGAACCAGCTTTGAAAGATCTGGGATAGCTTGTGGTACTAAAGGTGGCCACTGAGATATTCCTGACATCTCCCAAATCTCCCAGAAAACAATGGTCACTTTAATTTCTGGACCGTTAGATATGTGGAGGATGCGACTTCATCAGCAGCCAATTGTCTAGTGTAGACCTTGGAGGAATTCTACACCTTGGGATGGATGTCATTGCCTTGCTTCCATCTACTGCCAGCAAACTCATTCACAGTCACTTATTAAGCCCCTATCTGGAGACTAAGCACTGGTCCGGGAGCTGCACATATTGCAGTGAGTAAAACTAAATGTCCCTGTCCTCTGGAACGATTTTTTAGAGGAGGTGGAGACACAGGTATAAACAGAGAGAGCTGTTACCGAATGCTGAGTGCCCTAAGGGGGAGGGCCAGCAGGAGAGGACCCGCTCAGGCTAAGTGGCCCTAGCAGGCCTGTCAGAGAAGTTGGCCTTGAAGCAGAAAAGCATTCCAGAAGAAGAAATGGCACAAAGACATTAAGAGGAAAAGAATTCAGTGTGTATCAGCTAGGCTCTCAGAGAACTGAAGTGTGGTGGGCCTTCAGGTGAGGGTGACAGGGGAGGTTGGCCCAAACCATGCGGGGGGTGGGGACCAAGGCAAGGAGCTTGGACTTTGTACTCAGTGTCCAGCAGAGGTCAGGAAAGGGCATCCGGTAGGGGAATGCCATGGCCTGGCTGAGATCTTTCACTCATCCTTGGCTGCTCTGGGGGAATGGGGAGTGGCTCGAGGTGGGCAGTAAGAGGGGGAGGAGAGGGGCTGCTGCAAATGTCCACACCCGTAAGGGCTGGTGATGGTGACTTGGATGGCAGCAGGGACAAAGAAGATGGGCATTACCCAGGAGACAATCCTTCTGAGATCTGAACAGGCTTTGCTGATGGATTGGATTTGGAGGGAACGAGAGATGAAGGAAACAAAGGACACTCCCAGGTTTCCCACGGTTGGTGGTGCCCCTTGGCAGGAGGGGCCGACTGAGGGAGAAGAGCAAATTAGGCACAAGCGCGGAGACTGGAGTCGGATTGCCCGGGTTTGAATCCTGCCTATGCCATAGAGAAGCTGTGTGGTGTGAACTTAGGCAAGTCTTTTAGCTCTCTGTGTCTTCTCCCATCAAACGGTGGGCACAATAGTACTGACCTCATAAGCTAGCTTTGAGAATTAAATGAGCAAATACATGTAAAGCCCAAGTAAGTGCCCTGTAACTTACATGGAGAAAGAAATCAGCTTGGGAGGAAATAAGGAGCTGATATTTAAGATGTGAAAACAGATATATCAGGTGGACATTCAATACCCAATACCAGTGTTCAAAATTGAATTCTGGGCTGGATTTATAAATGTGTGCATTGTCTGCATACAGCAGAGGGAATGGCAGAAATAGCCTATAGCAGGGCTAGAGGGAAAGGGAAGAGAAAAAGACCTGCCGTTTTAGAAGTACCAACTTTTAGAGATCCAGCAGAAGTGGAAGGGCCAAACAATGGGGAATAAATGTGAGCTGGAGTGGTAGGAGGAAAGCCCCAGCTGAGGCCCAAGATCCACAAGAAGGAAGGTCTTGGTGTGTTAACCAGGAGTAACATATGCTTTCAAGGGCTCACAAATTCTCACTGTAATCTGAGTTTCATGGAAAACACAACATGGTTTGCTTCTTTATCTATATCATCCCTCATTTCTGTGTCGCACTCTTCTTTCTATTCCAGCCCAACACCCTCCTCTGTTATCACATTTCGGTGCTCTTGCTCTGAGACTCCCATGATGAAACCACTGTGAGTAGAAAGGAAAAGCTGGCAAGTGCAGATATTTTCTCATTTGAATGAGCACAAGAAGAAATGCAGACATTTCCTTTGTACATTGCAAACGATGCCATCACGCCAGCCTCACTTCCGTTGAGTATCCCTGTGACTGCCAGTCCCTGCTTTCTGCACCCCACGCTTCTCCTCCTGCTGCTGGGCCGGGAGAGCTCTGCAGTCATGGTGTGGAGCCTTCTGTTTGCTGTGATTGCTGCCAGCCTGTGGCAAAGAAGGCCCTGAGTTTTGCCCTGGAGGACCAGAGGGCTTACCCGTCCTTTTCTCTGGCATCTTGCCTGCTGTATTAGCTTCCTGGGGCTGCTGGAACAAAGGGCCACAAACTGGGTGGTTTAGAACAAGAGAAATTTGTTCTCTCACAGCCCTGGAGGCTACAAGTCTGAAATTCAGGTGTTGATGGGTCATGCTCCCTCTGACACTGGCAGGGTTGGGGTGTCCTTGCCTCTCCGGCTTCTAGTGGTTTGCTGGCCCTTGGCACCTGCCCACCTCCATTCTCCGCCGGTGTCGCCTTATCGCACTGGGCCTGTTTATCTCTGCCTTCTCACCGCTGTCGTCTAAGGCCACCGGTGTATTGGATTACGGGTCCACCTTACTCCAGTGTGACCTCTTCTTAATTTAGCTAATTACATTTGCAAAACCTTATATCCAAATATGGTCATATTCTGAAGTGCTGTGGGTTAGGGCTTCAAAATATCCTTCTGGGGATACGATCCAACCCATAACGCCTGCCTCACTGGACCATGTTTCAGGGCCTTTTATGGTAAACTTCTTTGGCTTTGAAAACAACCTTTTATTTGAAAAATTGAATAAGATGTCTTACATTTTTCAAGTTTTGATTGCCTTTTTTTTAGTCTATTCCATTTTTTCATTTATCATAACCGTCCATGACCCAGCAGATACTTTGATCTTGAGCAGAGAATGATCATTCCTCCCTGACTCTTAGAGAATTCCTGAGTCCTGGAGGTTTATATGAGGCTTTACTTGAAAGCTTAATTTTTGGATATGGCCTTTCCAGGACTTTGTGAAGTGACCAGTGTTTGGCTTTGCCTCACCTTCAGAATGTACCTGCAGCAGCTGCTCTTCTTGTTCTGGACCATTTGGCTTTAAACATGTTTCTTGTCAACAGGACTGGCAACCTTGTGTTTTTCTCTTTCATTCATTCTTCTGAATATGAATGTTTAACTTCCTGCAAATCCAGTACACTTCGCAAGAAGAAATAGATATGACTGGCTTTTGTGGCCAAGGATGGACTGGCCTCTCCCGAGGGTAGTAGCAGACAGCTCCCCAGGCCCAACCTGGCCACATCAGGGGCTGCAAAGCATCATGTACCATGAGTGGCCTCCAAAGGGCAGTTTTAGATCAGGGGAAGTCATACTGGCATGAAGAAGGTGGTTCAGATGAGATGCAGCCCAGCCTAGTAATTAGGAACAAAGACTGAGGAGATTGAACGCTTGCTGTCTGTGCTTGGACAACTTGTGTGAACTTCAGCAAGTTACTTAAGCATCAGTTCAATCATCATCTGTGAATAAGACATCATTTCTGCTTTATAAATTTATTATGAGGATTGGGTGAACTAGTTCAAGAAATGTGCACAGTTATTTGGCATACAGCAAGTAGCAGCAGTGGTTATTAATGTAAAGAGCTCCTGTTATTTTCCCCCTTTATTTAGACATTCCTTGATTTATTTTTCAGCTGGTTCCAGGTTCATTTTCCCTTCGAGGGCATCTGAAGGTCAAGCTTGAGAAAAAGAAAGCAACTAAATGTGTATAAACCTTGTGGATGGAAATCTGATCAAACATGATTTTGGGTGGAAAATAAAAGACTTTGCCAAATATTCATACAGTGTCCTACATTAGCACAGACACTTTGTTAGGGTAGTAGGGTTAGTGGAAATAAACTATGTGTTGATTAGTACTTTAAATGTCAAGGAATTAGGTCTGCAGTGAAGCAAGTGGTGCAAATAGTTTTGTTTGCTGCAGAAATGCCAAGATTCCTGAAACAGTGAGCTCATCATCACATTTTTCTGCCCTGTCCCCCATGAAAGAATCTGTGACCTGTTTGCTCATTTTTGCCTAGGCTTTCTGGGAGGCTGCAAATGAGACAGAGTAGTGGTTCTCAACCTGTACCAGGATTAGAATCATCTGGAGGGCTTGTCAAAGCATGGATCTTAGGTCTTAGCCCCAGAGTTGTTCATTCAGTAAAGATGGGGGCAGGGCCTGAGAGTTTGCATTTCTTTTTTAGATTTTAAATTTTTTAAAAATATGAGGTAGTACAATAAAATGTGAAAGAATGTTCATTTCTAGCAAATTCTCTGGTGAAGCCGATACTACTGGTCCAGGAACTGCACTTTGAGAACCACTGATGTGGAATCCCATTGCGAGGCATTGTGATGTGGTGTAGAGCACAGGGCACTATAGACACAAGGACTTGGGTTCAGATTTGGGGCCATCCTTATAGCAGTTGTGCTAAGCAAATAATTTCTCCAAGATGGAGGTTCTTCCATTTTTAAATGGAAATAATAAAATCCACCTTGTTAAGAGTTAAGTTGTCTGTAAGCCCTTTGTTCACTACCTGGCATGTATTAGTTTAAAAGATCCTATTAATTTCTTTACTGTAAGATTTTTTTCATAAGTCCTATAAATACTACTGAATAGTTTGGGCAACCCAGTCTATCAAGTAAATAATACTCTTTATTTAAATAACTGAAATAGTCTGAAAGATTTCAGTAAGATTCCACTTAGGAGTTCCTGAACCATTTTCAAGGTGGTGTGTGTAGTTTTTTTTTCTTTTAATTAAGCAAGTAGTTCCTCTCCATTTAATTATTACTAGGTAGCAAATTTCATAACAGATTGGGAATTTTATCTTTCTCTAATTTTGCACATTGGAATTTCAGCATATTTTGATGCCTAGGTGGTAGAGGGCAGTGAAAAGGTAATAGCTAGAATGGAAACCCTAAGTGTTCATGAACAATTAGTAATTTTGTCTCTTGTATTCAGAAGCAACCATGTAAATATCTGCATGGCACAGAATGACCTGGGGAGCTTCTTAAACATGTAGTGTCCACCTTTACACCTCATTACTAAAAGAATATGATTCAGTATGTCTACAGCAGGGCCTGGTCATAGACATGTTAAAAAATCACCTTTGATGGTGCAAAGACTACATTTCAAGAAAAACTAGGAATGGGCTAGAATAGTCATGACTGCGTTCAGGTTCAGATTCTGCTGCTTAACCAGCTATGTGGACTTGAGCAAATTCTCCAATCTTTTAATTCTTGGTGTCTTATATGTGAAGGTCTCGCTCTTAGTCATTCATTAGGGCTGTTATGCAGATTATAGTTAATAAACATAAAGTACCTAGCACAGTGTTGGGCATGAAGCACTGAAATGCCCTTGTATTGTGGTGGTTCTTCTAAAATGCCAGACGTGGAAAGTGGACAGATCAGATAAACACAGAAGTTCATAGATGGGTAGAACTGAAATGAAGCCAGTTGGCTCTGTGAATCCATAAAATACTTATTAAGCCTCTGGGAAAGATATTTCTTCAAAGATTATGTTGAAGTGGCTGAATTGTTAAGGTGCCTTTAGATCAGGCACACTGACCTAGTTTCCAACTCATTATAATTATTTTTTTAAATAAAAACTCTTTATTTTGGATGCTTTAAAATTAAACTATGTTTGATTATATTGAAACAAAATTTTCAACTAATGTATTGAGTCAGTAGACTGTCATTTTTTACTGTGTCAGAACGTTAATTTTCTATTAATGATGTGACAAGATAAGGTCCTTTTATGAAAATAAGATACACTTCAGGATAGCCTAAATAAAGCGATTTTTTAAATATAATTTATTTTATTATCATTAATCTACAATTACATGTGCAATATTATGGTTATTAAACTACCCCTTCATCAGGTCCCCCCCACCAACCCCATTACAGTCACTGAATAAAGCGATTTTAACACAAGAGAGTAAAGCCAATATTACTCAGTAACAGGATAGGGAAAATCTGTTTAGAAAGAAAACATTGTTACTGTAAAGACAGATTTTTATTTAGTGTTAGAAAATGCAATTTAAATAAATGTGTACTTGGGTTTCTCTCAACATTTTTGTAGCTGTTCTATAGTCTCCTAAGTGATTTTAAAATATTTTATTCTTTCCACAGGATGGTCTTTCCCAACTTACTGTTTCTAATTTATGTGTTTAAAATTAGTGTCATGGCATTTTTCATTTCCAAGCTCTTCCTGAAGGTCTGTGTCAGTCGCGCTTTCTGAAGGGAATTTACCAGCCACAGTGCACATCCATTAAACAAATCTTAAGAACACATTTATGGGTCCTTAGTGTAAGGTTCCCTAAGGACAGTGATCAGCATTAATTAAAATATCTTGAAGTCTGTAAAGCACAATGACTACTGTGTGAGATGCAGTGAGAAGCTTTGAAGTATCACTTGAAAGTAAGCTGGGTGTAGGAAATTCCCGCTTTCTCGTTGCTTTCCTGCAAATACCATTTTAAAGCAAATATTCTTCGGTCACCAGGATTAACACAATTCATGGCTCTAGAGAACAAATGTTATATATTTTTAATCTGTTACACAAGAGACAAAAAGAATAGACCTCATTATATATGTGGTAGGTGTCATATTACCTGCATGTGTAGGGATGGAAGACACCTTCAAACTACTCCTAAAGGGATAAGGTATACAAATTATGGGTTTACTGTATGTTTACAACATGATGAGAAAATGCATATGTAATATAAACAAAGATGTCATTTTTGAACAAGCACACTTTCAAATATGTTTTTCTAGGTTGGACACCGAGGGACAATTCAAGATTATCCAGGCTTTAGCCCATCAGCAGATGCTGAAGCGATTCGTAAGGCAATCAGAGGAATTGGTAAGTAATGCTTTACCTTTCTTTCTTAATGGTGAAGCAAATCAGTAAGTGATAATCTTAAAATGCATTAGTTCATTGTGTCCCAGTTGGCTTACTCAATTAGAGAAATTCTAAGAGACTTTTTAAATTTGTGAAACAGAGAGCCCAGTTTTATTAAGTCTTAACATTTGCCATATTTACTAATTATTAAACACTACCGTCATCATCACTGCTGCTGACAAGAACCGCCATCCTCATAAATCACTACAGATATGGCCCCTGCCGATTTTTCCTGGATCTTGTTCCCACCCCAATCCCTAGAAATAAACATCATCCTAAATCTGAGTTTATTCCCATGAAATTTGAATTCTGTAATTACATGCATATGTACATATTGTTTTGCATGGTCTCAAACAGTATAAATTGGAATCATACAGTGTACATTCTTCTGTAACTTGTTTTTATCCTTTAACATTTTGTTTTTGAGATTTATCCATGTTGATATGTTTAGCTCTAGTTCATTTAATTTTAATTGCATAGGAGTCTATTGAATTACTATATCGTAAGGTTGGAATATCGATGGAAAATTTAAGTTGCCTATAACTCTTTTCTACTGCAATATAAAAATACCACATTGAAACCCCGTTTATGTCTTGTTGTGCACATATGCTATCATTTCTCTGGAATATAACATCTGGAATTTCTAGGTTGAAGGAAATGTAAGAATTAATGAGAAATTTTGCTAAACTGCTCTCTGAAAAGTATATATAAGTTAATATTCCTACCAGCAATACACAAGACTTCCTCTTGCTCCATGTTCTCACCAGTACTTGCTAAGGTCATACTATAGTGGGTCTAAATTGTATCTCGTTTTGTATGGGTGTATTTATTGTTTCCTCTCTCCTCCCCATCCCCCATGACTGATACGGTTCAGTGTCCTTTCTTGTTCATTTGCTTCCTCTGAGGTGAATTACATCTTCATGGCTTTTATTCATTTTTCAGTTGTGTTGCCTTCGTCATGATTGGCAAGATTTTTAAGATGAAATTCTGGATACAAAACTCTTTTTTTATTACAAAGCCATGAAAACATCTTCTCCCAGTCTGTGGTTTTCTTTTAACATTGGTTATAGTAATTTTTCTTGCATAGAAATCTTGCATTTTAGTGAATTTATGTTTACCAGTAATTCCTTTTAAAATGATTTATATTTGTCTTTTCTATAATGAGCTGATAAAGATATTCTCCTGTATTTTCTCCCCAGAGTTTGTCTTATTTTTCACATTAAGACCTTTAATCTACCTGTAATTAATGTTTGTGTAAGGTGTTTAAAGGTATCTAATTTTATTTTATCTCACATGGCTAGTTAATTGTCCCACTACAATATATTGATGAATTCATCTTTTCCGCACTGATTTATAATGCCACCTCTGTCTCATATCCCCATTTTTCTGTTCCCTGTTATATTCCACTGGTCTGTTTGCCTCTCCCTGTCTCCATCCTACACTGCCATCATTAGTGTTATGGTAGTTATTATCTAGTAGAGCAAGAGCTCTTCTCGGCTTTAGCCTTCCCCTATGAATTTTAAGATCCATTTGTCAAGTTCCATGAAATATACTGTTAGAGTTTTATATCACTGTAATATTATCTTATTTCTGCCTGTGTGGGGTTTGTTTTTCTGTTTTTAAATGACAGATTTTTCTTTGTTTTGTCTCTGATTTCCCTCTTTACATTCAGTGTTGAGTCAGCTGGTCCATGAGATTAATGTCAAATTGAATGAATTAATGGTCTTTGTATTCTGTTGCTTGTCTTTTTTTATTAACATATGTTTCTTTGTGAGCTTTGCATTTCGGTATGTAGGACCACTTTGAGAAGTAGGTTTTTGTTTGCTCTCAGCCCGGAACCAGGTATCATAATGGCATTTGCTTTAGGGATGTGTCAGATCCAGTTTCTGAACCATGAGGCATCTTGTTCTAGTTTCTGGTCTTGAACATATGCAAAAATAAAAGATGAGAAACTGTCTGGCATACAAAGTACTTGTAACTGTGGGTAGTTATGTCTGGAGTCTAGGGGCTTAGGGTGTAGAGATGCAAAGAAGGCGTGGAAAATTAGAACAGAGACATGAGGCAGGAGCTGGATCCTAATGAGCTGGCATGTTAACTATGGGGCTTAAACTTTATCCTGAAGGTTACAGAGAGCCATGAGGATTTCAACCATGGGATTAACAGGATTAGATGCATTTTTTAAAAATTTGCTAAGGCAGTAATATATGGCGTGAGTTATAAGGGGGTTGAGTTAGGAGGTTGTTGACGTTCCTAGTTAAATATGATGAGTGCACAGTGGCAGAGGAGAGGACAAATTTAAGAGATGCAGATGACTGCTAACATGTAGGGAGTAAAGAAAAGAAGGAAGTACAGGATGATTCCCAGGGTTTTTGGTTGTATGACAGTAGCCATACTGGACAGAGGCAGGGACGGAGGAGGTTTACAGGCCTGCAGACTGTTGGATGCAGATGTAATTCTAGTGCTTGACCTATCTCTGGGAGAACAAGCTGGGTAATAAACTCTTTCACCTCAAGAACATTCCACCGTCATTTTTCGGTTGCATTAAATCCATAGTGAACTTGGCCGGGGCCAAGTGTCTGGTCAGTGGGTTTCAGCCCTGGCCAAGTTCACTGTGGATTCAGTGAGACCGAGGAATGACAGTGGAACATTCTTGGGATGAAAAGGTTTATACCCGACTTTATTCCCACGGTGGCAGGTCAATCACTAGAATCCCGTCCACTCAGAACGAGTCTGCCTGCAGCAAGCCGGTCTCTGCCTCTGGGCTTCTCTGCCCGCGCAGCTGTCTCAGTCTCTGCCCTTGGCGCTGCCACCACTCCAGTCTCTGCTCTCCTGCAGCCATGCAGCCATGTCACCCAGAGCACTGGGCGGAGTTCTTTATATAGAGTCAATAATGATGTATTGCCCACGTGTGTAGTGAGCAAGCTGACCAGGGCCAGGTGAGAATTCCGGTCATAGGAACCTTCACTTTATCCACAGCAAGTGACATAAGTTTTCAAAACACTGTGTCTTCATCGTTAGGACAGCTTAATAATGCCTACTGCCCAGGGCTCCTCTGAGTATTAACTATGCCAGTGAATAAAAGGTAACTAATAGGTGGTAAGTTCTTCCATTTTTCTAAAGAAGAAAAGATTAGTATACCGAGTATGGAGATAAGGGAGAGATAAAAGGCAATATGACATTAACTGAACCTTAGAAGGGTGAAAAAACCTAGTTCAAAAGCAGTATGCTCCTTGTGCTACTGTTTCTGTCTGATACACAGACAGGAATATTTGGGCAATGATTGTTTCTTCCCCCCAAGCTATACATACAAAGTTAATTTTCTTTTCCAAAGCTAGGCAAACAAAGAAATAAAGATTCCAACCTGGTAAGAACCTGGAAATTAAAAACTAAGTACCCTGTTATTTGTTTCAGACCACTGATCATTTTTCTTTTGTTCATGACAGATATTAAGCATTTTTGGGTTGATGGTGAGTAAAATTCTTTGTTTCGTTTAGGAACTGACGAGAAAGCGCTCATCAGCATTCTGACTGAGAGGCCGAATGCACAGCGGCAGCTGGTTGTTAAGGAGTATCAAGCCGCGTATGGAAAGGTATGGCTTGATTATCATAACAGGCAGTGGAGAGTGAATCACAACAGATCACTCATGCTCCCATGTAACTATGCCACCGGATCTTTTGTTTCAGGCTGAGTGTCACACAAGGTCCCCAGTGTATCCAGTCAACAGCCTGGGTCCAGGTGACAAGTGAGAGTGTGTAATGACCACCCGAGGTCCACTCAGGCATCACCTCCTGAAAGTGTCCTCCAAGCCCCCCAGACTCCATCAGACACCCATTGACGATACTTGACCTTCATGCTTTACCACACACTTAGCATATCCTATTGACATTTTGCCTTTGAATATTTCTGTTTTCCCATTAGAGTATAATGTTCTAAGGAGCAGGATTGTGTCTAACTCACCTTCAAATGCTGAGCACAGAGCAGGTGCCCAGTAAGTGTCGAAAATGAATTGTCAAGCTTCTAGGCAAGGCAACACACTCAGGTATAGGAACCGTGAATGATCCATTGGCCGTTCAGGATCCCCAAAATGTGGAGGAAGGATGGAGGTGACAAGTAACAACCATTTCTCACAGTGGGAGAGAATGAGAGCATGTGAGATAAGACTCATTTGTAAAGTTGAGGACAGGTGGTGGTGAAATTTTGGATTTAGGGAGGCAGCACCTGTGGTCATTAAAGCAGAGCTAGTGACATTGGCTCCATCTCATTTGTTTTGGCAGAAGCAGCCCCCTGCAGTGGCATGATTACATGTTGCTCTCTATCCACAATGTCATAGCATCTGGGAGGCTGCCAGCATGTTTCGGAGCTGAAAATAATTGACAGCAGGAATAAATATTCAATAACACTTTTGAATATCAAGAACAGAAACCATGTTACCTGACTTCAGGCAGGGGAGAGGGACTTTACTTATGTAATGTGTGAAAAACAGTGCCAAAGGGCACTCGCAGTAAGTAATGTCTGCCTCATTGCCACATCTAGGGTTTCCCCTTTTCTTGTCATGAGAAAACTGCCTCCTAGTTCCACGCTCCTACCAGAGGCGAATGACCAATCGAGGTCTGTCCTTCTCCCTTCTTTCCGCAGCTCTTTGGCCGCCACTAAGAAGCAAGCCAGGACTAGAGCACCTACCAGTGAAGCTGGCTGTGAATTCTAAGGGCTGCCCTGCCCTCTCTCTTCCCTCACACCATCCCATACATTGAGAGCATCAGGAGCCTGGGAAATGCATTTTAATGCACTGTCCCTGCCTGTGGCACTCAAGTAACCCCTTCCATGGGCTTTCCTTCAGAAAACCTATAATGAAAAAGAACATTCTGGAAGCAATAATAAAATGCAAATTAATATCCATAGAAATACTTTCACCATTTCTATTTATTCCGTGTGGATTGGCATGCTTTCCATCTGAATTGACACATATATTCCTCTTTCACTAGGTGACAGAGAAAGAGAAAGGACAAGTATTCATGCTTTCCTCTTCGGGCTTTTTTGTTTTAGGAGCTGAAAGATGACTTGAAGGGTGATCTCTCTGGCCACTTTGAGCATCTCATGGTGGCCCTCGTGACTTCCCCAGCAGTATTTGATGCAAAGCAGCTGAAGAAATCCATGAAGGTATCTGCCTGATAATCTGCTCAGGATTTGACTCTGTCGTGAAAAATAGTGGTTTTCTTCCAATGTACACTTGAGCTATGGGTGTAAATGCGATAGATTTGGATGTCGTTTTGCTTCTGTGCTCTCCAGTTGGTAGAACAACCCTGAAATGGCGAGCAGTTTTAAAACCTTGAGTCCACATGTTCCTGGGATGAAAGGATATTGCCATGTCCTAATTTTGTTTGTTTGTTGACCTGAGGAGTCAGATTCTCTGTTTTGTTGTCATGAGAGTGGCGCACCATCATCAATATTTTACTTAGGCTAAAAATCCAGTATTATATTTGATCCTCTGCTTTCTCTCACTCTTCAAAGCTCTCAAATCTATCTGCAAGTCCATTAGCTCTACTAAAATATCTATCAAAAATGTGTTCTCATGTCTTAAAATCCATTGCTAGTTTAACCACCCTATCAGTATCTCTTGACCGTATCAGTAGCCTCCTAATTGTCCCTCCGCCTCCTTTTGGCCCACCTCAAATCTATTCACTACAGAATAGCCAGAGTTATTTTTATAAAGTAATTTTTAGAATCAGATTATATTGTTCACCTGCATGAGTCTCCATTGGCTTTGAGTGCTTAAAATCCAAACTCCTTACCATGACCCTCGTCACCCAACACGGTCTACCTCCTGTCTGCCTCTGTGACTTTTAAAAATTCTTTCTGCATCCATTAGGGTTCCCCAGAGAAGCAGAACCAGTAGGCAGGAGAATATATTCAGAGATTTATTGCAAGGAATTGGTTACACGATTATGGAGCGGTCTAGGCAAATCCAAAGTCTGTAGGGCAGGCTGTCAGGAAGGGCGGCTGGAACCCTCAGCATGAGCTGGAGCTTTTGTGCATGGCTGGAATATCTTCTTCAGAGAAGCCTCAGCTGTGTTCTTAAGGCCTTTGAAATGGACTGAATTAGGCCCACCTAGAATATCGAAGATAATCTCCATTAAGTCAATTGATAAAGGACTTCAGTTACATCTTCAAAATACCTTCATAGCAGCACCTAGATTAGTATTTGAATAACTGAGGACTGTAGCCTGGACAAGTTGACACATAAAACTGACCATTGCACTCTCTGTCCCCTGCCCTACCCCAATTCAATGCTATGGCTACTCTGGCCTTCTTTCTGCTCTTTGGACATTCTAAGCTTATTCCTATCTTGGGCCTTTTGTACATGATGTCCCTTCCATCTGGAATGCTTTTCCTCCAGATATTTTCTATTAATTCACACAGTTTTTATTTCCTTAATTGCACCTATTACCACCTAAAATTATGTTGTTTATTTTTTTGTCCATTTGTTTCGTATATTTCCAATCTGGTGAAAAGGCAAACCTCCATCATAGCAGGGAACCTTATCAGTCTTGGTGTGTATTTTCTGTTCCGGGAGGTGAAGTGGATCAACATATTTGTTGACAGGAAGGAGGGAATGGAAGGAATCTAGGTCTGCAGTGTAAGCCATATTCTGCCTTCCTGTTAGAGACGGGAGTTACATTCTTTTCTGTAGAAGTATGAGCTCCCAAGAAGCAGATGGCAAGGTGGAAGCAGATGTGTAAGAGATTTATTAAGGGAAATCCTCATGAAGGAGAAAGAGGAGAAAGAGCAGGGTAGGTGGGGTGGCCTTCAGACTGCAATGCCAGTCTGACACCTGTGAAAGGAGAGAGGGAAGGAAATGGGCTTGGATAGGAAGAGCCTCAGTGTATATATAGTGCAGCTCTGAGAAAGCCTGCAGGCTGAGGGGAGCCTCTGAATAAAGAGTGCCTTCTGGAGAAGTCCTCCATGAGGTAAAAATGGCCCAGCTCCAGGACACCTTCCATGCTCAGCCATTGGCTGAGAGCAGCCTGGAGAGAGCATGACCTCAGCATGAACTTTGTGGCAGATCCAAGGGTGTGACAGTTGGAGGCTGTCAACCAACTACATTCTTTGCAGCTGATTCTCTTGAAATGAAATCTGAGCAGTGATAATTCTATGGCTGCCCCATGGGAGACAGCTTAGCAGATGTAATAGTAAGGATTAGATTCACCAACAAGGATTAAAAAATATTCTCTCTTACACTAAAGAAATTCAAAGTAAATAGTCCAGAGCTGGGTGTTGTCATACCACCATTATCAGAGACTCAGGGTCATTCAGTCTTGAAGGTCTGCCATCTTCAGCCTATAGATTCCACTCCTGGCTAAAGATGGCTGCTCAAGATCCAGCCATTGTATCTTCATCCCAGTCAGCTAAAAAGAGTAAGGTACAGAACGGAGTCATTTCCTGTCTTTAAGGACTCAGAAATTGTGCATGATACTTCAGATACATCCCATTGATCAGAATTTAGTTATAAGGATAAACCTAGCTCTAAGGGAAGCTGAGAAATACAGTATTTGATCGCTATGCACTAAGTTAAAAATTGGCAGTTCTATTACTAAGCAAGGAAGATAAAAGAGATACTGGATCCACTCAATTTTGCTGTGAACTTAAAACTGCTCTAAAAAATAGTCTCTTTAAAAGTAACAAAATAAATAATTTTAAAAGGAGAGCTAATGGGGGCAACCAGGAATCTCTGCTACAGAGGGAAAGAATTCAGTCTCTGTTCATAAGCTGCATTGACTTTACTTGACCAAGTCCTGGTATAAATGGCCTCTAGGAATGTGTGATTTAGTAACCTCAGTATATGCCAAGGGTCAGAGGTATAGTCCCCAAACCAGCTGGGCCCATGACATACATTACTGAGGCTTTAAAAAATCTCCCTGCATGAAGCAGATGATACACGCTGCCCAGCCCTTGCATTAGTGCAAGGACGAATTCATTCAGAAGAGTTGCAGAGCCCTTTCTAAATATAATAGTGTGTTTGAATGCTCACTTCTGATCTTGAATGACATAGTCTTTTCCTTTGATGCTCTTTATTCCTAAAATTATTCAATTGATTTTTACACTAGAGTAGGACATTTTCTTGAAAATTTTGATGTCAGTTAACTTCAGATGATTCATGTTAATACCAAAATATATGGAAAATTAGAAAACGACTTTAGAGCAGTATAGGACCTATGTTGATTTACTCAAAGCTGTTCTTTTTATCATCTGTATAAAATAAGATATCAAGGCTGAAATGCATGAAATTAAGCTTTTCAGTGTTCTAATAATAGATTCCCTTTTCCTTTTTAGGGTGCTGGGACAAATGAAGCTGCATTGATTGAAATCTTAACCACCAGGACAAGCAGGCAATTGAAGGAGATCTCTCAAGCCTACTACACAGGTAATCTTATTTTCTGCATGCCTTTACCATATATGATCCAATGTTGCTTTCCCCAGAAACCTTCCAAACTCTTCTTCACAAGGCATTTTGAGAAAGCAAGACATTAAAGGGAGGATACATTCTAAAGTGCCTAAGATCTGTGGATTTTCAGAGAAAATCTGAGTATGGGCTGAGCTAGACACTGCTATGTAACAATGGCATTAAAGCTTTGCATTTATGACATAACAGCTGTAATGGATTTACTCACAGCAATCACTGCTTAACTGAATCAACAATTTCCATCAATATAAGTGACTCAAATCATTGTCTATTAATATTATATGTTAAAAACCCCATGATATTTGGTGTGGGAAATTAGTGAATCATTTAGAGAATGTTGAGCATGCAGATTCAGTATAAAGTCCTAATAGTCTGTTAGCTGTATAAAAAAGTAGAAAGCCCCTGCAGTGCAATTCTAACACCACCTGCCCAGGGTTAACATGGCTTCACAGGTTAAAAGCACACTCCCCACAGGAGTCCCCTCACGTCAGACGCCAGCCACAAGTGCAGGTGTTCCCAGGCCACATGCATGTCTGACCGAATGGCTACAACTTCAGGGTTCTCACTACTCCCACAGGTTCAGTAGCTCACAGAATGACTCAGAACTCAAGAGAGCACTATGCTTACAGTTATAGTTTTACTATAAAGAATACAAATTCAGGACCGGTCAGATGAAGAGCTGCAGAGTGAGAAGTCTAGGAGGGTCCTGAGGGCAAAGCTTCCATGTCATCAAGACACATCATCCTCCCAGCACACTGATGTATATTTACCAACCAGGGGAGCACACTTGATCTTTGGCATCTAGAGTTTTTATTTGGGTTCCATTACATAGGATGAGTGATTGAATCACTGGCCACATGACTGAAACTCCATCTCCTGTGCCCCTCCTCTCCCTGGAGGTCAGGCTGATGTCAGGTGGCTTAAAGCCCCAGCCCTCTAATCACATGGTTGGTCTTCCTCGTGTTACTAGCACCTGTCTTCAGTCACCTTCTTAGCATAAACCCAGGGGTGGTTCTTGGGACCTACCCTGAATAACAAAGATATTCCTATTATTTGGGAAATTCCGTGGATTTAGAGGTTACCTCTCAGGAATCAGGGACAAAGACCAGATCATCCTATATTACACAGCAGCCCCTTGTGACCCAATCCAAGCACCTCGGAGGAGCCACGGTTTCTGTGTTTGTGTGTTAGGGAGGTTCTGCAGTGGGAGAGGTCCAAAGAAGGGATATACTAGCCCCCAGTGGATATTAGAGAGGTTACTTTGAGGAAGTCTCACTAGACAGTAAATACCTCAACAACAGGTGGCTGTTTTATTGTTGATGTGCTAATCAAGGTCTAGTTGGAAAAACAGAAACAGCACTAGGTATTTTAACAGAGAATTTAATATAGATAATTGCTCTAAATACTTTCTGGAGGGTTGAAAAAAGCAAAAAGGGAACACAGGGGTAGCACAGAGGTATAACCTACAAGGCTGGAAAGAGATTGGAGTTTTCATAAGGTAGAAGTTCAGAGGAGGATCACCACCTCAGGAGCTCAGAGGAGAGGCTTAAGAAACTGGAGTTCAGATCTCTGTGAAGGGATGTGCGATAGAAGTGGTGCCTCCACAGGGGTGTGAAAGGACTTGTTCTGGGAGCCTGGAGCCACCTGGTGCTGACAGGGTGAAAGCCCTTTAGTGGGCTTACAATGACATGGGTAGCAAGCAAATAGCATGTCCTTCTTTCCTTCTCCTGCCTTCCAGTCTCCCACTACACCGCCTCCCTCCACCCTATTGGTGGGACCTAACAGGGAGTTTCTGGGAGGTAGTACAAAAGAGAAATGTAATTTGCAGATTCCCAGTCCCAGCTCCACAAAGCAGGGTATAGAAAGGTGAATTGGGGGTTGATGAGATAATTGCTTAATCATAGGCACAAATGGGTGCCTAAAATATTTGGTTCCCTCAGTTCAATAAGATTACTTAAAATAATCAGAGCCAGGAGCTCTATTCAAGGTGCCTGTTACTTCTTGTTAGAAGAGCAATGGCTCCGTGAGCTGATGTGCTCCGTGATGGCTTCCTGGAGTCCAGCATTTATGTGCAAACAAGTATAGGATGTAAGTTCCATGAACACAGGATTTTTGTCTGTTTTGTTCACTGCTGTAGCTTCAGTACCCAGAATGGGGGAGATAAATTCAAATATTTATTGACTGAAACCTCAACATTGAGACGGGATCTTAAGAGTCAAGTAGAAGTTCTAGTGTATAATACTGTTGTTTTGCAGATATGACAAGTGGTAATAGTTCAGAGCTATCAGAGGCCCTAATAGCTGTGTGAGATAAGTTCTCTTAAGGCTCAAAGGAATGAAACTGTATCAGGTTACCTTGGTTAATAGAGATTAATGATATACGAGAAGTAAAAAAATGAGTCTCAGTGATGTATAGCCAAGCCTTACAGAGATTCAGGACACAGCTCTATGCTACATCTCAAACTTGACTGTCATAAAGGGAGCAGGTGTCTGGTGTGGCTCGTCCAGTACAGTGGCATGGTAGAGTCTAAACAGAGAGCTGAATTCTGAACTTTTTCCAGTATTCTAAAGTTGATGGTATATGAGGGAATACCTAATCAGGAGTCAAGAACATCAAGTCCTGAATCAGTCTCCTGCACTACAAAGACATTGTGTTTGGTTTTCTATACTCTATTATGCCTCAAAATATGCAGTTTTCCACTTACATTGAAATAATTTCCATTTTTTAGTCTAATTTCCTGCAAGATATTTGGAGTAAAGAGAGGCATGGGGAGGTTGTATGAGAAGACTATAAAAATTACCTGGATAATTAGAAATTATAGAATTGGTCCCCAAAGTCTTTAACAACTAAGAGCTTCATTTTTTGACTTGATATTTTTAAATTAAAAATGTTTTTCTAATTAGAGTGAAGGACAGATGAAAGAAATACCATGACTGTTAGGCAAAATGATGCCTAGTACATGTTATTATTACTTAGATAAATAATTTTTATTTATAATGGAGTTTGCTTATTTGAGTTCCTTTGGAAAATTATAGATTTCATAAAGAAAGACTTACTAAAATCATGCTGAAAGAATTTCTATTTCAAACAGTTCTTGATGTTAGATAACTTCGTACCACTTTCTATAAATGTCTTTTATTGATTTAAAGGGACAAACATAGGATAATTTTTTTTGGTATCATTAATGTACAATTACATGAGCAACATGACTCCCCCCATCATCAAGTCCCCACCACATACCCCATTACAGTCACTGTCCATCAGTGTAGTAAGATGCTATAGAATCACTATTTATCTTCTCTGTGTTATGCTGCCTTCCCCGTGCATGCCCACCCCTACATTATGTCTGCTAATCGTTAATGCTCCTTTTTCCCCCTTATCCCTCCCTTCCCACCCATCCTTCCCAGTCCTTTTCCCTTTGGTAACTGTTAGTCCATTCTTGGGTTCTGTGAGTCTGCTGCTGTTTTGTTCCTTCAGTTTTTGCTTTGTTCTTATACTCCACAGATGAGTGAAATCATTTGATACATGTCTTATTCTGCCTGGCGTCTTTCACTGAGCATAATACCCTCTGCCTCCATCCATGTTGTTGTAAATGGTAGAATTTGTTTTCTTATTTTTTTTAATTATTATAAAAGTATTATTGATATACACTCTTATGAAGGTTTCACTTGAAAAAACAATGTGATGACTACATTTACTCATATTATCACATCCCCACCCATACCCCAATGCAGTCACTGTCCATCAGTGTAGTAAGGTGCCACAGATTCACTGTTTGCCTTCTCTGTGCTACAGTGTTTTCCCTGTGACCACCCACACAGTGTGTACTAAACATAATACTCCTCAATCCCCTTCTCCCTCCCGCCCGACACGCGCTCCCACACCCCTCCCCTTTCGTAACCAATAGTCCCTTCTTGGAGTCTGTGAGTCTGCTGCTATTTTGTTCCTTCAGTTTTGCTTCATTGTTATACCCCACAAATGAGGGAAATCATTTGGCACTTGTCTTTCTCCGCCTAGCTTAGTTCACTGAGCATAATACCCTCTTAGCTCCGTCCATGTTGTTGCAAATGGTAGGATTTGCTTTCTTCTTATGGCTGAATAATATTCCATTGTGTATATGTATCACCTCTTCTTTATCCATTCATCTACTGATGGACACTTAGGTTGCTTCCATTTCTTGGCTACTGTAAATAGTGCTGTGATAAACATAGGGGGCATATGTCTTTTTCAAACTGGACTGCTGTAGTCTTAGGGTAAATTCCTAGGAGTGGAATTCCTGGGTCAAATGGTATTTCTATTTTGAGTTTTTTGAGGAACCTCCATACTGCTTTCCACAATGGTTGAACTAATTTGCATTCCCACCAGCAGTGTAGGAGGGTTCCCTTTTCTCCACATCCTCGCCAACATTTGTTGTTGTTTGTGTTTTGGATGTTGGCCATCCTCACTGGTGTGAGGTGATATCTCATTGTGGTTTTAATCTGTATTTCTCTGATGATTAGCGATGTGGAGCATCTTTTCATGTGCCTGTTGGCCATCTGAATTTCTTCTTTAGAGAAGTGTCTATTCATGTCCTCTGCCCATTTCCTAATTGGATTATTTGCTTTTTGTTTGTTAAGGTGTGTGAGTTCTTTATATATTTTGGATGTCAACCCCTTATCAGATAGGTCATTTATGAATATATTCTCCCATACTGTAGGGTGTCTTTTTGTTCTACTGATGGTGTCCTTTGCTGTACAGAAGGTTTTCAGCTTGATATAGTCCCACTTGTTCATTTTTGCTTTTGTTTCCCTTGCCCGGGGAGATATGTTCATGAAGAAGTCGCTCATGTTTATGTCTAAGAGATTTTTGCCTAAGTTTTTTTCTAAGAGTTTTATGGTTTCATGACTTACATTCAGGTCTTTGATCCACCTTGAGTTTACCTTTGTGTATGGGGTTAGACAGTAGTCCAGTTTCATTCTCTTACACGTACCTGTCCAGTTTTTCCAACACCAGCTGTTGAAGAGGCTGTCATATCCCCATCGTATATCCATGGCTCCTTTATCGTATATTAATTGACCATATATGTTTGGGTTAATATCTGGACTCTCTATTCTGTTCCACTGGTCTGTGGGTCTGTTCTTTTGCCAGTACCAAATTGTCTTGATTAGTGTGGCTTTGTAGTAGAGCTTGAAGTTGGGAAGTGAGATCCCCCCTGCTTTATTCTTCCTTCTCAGGAGAGCTTTGGCTATTCGGGGTCTTTTGTGGTTCCATATGAATTTTAGAACTATTTGTTCCAGTTCATTGAAGAATGCTGTTGGTATTTTGATAGGGATTGCATTGAATCTATAGATTGCTTTAGGCAGGATGGCCATTTTGACAATATTAATTCTTCCTACCCAAGAGCATGGGATGAGTTTCCATTTGTTGGTGTGCTCTTTAATTTCTCTTAAGAGTGTCTTGTAGTTTTCAGGGTATAGGTCTTTAACTTCTTTGGTTAGGTTTATTCCTAGGTATTTTATTGTTTTTGATGCAATTGTGAATGGAATTGTTTTCCTGATTTCTCTTTCTGTTAGCTCATCATTAGTGTATAGGAAAGCAACAGATTTCTGTGTGTTAATTTTGTATCCTGCAACTTTGCTGAATTCAGATATTAGTTCTAGTAGTTTTGGAGTGGAGTCTTTAGGGTTTTTATGTACAATATCATGTCATCTGCAAATAGTGACAATTTGACTTCTTCTTTACCAATCTGGATGCCTTGTATGTCTTTGTTTTGTCTGATTGCCTTGACTAGGACCTCCAGTACTATGTTGAATAAAAGTGGGGAGAGTGGGCATCCCTGTCTTGTTCCCAATCTTAGGTGAAAAGCTTTCAGCTTCTCGCTGTTAAGTATGATGTTGGTTGTGGGTTTGTCATATATGGCCTTTATTATGTTGAGGTACTTGCCCTTTATACCCATTTTGTTGTGAGTTTTTATCATGAATGGATGTTGTGTTTTGTTGAATGCTTTTGCAGCATCTATGAAGATGATCATGTGGTTTGTGTCCTTCTTTTTGTTGATGTGGTGGATGATGTTGATGGATTCTTGAATGTTGTATCATCCTTGCATCCCTGGGATGAATCCCACTTGATCATGGTGTATGATCCTGTTGATGTATTTTTGAATTTGGTTTGCTAATTTTTTGTTGAGTATTTTTGCATCTGTGTTCATCAGGGATATTTTCTTTTTTTGTGGGGTCTTTGCCTGGTTTTGGTATTAGAGTGATACTGGCTTCATAGAATGAGTTTGGAAGTATTCCCTCATCTTCTATTTTTTGGAAAACTTTAAGGACAATGGGTGTTATGTCTTCTTTATATGTCTGATAAAATTCAGCAGTGAATCCATCTGGCATGGGGGTTTGTTCTTCAGTAGTTTTTTGATTACCGATTCAATTTCGTTACTGGTAAGTGGTCTGTTTAGATTTTCTCTTTCTTCCTGGGTCAGCCTTGGTAGGTTGTATTTTTCTAGAAAGTTGTCCATTTTTTCTAGGTTATCCAGCTTGTTAGCATATAGATTTTCATAATATTCTCTAATAATTCTTTGTATTTCTGTGGGGTCTATCATGATATTTCCTTTCTCATTTCTGATTCTGTTTGTCTGTGTAGATTCTCTTTTTCTCTTAATAAAGTCTGGCTAGGGGTTTATCTATTTTTGTTTATTTTCTCAAAGAGCCAGTTCTTGGTTTCATTGATTTTTTTTTTCTATTGTTTTATTCTTCCCAATTTTATTTATTTCTTCTCTGATCTTTATTATGTCCCTCCTTCTGGTGACTTTGGGCCTCATTTGTTCTTCTTTTTCCAGTTTCAGTGATTGTGACTTTATTCATGGATAATTTATGAAGTTCTCGAGAATGATGCAGGGAGAGTTCAGATAGCCTCCTGGTGTCAGCCACATCCAGGTATATAGTAGCTCCCAGAGAATGACTACCTCATGGGTGTGGCAGAAAAGAGATTTAAAACCAATGGGCATTGTTGCCCTTCACAGTCTATGCGAAAGTGGCTATAACTAGTCAGTACTAAAATATGTGAAGTGAAGACAGTTGGTATATGTTATGGGAGATGGCATGTTTTAGTGTAGCTTTCTTACTTAAAAAAAATCAAGTAATAAATCTAGCCATATACATTAATATTAGGGATAAATTCAGTAAAACAGAAAAACAACAGTGGCTCAGATCGGATACAAGTGTGTTTCTCTCCTATGTAGAAGTCTGGAGATAGTCAATTCTAGGACTGACGTAGTAACTCCTCAAAACTTTCAGGAACCCAGGCCCCGTCTGCTTACTTTTATGTCATCACTAAGATGTCGTCCTTATTTTCAGTGTCCAAGTTGGCTGCCTGAGCTCCAGTATCAATCTACATATTAGGCAGTAGGATGGAGGAAGGGCATGAGCCATCCCTTAAGGAGATTTCCCAGCAGTGTCACATATGTCTGCCTACATCTCATTGCCAAGAACTTAACTCATGGAGCTGTACCTGCCTAAGAAGAGAGCTGAGAATATAGTCACTAAGCTGTGTGCATTGTGTCTTGCTCGAAGTCAGGGCTCTCTTACTATGGAAGGAGATAATAGAAATTGGAAGGCAAACTAACATATTGCCTACCCTAGCTTTCCCACTAACTGTTCCTTAGTGCCATTGTCAGATGAAATGGCCCGTGATTTGATCTACAGCGACAGTTCTTTCTGTTCGTGTGCCTCTGTCACAATGCATACCACAGTAATAGTTACAAGAAGAACGTATCCATCTCAGAAGAGCTCCAGGAAGTTAAATAAAAAGCAGGGTTTATTTTATCAGATAGTCATTTCTTGCCAATGTTGATACTTAAGATTTTCTTTGTTTTATAATAATACTTTTCAGTTCACTAAGGCTTACTTTCATTCTTCTTTGGTTTCAGTATATAAGAAGAGTCTCGGAGATGACATTAGTTCTGAAACATCTGGTGACTTCCGGAAAGCTCTGTTGACTTTGGCAGATGTAAGGTTTTAGTTTATTTTTTTTAACTCTCTGAAAGGTTGCATGCTCAGTAATAATTTTTAGGGAGGTTAAAAATAACCAAACTGGGACAACAAGATTGCAGTTTTCCTCATGAAATGCTTTATACATTTTACAGTTGCATTGCCACCAACCAGTATAATGTTAAACTGCAATCATAAAAGCATAATGTTACAAAATGATGTAACAAAAAGAACCTTGTTTTGGCCAGTATATGGATTAAAAAGGTGTTTTGATCAAATTTTACAGTATATTGGAAAGTGTTCTGATAATTCATAGGACAATAAATAATTTTTCATTTCCATTATAAGTATCTCCATTTTTAAGGACAGATTTACTTCCTTCTGGACTCCAAAGAACATATTTCTTTTGTTAACATTTAAATTAAGTAGCAACAGTGGTACAGAAGAATTCTCTTCAGAGATGGGTATGTCAGTTTTAGGACATTAAAAAATTACTTTTGCCATTTTTGGAAGAGTTGCTAACCCCCTCATCACCATATGACCAAAGGAGGCTAAATGAGCTGTGTCTTTTCCAGAGCTTCATGACTTTATACTAAAGGTGGTAAGGTCAAGGAGATACAACCAACAGATGTGTGTAAGAGAGGAAATGATTTAAGCCCTATCTCCCTGGCCTCTTGCAGAGCTCACTTAGACGGCTCTCATATGTGAGAAAATCCCGACAATGGCCTCAGCCGGAGGGTTCAAATAGTCCTTGTCAAAGTGATGCATTATGCCACTAGGAAACAGTTGATGGTAATTATGGTTTCATTGTTTTAAATGGTGAAAAACTTACGGAGGCTGAACCTACACACCCAAGTATATGAGGCAGTGCTGCAAACGTACACTTCCAGCAGTTTACATTCAGAGCTGAACGTCCACCCACAGGGGGCGACAGCGTCGGGTTGCAGGGCTGGCTTCGAGAATCAGACGGACCCAGAGCCTCGTGCTCCACTACTGCCTACTGGCTCTACATATTTGGACAAGTTACTTTAATGTTCACGTCTGTATAATTAAAATAGTAATAGTACCAGCCTCACAGGTTTTGTGAAAATTAAGAGAGAGAGAGCGAGCATGTGAAGTACTTAGCACATGGTGGTGGTGCTTATTACCTTTTTATCAAATTAAAAAAAATTTTTAAGTAAATAGTTGAACTTCTTAATAGTTCTTTTTTTATTGAAATATAGTTGATATACAATATTATGTTGATTTCAAGTATGCAACATAGTGACTAAAGAGTTAAACACATTACTAGATCCTCACCCCAGCTATCTCTCAACACAGAAAGATGTTACAGAACCGTTGGCTCTATTCTCTATGCCATTATTATTGTCACCAGTGATTCCCAGCACATTTATTATTGGAGCAGAGTGCAAAATGAAACAGAGCAAGAAGGCAAACAGTAGCAGGGTGGCAGCAGCACTGAAAAGAAACAAACAAATCATCAAAAATCAGACCCACATACAGGGACCGATAGTGAAAAGTAGAACAAATGCGTTTTTAAAATATTTAGCCAAAAGCTTCATTCACCTGTAATTTTCAAAAGAATTAGGACGGTCCTCTCTCCCCTCGCTGTCTCCCATCTTGCTGTGAAGTGCACAAGCACGCACACTTAGCCACAGAGCCTCAACATGAGACTTGGTGGTGACTTTGAGGTTTTTGTTTCTTAAAAGCTTTTATTTTTTAGAGAAGTTTTAGCTTTCTAGAAAATTGGAACTCTCTCTTAATTTTCACAAAACCTGTGAGGCTGGTACTATTACTATTTTAATTATACAGACGTGAACATTAAAGTAACTTGTCCAAATATGTAGAGCCAGAGAGCTCTCATATGCCCCTCTTCCCACCCCCTCACAATTTCCCCTATTATTAACATCTTGGATTAGTGTGGTACGTTTGTTGTTGATGATGAATGAATGCTGATACATTATTATTAACTAAAGTTCATAGTGTACATTAGGATTCACTCTTTGTGTTACACGTTCAGTGGGTTTTGACAAATGTATAATATCCTCTATCCACCACTACAGTATCATGAAGAATTGTTGAACTAAAACTCCTGCTCTCCAGCTGTTCACCCTTCTCCTCCTCCCTCCAACCCCTGCCAACCCCTGATCTGTTTACTGCCTCTATAGTTTTGCCTCTTTCAGGACATTGTATACTGGGAATAATCACTATGTTGCCTTTTGGACTGGCTTCTTACGCTTGTCTTCCATGGCTTGATAACTTTTTCCTTTTTATTGCTGAATATTGTTCCATTGTATGGCTAGTTTTCACCAAGGGTATCTTGGTTACTTCCAAGTTTTGGCAATTATGAATAAAAACTTCTCTCAACATTCCTGTGCAAGTTTTTGTGTGGACATAAGTTTTCAAACTCATTTGGGCAAATATTCAGGACCACAGTTTCTGGATTGTATGGTAAAAATATGTTTGGTTTTGTAAGGAATGGCCAAACTGTCTTCCAAAGGGGCTGTGATATTTTGTAGTCCCACCAGCAAGGAAATTCCTGTTGCTCCAAATCCTTGTCAGCATTTGATGTTGTCAGTGTTTTGGATTTTGTCCATTCTTACAGATGTGTAAGGTATCTTATTATTGTTTAATTTTCAATTCCCTAATGACGTGTGATGTTGAGCATCTTTTCATGTGCTTTCTTGCCAACTGTACATCATCTGATATCTGTTCAGATCTCTTACTCATTTTTAAATTGGGTTGTTTATTTTATGGTTGAATGTTGAGGGTTTTTAAAATATACTCTAGATACAAATTCTGTATCGGATATGTGTTTACAAATATTTACTCCCAGAATGTTGCTTATCTTTACTTCCCTTAAGACGTTTGAGTTTCAAAAGAGGAAACTGCAGCCTAGAAAACTGTGTGATTTCATACAGATTTCGTGGTTAGTGGTGGCAGAGGCAGAACTAGAGCCCTGAGCAGCTGAGTCCACTATGGTGCATGGCCCCACCTGGAAAAGCCTGGAGATGCCCTGCTGCTTGGAATACCGAGTGTTAGAATCTTGTCTTTAAAAGGATGCTCCAAGCCCACCACCACTTTCAGCCTTTTAGCTAAGATCAAGTGTAGTTTCTGTTCTTATCAATTTAAAAGATTGCCCTTGTCATCTTCTCTGTTTAGGGCAGAAGAGATGAAAGTCTAAAAGTGGATGAGCATCTGGCCAAAAAGGATGCCCAGGTCAGTAAGAAAGCAAAGAAAACATCTCCCTGCACTGTTCTGCCCCTTGACTGCCTTTGTATTTCTGTGGCCTCAGCTGGGGCTGTCGTCTCCTGTCCTGTCTGAAGGTGGAGCCTGGAGGCTGGGAATCACCCATCCCTGGCTTTCCTCCTTCCCATTCGTGGTGGTTATTCCCCTGGCTCCTCCTGCCTCTCAGATTTTTAGTCTGCTAAAAGTGAGAGGCTTGGATAACAGATGATTGCACTGGCCTCTGAAATCAAGTAAACCTCCCACTCTTCTCATTCCACTCCCCCAAAAAGAGAGACTCATGTCCATAAGAACATTGAAGTCTTCCTCCCTTGTCCAATAGATTCTCTACAATGCTGGGGAGAACAGATGGGGCACGGATGAAGATAAATTCACTGAGATCCTGTGTTTAAGGAGCTTTCCTCAATTGAAACTGAGTACGTACTCACCTTATAGTCTTTTTTGTTTGGTGGTGTATTTGTAAATGTTTTTGGGTTTAATATACAGAGTTCTGGAAAATGAAGTTAAAACTTGCAAAGGCAAGTATTTCAGGAAACAACATGGCAAAGCTGTGTTCCAGTTGAAGACAGAACTGATACTACTCTCGTTTTCCTTAGAGGCTGAGTAGGTTACCTAGTGAGTGACAGGGTGGAGGGGTGTACAGGGAGAAGAAAAGGAGGAGCCTCCGAGGTGACAGCAGAGAGGAGCATTCCTGTGGGACAGAGGAGCCTGACTGCATTGCTTCCAACCCATTTCTTCCCTAGTTAGCTCTTTTCCAGAAAAACCAGGCATTGGGGGTGAGTCTCTGTTAATGATTAATACAGATTAACATTCAGCTCTTTCTGGGATGGAGGTAGATGGGGGGAGGGGAATAATTTTTTTGACAGACCAGCTATTACATGGAACCACGAAGTGCCCACCTCCTCGCTCATGCATCTCCCTGAGCCATTCTGGAAGCTACAGCACCCAGAAGCCCAGAGCTCCATTAACCGTGAACATATGACTGTGGCTCCCAGCTGCAGACCTAGAGAACAACCACAGAGCATGAGTAAGCTTATGCTGAGTTCATGGAAAAATGAAGAAACATAAGGATATTACCATGACTTTTAAATCTGAAATTGCCCTTCCTTAATTATGGCATTAAAATTCTATTTATTTTGTAAAATAATGGTAATGGTATATTATACTTTATTAGAAAAATAAAATCCAAACAATCCTAGATTTCTCTCCAAAATTTCCTTTTTTTATTCAAAATTTCCTTGGCTTACAAAATATGCCTACATCCTTGGTGATATTTGCACTGATTTTGCGTTGGGGCAAATACTGATCAAGAAGTTTGGATATGAACAGACACTTCTCCAAAGAAGAAATTCAGATGGGGCACATGAAAAAATGCTCCACACCGCTAATTATCACCTCACACCAGTTAGGATGGCCAACATAGAAAAGACTAGGAACAACAAATGCTGGCAAGGATGCGGAGAAAGGGGAACCCTCCTACTACACTGCCGGTGGGAATGTAGACTAGTTCAACCATTATGGAAAGCACTATGAAGGTTCCTCAAAAAACTCAAAATAGAAATACCATTTGACCCAGGAATTCCACTCCTAGGAATTTACCCTAAGAATGCAGGATCCCAGTTTCAAAAAGACATATGCACCCCTATGTTTATTGCAGCACTATTTGCAATAGCCAAGAAATGGAAGTAACATAAGTGTCCGTCAGTAGATGAATGGATAAAGAAGATGTGGTACATATACACAGTGGAATATTATTCAGCCATAAGAAGAAAACAAATCGTACCATTTGCAACAGCATGGATGGAGCTAGAGGGTATTATGCTCAGTGAAATAAGCCACATGGAGAAAGACAAGTACCAAATGATTTCACTCATCTGTGGAGCATAAGAACAAAGTAAAAACTGAAGGAACAAAACAGCAGCAGACCCACAGAACCCAAGAATGGACTAACAGTTACCAAAGGGAAAGGGATTGGGGAGGGGGGTGGGAAGGGAGGGAGAAAGGGAATAAGAGGCATTATGATTAGCCCTCATAATGTGGTGGGGGGAGGGCACGAGGGAGGAAGGCAGTATAGCACAGAGAAGACAAGTGACTCTATAGCATCTTACTACGCTGATGGACAGTGACTGTAATGGGGTATGTGGTGGGGACTTGATAATGGGGAGAATCTAGTAACCACAATGTTGCTCATGTGATTGTATATTAATGATACCAAAATTAAAAAAAAAAGAAATTTGGATGCCTTCTGGTAAGTGTGAAGTAGGCCATGTAGCCTTAGGGAATGATTTACTCAGCACAAAGAAACCTTCATTATTAAGATTTCCTTCACGGATAAAACACATTTGAGTAATGGCCACACTGCTGTTTCCCAGATGTTGCTGTAATTTAAAAGTAGTCCACCTTACTAGATAAATTATCATGTAACCTCTAAGTCTATTTTGAGTTCTAACAGCCTCAGAAGGGAGGAGGGACAAGAGAGAGGCAGGGAGGGAGGGAGATCATTGAAGAAAATGACCTATGAAGTTCAGTTTTATTGTAGATAATTTTTTTAAAAGAACAAATGGTAAACAAAAACTTCCTGATTTCTTGGTATAAATGATGGCATAAAGGAGTCTTTAAGCTTACCACTTAACAAATTGATTTGCTGCATATCAAGTAAAAAACTGGAAGATATTCAAGTGTGGTCAGCTGGGATGCTTTCAATACTTCTGTGGTGCTGTTTTTTAGCATTTGATGAATACCGAAATATTAGCCAAAAGGACATTGAGGACAGCATAAAAGGAGAATTATCTGGGCATTTTGAAGACTTACTCCTGGCCATAGGTAAGCCTTTGGGTGTTTATCAACTGAGTTACTTTGCATTTGTTTTAAATCAATGTCAAGGTAGCTCCTTTCGAGTAAGAATCCTGACTAACCCATCTTTATGCTCCCACAGCCCCTTGCACAGTCTGTGGTACACACAGTAAGCTCAACAAATACTGTTAAATGGATTCATGAAGAAGTATCTTTTTAGGTCTTGTTTTGCCTTTTAACTTAAAAATTTTTTTTTATTAAAGTATAGTTGATATACAATATTATATTAGTTTCAGGTGTACAACATAGTGATTCCGAAAGTAATATAGATTACAAAATACTCACCACAGTGTGTGGTTACCATCTATCACCATACAAAATTACTACAATATTCCCTATGCTGTATTTTTCATCCCTGTGACTTATTTATCTTATAATTGGAGGTCTGTACTTCTTTATCCCTTTCACCTATTTCACCCATTCCTCCCACCCCATCCACTCTGGTAACCACCAGTTTGTTCTATTTATGAGTCTTATTTCTGATTTGTTTGTGGCTTGGTTTGTTGTGTTTTTTTTTTTTAGGTTCCATATGTAAGTGAAATCATGGTGTTTGTCTTTCTCTGTCTGACTTATTTTACTTAGCATAACACCCTCTGGGCCAATCCATGTTGTCACAAATGGCAAGATTCCATTGTTTTTTACAGCTGAATAATACTCCATCATATATATATGTACCACCTCTTCTTTACCCATTCATCTACTGATGGACATATAGGTTACTTCCATATCTTGGCTGTTGTAAATAATACTACAGTAAACTTAGGGATGCATAAATCTTTTCAAATTAGTGATTGTTGTTTTCTTTGTGTAAATACCCAGAAGTTACTGGGAATTTCTGGGTCATATGGTGTATCTTTGCAGTTTTTTGAGGCACCTCCATACTGTTTCCCATAGTGGCTACACCATTTTCCATTCCCACCAACAGTGCACAAGTATTACAGATACAGGAAAGATGCTCAACATCACAAATCATCAGAGAAATGCCTTTTTTACATAGTGTTGTGCTTGTCACCACGTTTGGCTTGTAAACTCCTTGAAAGATGAAAATACTACATTCCTATGGCATTTTTATTGAGCCTTGCTGGAAACTAAGCCAGTCTGGTAATGTACCTATTTGGTTGTTTTTGGAAGATGCCAGTGGCCTCCCAAAGTAGAGCCTGTCAGAACTGTAGGCCGCCTCCTTCGGCCTTGTCACAGGGCATATCAAAAAGAAAGTCAGTCACAGACTGAATCTGTTCCTTAGAGAGACACGTGGGCTAGCGAGCAGGCAAAAACACTGTTCTGTAAGCTGATCTGCTTTGTCAGTGAGGTCTCTGCCATCTTTAGACCCAAGTTATTCATCAGTAGTCAAGGATGTTAGAGATGGAGCTGGGGTGTACCCTATGGAGTTATCAGTGTAGGCGTAGGTGCTGGTGTGTCTGGGATCTGGAGATGTCAGCTGCTCCAGGAGTTTCTTTGGCAGGTAATTTTATTTTCCCTATGGCTAAAGATAATTACTGTGCTAAAGTTCCATGCACATATGATGTTATAAGGCTTTGAAATTCAGGTTAAGCATTCTTTCTTTTGTCCTAAATGAAAGCCAACAGTAAAGAGGGGGTGATGTGGTATGGTGACCCCAAGAATCTTTTTAAAGAACATATGATTATAGATTAACTCAATTTTTATTAAATGAAACTGAACATTACTTTGCTTTTTATAACAGTTCACTGTGCAAGGAACATGCCTGCCTTTTTAGCTGAAAGACTGCATCAAGCTTTGAAGGTTAGTCTGGAAATTTCATATACATCTGAAGTTTCCCTCTAGGAGAATATGAAAATATTGCTTAGTATTGATGGAATTTCATATTTCTTTTCCACACTGATGAATTTTCTTTTGCAGCTAATGTGTCTGCTAAATTTGTCTCATCGGCTGGTAGTGAGTATCCTGATCATTATAGACATAGGTACAGTAGAGGGTTGACTCAGTTTTTTCCCAGCAAGTGTAGACAGTAAAACTTGTTTTAGAACACCAAACCTCAAATTTGACGCATTAAGTCCTGTGGCCTCTCAGGCTTCCTTATAAAATAAACCAAGCTGAGTCAGCAGCACTTTGTGATACAGAAACCCTGTGTTTTCTCATCTGTTGCTGCTGCTTGGATGGTAAGCTTCACGACTACAAGAGTTTTTTCTTGCCCTTTTGTGTCTTTGGACCCTTGTACTGGGGCTGGCACAGTAGGAGATGCTCACTTCACTTTCTTTACTGGACATTTCCTAGGCAAGGCCACATGCACATTCAAAGTGAGGCCCACAGGAACATACCATATCCCTCCCGTCCCCTCCCACCCCACGTCTCTCCAGTGTTCAGTCATCTCAGTGCATGGTCCCCACAGGAACTAGCCCTGCCCAGCTCTCCTCCCCATCCCTGTTCTCTAAGCTTCAGCCACCTCGGCCTTCTTGCTGCTTGGCTATTCCCAGTCTCTTCCCGTGTCGGAGTCTTTGCTTTGCTGTCCTCTCAGCCTGGAATGTACCCGCTCACATCTGCCGATGGCTGGCTCCTTCTCACCTTTCAGGTCTTGGCTCAAATGACACCTCCTGAGAGAAGTCTTCCCTGACTACAACGGGCAGTTGGCTTCCTTTCAGCACGTTCCACTCCATTCTTCTTATTACTATGTTCTTAACTTGTTAATTTTCTTTGCTGTTCATCTCCATTCAAAGAAGGTAAACTCTGTGAGAACAGAGACAGAATCTGTGTAGTTCACTACCATATGCACAGTACACGGAACAATGTCTGGCATGTAGTAATGCTTAGTAAGCATTTATTGGATGAATGAATAAGCAAAGTGTCAATATCCACCCAACCGCTCAGCTAGACATTTTATACTTCCCTCTCTCCTTTGTTCTCCCCAAAATGATACATCACTAAGTTTTTCAATCTACCTTTATAAGTATCTCTTAAATCTACCCATTTTCTCCATTCCTGCTACCATTATTCTAGATCAGACCATCATTTTTTTTCCCAGTCACCTCTGAACAAGTACCAAAGTACCAAAGTTTCTAGTCTTATTCTATTATCATCATCCCACTCTTGCCCTGCAGTCCATTCTTCAGAGGGTGTCAAAGGGATCTTCTGAAGTCTCAGCACTCTCGTGTTTCACAGATTGCAGAAGCTCTCCACACTTGGGATAAAGTCAGAATTTCATTCATGGTTTACAAGTCTGGCCTTTCCAAACACATTTTTTGCTATTCCTCCTCATTATTTTTGTATCCTTAAATATGTCATTCTTTCTTACCCTAAACCTTCACACATGCTGTTTCCTCTATTGGAACACTGTTTTCCCCTCTATATGGAACCCACTCCTTCTTCCCCTGGCTGAATATTTAGGCCGTAGCTTAAATACCACTTTCTCAGACAGATCTGTAGTCCTTGATCTATTTTAGTCCCCTTAACATGTGCTCCCATAGTACCCAGTATTCCCCATATGTCAAGTTATATCATAATGGCCTGTTTTCAGGCCTGTATCCTTCACACAACTGAAAGCTTAACAGGGGTGTCTCATCTCTGTTGTCAGCATTTGGTATGGTGATGGCACAGCCCAATAAATATTTAAGTGCCCAATAAATGTTTCTTGAATAAATGAATGATGAAGTTTTTTGATAAGTGAGGAAGAGTCACTGTGGTTAAATATCTTGTGCACCACTATCTTCCCTGTAAATATAGATCTGTATGTTGTTTTGTGATCAATGAGATTTGTATTGTGGACCCTTTTATTTCTTAACAGGGCGCTGGAACTGATGAGTTTACTCTGAACCGAATAATGGTTTCCAGATCGGAAATTGACCTTTTGGATATTCGAGCAGAGTTTAAGAAGCATTATGGCTATTCCCTATACTCAGCAATTAAAGTAAGTCACCTCTTAAAACACATTTTGTCTTTCTCTACTCATCCTCTTGCCCTTATAATCCTTAAAACATGGAGTTACGTGATTTGGATTTCTCTCTCCCTGTCAACGTATAAATGTGTTTTCTGAGTTCAAAATGGTAATAGCAAAATGTTCTTTAAAGGTAGTAATTATTTTTCAGCTCTGAAATCCCAGACACATAATAGACATTCAACATTTTTGGGGGGGTTTAGTGACTACAAATTTTTGTTCTTTTGTGAATTGTATATACAAGTTGTAGCAGTATTTTTATTCATTTCAGTTTTTCTTTGTGACAAAAAAGGAAAGAAAAGTACTCTCCTTTTTACACAAAAGATAGCATGGTTCTGCACTGGAGTTCTTTTCACTTCAGTATATAGGAGGCACTCTCATTCTTTTTAATTAACTGCATATCATTTCATTATTTGTACCCACCACATCAACAGATGTTTCCAGTTTCTTGCTATTGTAAACAAGGCTGCAGTATGCATACACAGTTTCATAAGGTACAAGTGTAACTGAGGTATAAATTCTCATAAGTAGGTGGGATTTCTGAGACAGAATGTAAATGGGATTTTGGTAAACACTACCAATTGACCTCAGTTTGCACATCAGCCAACTAGATTCCTTCACCGGAGCATTTTTTTTTTTAAGCACAGCCTTTGTTTTTGCACTAACCCTGTACAGGAAGAGATGTGTGCCTCAGTTGAAATAGGGAAGTTATTAAAAAAGGCAACTCATACTACTGTGCCTGCAGCTTAGCACAGATTTCATCACTTGTGCTGAGGCAATTTGAATCAATCCTGACACATTACAATAGTTTCAATCAACAGAGGAAGATTCAATAATGTTAACCATATTATATTTACTAAAGAGGAAAAGTAGACTCTTATATTTTATAAAGATTGCCGGTAACAAAGTTGAAACACAAAGAGGGTTTCAGTTCATCCTTAGCAAACAAGAAAATTAAATTAACCAGTAGCTCATCCTCCCTTGATGGTCTGGGTAATTGAGGCTTATTGTATTAGGAAAACATTTAAACTATGACTATCTTGATAGAAAAGAAAAATCCGTTGCTGAAGAGTTCAGTTTCTAATTTAAAATTATATAAGGTTTCTTCACTTTTTTTGCCTAACATACATTATTAAGTAATCTCATTATCTTCTTGATACTGATAAATAGGATCTTTTCAGTAGTTAAATTTCTTTACTTCAAGAGCTAGAGTTCTACTTTATATATCCTACTGGGCTTTGGTTCTGTCTTCATTCTGCCTATAGTTTAGACATTTCTTTGCTCATTAACACCTTTCTCAGGTGATGATTGTTAGGGAGGAGAAGGGGAGAAAGAAGATAGGTGAAAAACAAATGTAGATTTCTTATTAACTTAATAGTAAGATATTAACAGAAAATTTGGATGAAATTACATTTTTTGGTAGATTTCTTTAATCAACAAATTAAGTACCTATTTAATAAATGGTACAATTCCAGAGTCTTGAAGGCAAAACAGTAGCCACCCTTAATTAATTCATTATCTATGTGGAGATTTAAGGTGGGCATAAATAAGACAATTAGAAGATAATAATATGACATATAGTTAAATACTAGATTGTTGGGTACAGAAGATAGTGTGTATAGATTGAGTAAAAAAAGTTTAGGATTAGAATGGGAATATTTCTAGGCAAATGGGTCTTGAGCCTGCCTTTCAGTTTAATAAGCATGTGTCAAGTGCCTCCTATGGGCCACATGTACTATTCTAGGTAGTAGAGTCTCAAAGGTGAATGCTCTAGAAATATATGTATGGTAAGAAATAGGAGAGAAAGAAGTAACTGAGATGCTTGATTGATTAGGGATCTACCTTGGGGAATTTTGAAAAATAAAACCCTAGTGGCAAGATGAATTTGGTTGAAAGAGAGCTTTGAGATCACAAAATTTGTATCTTTTTCATTCAGTTAAAAGTATTTACTGAATGCATATTATATGCCAGGCTCTGGATTACAATTTTAAGCAAAGAAAAGCAAAAAAAAATTCCCTTTTCTTGTGGAATTACAAATAAATATAGAATTGCAACTCCATTAAATGTAAAAGAAAGAGATATTATGGTTAGACTATATAATAGAAGGATTTGACCTATAGGAAACTTCTAAGAGGAAGTTATGATTCAGATCTGAAAATGAGTAGAGAGTAACAGGCAAAGGTTGCGGGGGTTGGGAGTCATTAGAGCATTCTAACAAAAGGAATTGCAAGTGGAAAGACCTTGTGGTGGAGGAAACATAATGAAAAAATGAGGCTGGAGGGACCAGATCATGCAAGACACTTTTAGCAATGTTTAAGGATTTTGCTTTTAGTTTTAAGAGTCATGAAAAGCCACTGAAGGGTTCTAATTTTAAGCACATCGTGTCATGATCAGAAGTACATTTTGAAAAGATCCCTGTGACAGTGGAGAATGAATTGGACATAAGATAGAAGAGAAGTGGAGTAATGAGTTATTATATGAGTCATATTTGAGTAGCTGTGACTGGGTAATGCAAAGCTACTGGGAATGCAAAGAAAGCAAAGAGTAAAGATGCAAAAGATATTTAGGAGTTCATATTTAATTGGTATGGTATCTTGGGTGAGAAGCAAGGAAGAGGTGTCACATATGACTCCCAGATTTCTAACTTAGAAACAGATAATGATACCATCCCCTGTAAGAAGGTCAGGTTTTAGGTGGGTTTTTTTTCTTTTTTCAAAGTAAGGGAGAAAGTGCATGAGTTGGGTCTTGCCTGTGTTGCACTCAAGGTGTCTTTGAAATATGTAAGTGGAGATGTTGAGTTGGTAGCGAGTGGTACGAGATATATTTTTAGAGTCAGTTCTGTTATTGAATCCTTGGACACAGGTGAAAATCCTCTAGAAAGAAAATACAGATTGAGAAGAGAAGCAAGCTTAGAATTGAGATTTAAACATTACTAACAACTGATAGCTGCATAGCAGAGGATGAACCTGCAGCAAAAACAAAGGTAAAGGTGATAGGAAGAAGGAAAAGCCTGGACTGCTTACAGGAAAAGTAAGAATTAACACCTTGAAGTATAGATTGAAGAATCTAGGGTTAAGGAGACTGGTGAGAGAAATGAGAGCTAGAGTAGATTTGCTGTGGTCAGAATGGAAAAAGGAAGAACTTAAACACCATAAAGAAATAATTGGCAGGACAGATTAAATGTTGAGGATAAAATATGGCATCATGCTGATGGACAGTGACTATAATGGGGTATGTGGTGGGGACTTGATAATGGGGGGAATCTAGTAACCACAGTGTTGCTTATGTGACTGTATATTAATGATACCATAATAAAAAAAATATGGGATCAAAATTGGGAGAAGAGAGAACCAGTGGTACCACTGTTAAAAACAGGCCAACAGAAGCAGTTTAAGAACAAGTAATATGGCCCAATTAGAAAAACATAAATTATGTTCAACGGTTTTGAAAAATACACTAACTTTTTGCCATGACAAAATTTCTAAATTGACGTTTAAATAGAATAACTATCATACTAAAAGGCATATGGGTATAGAGGATGAACATTTATTTAGTGACAACAGTGGATCTGAATTTTATGTATAGCTCTGTGTTAAGCTACTTGGACTTATTTTCTCAACTCACTGAAAGAACCCCTTATAATTGTTTACAACGTTGGTCAGAGATGGTTAGAGGGAGCTGTCTTAACACTATGTGATCACAAGTCCAATCACACGCCCAAGTGGGTGAGCTGTGGTGGGAAAGCCTGGGAAGGACCAAAGGCCAGTCCAGGAGACTCCATATGAGACACGAGGGTTTTGTTGGGGCTTAAGTACAGGGAGTCCCAGAGCAACCGGCTGGATGAGGTTGTGCACCACTGCTGTGGACAGGGAGGGAATTGATTATATGGGGTGAGAGGACAGAGACTCCTCTACATGTCAGCGGTGAGGGGACAGAGACTACATGCGATGCCAGGAGGGATCATTCTTGTGCCACCAGTGCCCCAAGGAACAAGACGGGTCTGCCTCCCAATGTTCCCATAGATAAGGCATTCCTGGATTTGACCAGCCCCAGGCCATCAACATGCCATATATCTAGCATACTGCCTGAAGGAGGGGGCCCTGTGGACACATGGTTATTCTGGGACAAAAGGCTACACCAGGCAGTGCTTGTCCCCACAAATAATAAGGCTAGACCATTGTTGCCTTGTCAGCAGTCTGAGAGATTATCACAGGTGGCAGAGCAAAACTTAGGAAAACCCAAAGGGGAAGAACTAAAATCTATATAGAAGAGGAGAATGTAAATTAATGCCTTTTGTGTCTTATTATGAAAGTGATGCTTAATCTCTTCTCTAAAAGACCTTCCTTCATAGCTTCCTGTGCATTACCGCTTACTGTAATATTTACCCCAATGTGAAACTGAAGGGATAAGAAGTGCTCACTATTTGAGTTGCCTTGAATAAAATAAGAATGATATGAGGGTTTTAGGTAATTTAGGTTAAAAACCAGGTTTTACTTCTTTTGCATAACAAACATGGCATCTTTGTACTTTAAGTTTCAATCTCATATGTTATCTTTATGAACCAAGATCTCTTTTCGGCTAGTTGAGGGGAAAGGAACTGAGAAACGTGCTCATGGGGGATGTAGTTCTTTTAATTTTCTTAAGCCAGACACTGTAATATGGTGTTTAGGGGCCAAGTTATCTGGGTTCAAATCCTGCCTCTATTGCTTATTCTCTATATAATTTTGGACAAGTTTCCTAATCTCTGTTTTTCTCATTTTACTTATCTGTTAAATGGAGGTACTTATGGTATCTACTGTATTGTTATTATAAGAGTTAAATTGCTTAACCCTTAGAAGAGCAAGTGTTGGATATATATTAATAATATTATTAAGCTATAATTTTTTGAAGTTTTGTTAGGAAATTAATATGTAATACTATGTAATTAATGGAATCTTTTAAAAAATGTAAATGTAAATTTATTGCAATGTTCAGGAAGAATTTAAACATACACCTGACCCTTGACCCTTGAGCAATATGAGGATTAAGGGTACTGAGTCTTTGTGCAGTCAAAAATCTGCATGTGACTTTTGATTCCCCCAGAACTTAACTACTAATAGCCTGCTGCTGATCAAAAACCTTACAAATAACATAAACAGTCAATTAACACATATTTTCTATGTTAGATGTATTATATACTGGTGAGCTAGGGAAAAGAGAGTATTTTTTCACATTGTTGCAAATTCAAAGAAAATTTCCAATATGTATATTGAAAAAAAATCCACATATAAGTGGACTTCTGCACTTTGAACCCATGTTGTTCAAGGGTCAACTGTTTATTATAAAGAAGACACTAGGCTAGAGCATAATTACACTTAGGTGTGAGTGAATGATGGAATTGCCGGCACATTTTACTAAGCAGCACAGGTCGTGAGTCTCACACCCCGGTGAATCCTCTAGTGCCATGGGATTCCATTCATTTATGGTCCCCTCATTATTTATACCCTCTCTGTCCTTCTTTCCATCGGCCTTGTTCTTTGCAGTCAGATACTTCTGGAGACTATGAAGTCACACTGCTAAAGATCTGTGGAGGAGATGACTGAGTCAAGAACATACTCTCCAGAGTTGCCTGCTCCCACAGTGAGGTTTTCCAACAGCTCTGCTTACTTCTTTCTTATAGTATTTAAAAGTACAAGCAAGTATAAACAGCAGCCTGTTTCCTAACAGAAAGTGTCATTGTTCCATAATAACAAAAACTGCTAATTTTAAAGTATCCCATCATAATGTGGTAGTTTATAAATAAAATTTTACAGTGGTGTTAAGGATCTACTAATACTATACAAATTATATTTCTGCTTAGAAAGTGAGAAGCTTTGTACCGTTCTAAAACATTAAATGCAAAACAGGGTAATAAAAGTTGTTGCCTTTGTTGAAGGTAATTTGTTTTTAGCATATACCTGCATTATTTGGTACCTAGTGCCAACAACTAGTGATATTTTAAAACATGTGTTTTTGTATAAAAGCTGGAGCTTCTTTAGTTTATCTGTTACCCTATTAATCACATTCATCTTTCAGAAAGGAATAAAATGAAGATGTATGCAATCCTGGTCTGCCCTTTCTAGTTGTGATCAAGCTATTGGAGTGTCAATGCATGTTTAGTGATTTCAGCTCTCAGAAAACATCTGCTGAACTATTAATCTAACCACTTCCTGTCTGAGTGGCAAGCATGAATTGTGGTTGTTTCATGACAAATACTACTTTCCCAGAATGGGTATTTGGAGTCAGTTCTCTTAAGGTTTCCTTTTCCTCCAAAATAAGCTTGCAAAACTATGCCTTTAAAAAATCCCTCATGTTATCTTTGAAAGGGGACTAATGTGAAATATCTTGACTAGTATGAAATATATGAGGTTAAAAATTCCATGTGGAACTTGAATAGAAATGATAGATGTATGAGAAATGGAAATAGTGATGTGTGAGACCAGATCTTTTAATCAATGCATTCCACTGGTGAACACTTCTGAGATCTTTCAGAAAGATACAGAAGTTATTTAATGTTCTGGGATTTCCAGAATGCATACAGGAATAAAGTGCAGGGATTTAGAGTCCAGCACACCTGGTTCTGACTTCCTGCCCCATCATTTCCTAGCTGTGTGACCCAGAGAACTACCAAACCCTGCAAAACCAAAGTTTTCTCATCTGCAAAATGATGATAATTACAGCACCTACCTTTTAAAGATTAAGTAAGATTATGCCTGTGAAGCACTTAGCCCTGTGCCTGGATGTGGTAAATGTTCAATTACCATGTTATTACTGTTACCAACACCGTCAGAATGCTCATGACAGCATTGCAGCCATTTTTCAACAGACTTCAGTTCATCTACCACCTACCAAGCCACATATAAAGTAAGTATTGGGTACACCAAGGGGACTCAGATTCATTTCCTTTTGCCCAAGAGCTCAAAATCTGCTTAGGGAGAGACATGTAAGCCAGTAAACACAGCACAGCGTGTACCACATGCACTCAGGGAAATGACATTGTCTAAGACAGAACTGGTACGAGGCAGGATGGGTAAGTTAACTCACCAGTAAAAAAGAAGAGGAGGAAAGGCTCTCCAGACAGGTAAGAGCACTTGCAAAGTCCCAGAGATGTGACTGTCATGGTGTGCACACAGCTCTCCCCCAAAGCTTAGTGTGCGGAGGCTGAGCACAAGGGGAGGTGACAGCGATGGGCAGGGGCCAGATTATAAAGGTCTCATATGCCATGCTAAAGAGATTACAAGCAAGGGAGAGTTGTGGAAGGAGTTTTCCTGGAGGATTTCAGTCAGGAAAATGATGTGGTCAAGTGTTTGATCAAGGCAAATGTTTGGGAGCTCACTTGTCAAGTTAGTTCTATATTCAATACTAGAAGTTCATCCTGAGCTAAGATAATGATGCGCTCGCACATACACACACCTCTAAGAATATTTAGGATATATGGAAGGTAAAATTGATAGAATATGGTAATCAGGGTAGTCAGGTGTCAAGTTTGCCTCCATGATTTTGACTTAAGTGATTTGGTGAAAGAATGTCTACCCAAGTAATAAATCATTGCTGATATTTTTTGAGTGCTTATTATGTATCAAGCACTATGTTAAACAGTGTAGTATATGTTAGATCGTTAATCCTCAAGGAACTTTACAATGTAGACGCCAACTCACAGATACAGGAATCGAAATTAAGTAACTTGTCCATTGAAAGAACCAGGATTTAAAGCCAAGCAGCCCAACTCCAGTGTCCAGGCTCTTGGCCACTATTTTGCCTTAGGATTTATCCTGTCCCAGGGCCATAGTTCTTTTCAACCCTAGACCATAAGTTGTTTGAATGCAGGGAGTTTTGTCTGTATCATTCTAGTTTTCACTTAGGGAACTCATTTAAGTGTTCACTTCTATATCCCTAGTGCTAGAGAACATAAAAAGCACTTAATAAACCTTTATTGAACAAATGAAGTTCTTTTTCCTTTATGCATTTGAGCTGTATAAGTGAATTTGGTGGGTTATTTAAACATCTAAGTATACCTGATTCTCAGCTTCAGAAAAAGAAAAGAAGGCTTAGGAAAAGAAACTAATCATTGTATTACAGGTTTTCTAGAAGAGTTCAGAAATTTTACCACATACAGAGTACTTCCTCCAAGCTACCCATCATTGTGGAGTGAAATATTTTGTGGAGCTGGCCAGGGTATTGGGACTTCTGAGGAAGCAACAAGTTCAAATGCACGTAGGTTTTCCTTTACTTAACATCAAGCTAAACTGCTGAAATGGCATCATAAGATTTCAGTCTTGGCACATTCTCCAAAGTCATGGAGAAGGAATCTCTGTCGCCTTTGGATTTTGATATTAACTGTTCTCTTTTCCTCTGAAAAAATGATTTGCTCCGCTAGAGCTGTCCCACGTAGGTTCGTTTTCTCCCTTCCTTCCTTTGCCTTCCCTCCCATTCATTCTCTCTCTTTATTTAACATTTTATTATGTGGTAAGTACTGAAACCACCACCCTCATGAGCACCAAGACTTTGATAATGACCTACTACCAGCCATGTGGCCTTTTCCTCTCATCCTCCCTGCATCTCCCCACCTGATGTAATCATCATCCTGAATTCCATATTCATAGTTCCCTCGCTTCCTTTTTATATAGCTTTTCATTTAAATGTTTTTCCTTTATTGAGTCTTATATTGTATGTAATCTCTGGGACTTCTTTTTTCATTTAATATTATTTTGCTAAGTGATACCCATATAATTGCATTCATGTATTTTATTTATTTTGATTACTATATATAATTCCATTGTGTAAGTCACAAATATAATTTCTAGGAGGCCACACCACACATATGCCCTGAAGGAAGTAAGGAAAGGATCACTTTATCTGGCTCCCTAGGCTTTGTGCTTCTTTGAAGTTATGGTGCCCCACTGTGGCCACAGAAGTAGCCTTCATCTCCAATCAGTAAGAGGCAGAGTATAATGGGACAAACATAAAACTAGGAAGAATCTGGGTCTTTCTCTTTAATGGGTCCTGATCACCAGTCTCCAGTGTGTGTGCGGGGGGCGGGGGCGGGGGCGGGGGGAGTCCCGCCCTGATGAGTGATGCCCCCACACCAGCTGGATGTCCTCCAGTTCGACCTGCATGTAATGTCAGATCCTGCATTTCAAAGCTCGGTCCCACAAGACTGCCCCCACCCAACTTCAGACGCCAATCTCAAGTCCCAGTTGTCATCTTTGCTTCAGACTAAATGGTATAGTTGGGAGGTTCCTACAACCCCCTACTTGGGTTTAATTTGCTAGAGTGACTCACAAAACTCGGAAATGTTTACTTACCAGTTTATTATACGAGGATAAAAGAAAGGGTACAAATGAGCATCTTGAAAGAGATGCAGAGACTAAGGTGTGTGGAACCCTACACTGCTGCGATTTTTATGGAGGCTTCATCGTATAGGCACGATTGATCATGAACTCCATTTTCAATCCTTTTCCCTTCTCAAGAGTATAGGGGGCAGGGCTGAAAACTCCAAGCTTCTAATCACGGCTTGTTTTCCTGGTGATCAGCCCCCACCCAGGAGCCTACCCGGTGTTGCTTCATTAATAAAACCAAATATTAGAACAAGCGTGCTCTAGCACCCTTATCACCTAGGAAGTTACAAGGCTTCTAAGAGTTCTGTGTCAGGAATCGGGCAGAGACCAATATATATATATATATTTTTTCTATTATCTCACACTCTTACTTTCCTAGGGATTCATCATGTACTCTGTCATAGAAAAGGATAACCACTGAACCATTGTGAATGTCAGTGTATGTTACATATCTCTAAAGTCCTAGCCCAGTTCCCTGTTCATAATAGGTACAAAATAAATTTTAATGACAATGATTTGAAAATGGGCATACAGATGTTTCCTGCCAGCTATTCCAGATTGTAAGGACCACAGGATATCATCATTGGAGCTCCCTTGAAAAGTATTGAATGTTATTCGAGTGTGATGTGGAACTGTAAAATTGATAGACTAATTTTTGCTTTATATATGAATCACAGACTTATGTGCTGAGTACTGTGCTAGATATTTTAGATCTCATTCTCAGAGTTGTTATACCATTTCTCTGCCTTAAGTACTCTGTGGAACTAAAGCATAGTTATATATGTATCAATTTTATCCCCGTTTTGCAGATGAGGAAAATAAGGCTCAAAAAGATTAGTTTATTCGCCCAAGGTGACACAGCACCAAAGACAAGTTTAGGATCCAGGTCAGGTGGCATCTGCATGAGTAAGTATGAGACCAGATGAGAAAGTGAAGGGAGTGGTTATCACTCACCAGAATCCTGCAAAGAGAAAGGAACATTGAGATGGTAAAAGACTCCAGGGAAAGCTGACCTCCTCCACCTCCTCTGTGCTTCTTGCCTCCTTTGCATTGGACTATCTAGTAGCTGCTAAAAGTATATTTCTGATAATTCTAATGGAACATGGCTCTCTCAGACAGAGGGTTGTTGTTAATGGTCCTTACAAAGAACCACAATACTTATCTAAATATTTAAATAGTGTCCAAGAATGAGAGGGGCAGTGTATGGCCAAAGCAGTGCCATGTTTCAGTGCATAGGTCCTCGGGTCATGCTGCAGGTCTCTGACTTTAGACAAGATACTTGACCTTGCTAAGCCACATATCCCTCATCTACAACTGTAGGTCCTAAAGTTAAAGTTATCTTGGTAACTCATAAAGTTATTTTGATAGATGAGAAAACATTTAAAAGGTGTCAGCATAGTGCATATGGTAACTCCTCAGTAAATGTTAGCCTAGATCATGTTATTAGTGTGTTATTCAAGGCCATGTTTTTATATTGCATCCTATTTCCACAAGGTGGCAGATCAAGTTCAAAGTGGACCACATAGCTCTGTGTTCCAAAGGTAAAACTTTGTTTCAGAATGACTGGGCCAATTATGAACTGTTCTGAAACATCTTCATAAAATTGTCTATAGAATATTTGTTATGGTCCAGGCATCTTATTGCTGTAAAATCCTTTTTAATGGAACATATGGAACATTTAATTTAAACCTGTTGTTTCTCACAATTCCCAGGACCATCTGCATTTACATGAAATGTCTATTAACTCTACTATGGATCACCCTCCTAAGTGAGTACATTCAAGTCATCTCATTATTCACTAAGTTTAGTCCCTGAAGACTGTGCAGAGGAGAAAATTAGCAAACTGGAAAGAGTCCTGGACTCTGTGATCAGTGAGCTGCAGAAGACAGGAGATTTGTACACCCAGTCCTAGAGTGGTAGGATGTTTGGTCTGTTCATTAGGAGCTGAAAAAATGACAAATGGAGATTCTCCAGCCTATTTGTAAAGGCATATAGAAGGAAATCCTTAATTAGTGTAATTCAGATGTTTCTTCTGTATATCGTCTTCTTTTTCTATTTCCCCAATTTTATGTCCTATTGATAATCTCCAATTTCTACAATTTTACTTGGTCTTTAAAGCATTGCTTTTGGGGTCAGACCAAACCAGGTCCAAATCCTGGCTTCACTACCTGTTACAGCAGTGTTCATAGCAGTATTTGACAAATACTTAACTTCTTTACACCTCAGTTTATCTGACAATAACAGTGCCTACCTTTAAGAGTTTTTATGAGGATAAATGAAATAAAGCACGTGGACAACTGAATTAAATCAAGAGTAGTTACTGAAAGAGTATCTCACTGCGACCCTCCCTTCCCAGAAATAACTCAGGAAGGCATGAACCCACACAAGATATTTTAATGGCAGGAAAAGAAAATGCCTGTCTAAGTAGAGAACAGCAACTCGCAGGTGAAGAAGCGCATTTTTGAGGAGTAGGGGTTGGGTGTGTTCTGCTACGGGGACGTTGGTGATTGGGTCTTAAGGGGTGGTGTGACCATCTGGACGTTGGTGATTGGGTCTTAAGGGGTGGTGTGACCATCGGGATGCTGGTGACTGAGCCCCAAGCGGGCGGTGCGACCATCTGGGCCGGGGAAGCCTGGAAGCCATGGGAAATGAAACAAAATGGTAGCTGCCAATCTCAAGATGGTGGGCACGGAATTTGCCTGCATTCCCATCTTTTTCTTTTCTTAATAGGGGCCTCTGGGGAACTGGGCATAGACTCTCAGTCTTTAGCTACTTCCTGCTGGAAAGGGGCACAGATTCTGGGGTCAGAGAAGCCGCTGTAGAATTGGGGAAGGGGGAACATCTGAGATGCTTTGTGACGTCATCATGGCTGGTTGCGTTATTCTTCATGAGAAGGCCTTGATAGTCCTGGAGGAGTGACTGGTTGACAGTACGGTTAGAAATGTTCAAAATTTAATTGTGAATGAATTTTTGGAATAGGTTAATGAAGCAGGGAAGGAAAAGGAGAATAATAATAAAGGTAATAGGGGCTAAGAGGGGCAGAAGCCAATTGGAGGGGTAAGGGAACGGATTGTTAGGGGAGTTTTCTAGAAGTTTGGAGGCTTGTTTGTGGAGGTGTTTTTGCGCCATCCCGGACCAGACAGGATGTGTTGGTGTAGAAGCAGCATTGTTCTTGGAGTAGGGCACATATGCTGTCTTGAGCAGCTGTAAGGAGGTCTTGTACCAAGGCTTGTCCAAAGAGGTGGGACTATCCCTGAAGCCTTGAGGAAAGACTGTCCAGGTTAACTGAGGTTTGGGTGATGAGGTAAGTCCATGTAAAGGCAAAAAGGTCTTGGGACTTGGGATGGAGGGGGATCATAACGAATGCATCTTTGAGTTCTAGGGTGGAGAAGTCAGCAGAAGAGGCGGGGAGAGTGGACAATAAAGTATAGGGATTAGGGACTACTGGATGGATTGGAATAACAGCTGCATTGATAATCCTTAAATCCTGAACTAGCCTATAAGAGCCATTAGGTTTTTTGACAGCCAGTATCGGGGTGTTGTAAGGGGAATTGGCTGGTCTCAAAAGGCCTTTTCATAGGAGTTCCTGGATGATGGGTTGTAAACCCAATAGGCTTTTGAGAGGTAAGGGATATTGAGATTTTCAGGGGAAGGAGGTAGGGTTTTTGAGTTTGATGGTCACGGATGGGCAGGTGGCAATGGAGGAGGTAGAGGTATCCCAGACTATGGGGTTTACCTGGCAAGGGGGTAAGGGAAAAGGGGAGAGAGGTGGGTCTGGAATGGTTTGGAGAGCAAGTAGAAGAGGGATCAAAGGTGAGGTGGGGTTGAGGCATGGGCCAAAAGTAAAGGTGATAGTGGCCCCTAGCTTGGATCAAAGGTCCCTTCCCATAAGGGGAACCAGACAACGGGGAATCACAAAAAGGAATGAGAGAGAGTAACGCCCTTAAAGAGGCAGTGAAGCATGGGAGTTTGTAAAGGTTGATAGGGTATGCCCTCTACCCCGACTATAGCGGACCATGAAAGGGAGGTGGGCCCCCAGAACTCCTTCAGGACTGAGTAAGTAGCTCCAGTGTCTAATAGGAAGGAGATGGGCTTGCCTGCTACCACAGTGATCACCCTGGGCTCCCGTGAAGTGATGTTAGTAGCTGGGTGTGGGAGTCCTGGGCCCCCTCAGTCATTGGTGGCCAGACCTAGAAGGTCTATAGGTGGGTTGTTGGAGCTGGATGGCCTGGCACCTCTCGGTGTGTGAGGACATTCAGTAGCCCAATGTCCCTACTGATGGCATTTAGGACATGGACTGGGGGCTTTCTGGGATTTGGGCAAGCTCTAGCCCAGTGTCCCGCTAGGCCAGATTTAAAAGATGGACCAGGAGGCCCTCCTGGTTGTTTCTTGGGAAGCGGGATTACCCAGGTTCCAGGGGTTGGGGCAGGCTGGAAAGCCTTAGCCATCATTTGGTATTTTTGTTTACGGGCTTTTTCATCTCTTCCATTGTACACCTTGAAAGCTACTGCCAGGACTTCTGCCTGGGGAGTCAAGGGTCTCCTCTCTAGGCGTTTAAGTTTAGCTTTTATGTCGGGGAAGCTCTGGGAGAAAAAGTAAGTCATAAGTAGTTGTCTCCCATCTGGTGTCTCAGGATCTAAATTGGTATACTGTAGAAGGGATTTAGTAAGACAGTCTAGGAATATGGAGTGGTTTTCATTTTTATCGTGGATAATTTCTTGGAGTGTCTCATAATTGATAGCTTTATTGGCTGACTTCTTGAGACCCGCCATGAAACAAGTGATAAATTGACCTTGGCTAATGACTCTCCCAGGGGTGTTGTAATCCCAACTGGGGTCTCAATCGGGAACTGCCTCAGCACCGATAGGGTGAGTAGGTGTGGTTTGGTGGACTTCATCAGCATAAGTTTTAGCCTGTTCCCAGACTTGCCTGCGCTCCTGGGTAGAAGAGTATTGGAGAGGATCATGTGTACATCATAAAAGGTTAGATCATACGATTGGGTCAAGTACTGGAACCCCTTTATATAAGTAGCCTGGTGGAGGTGAAGGAGCCCAATCTATTTTCTACTTGAGACAGGTCAGAGAGGGAGAAAGGGGCATGGACCCGAACAACACCTTCTGTGCCTGCTACCTCTCTTAGTGGGGCTATGACTTGGGTATGAGAGCAAGTAACTGGAGGACTTGGTAGGGGATCTCTGGATGGAAGGGGAACTGGTTGCAGTTCAGGAGGCAGCATTGTTGCGCTGCCGCCAACGGGAGCTTGTGGTGGGAGACCTAGGGGGGGTTGAGGGGGAAGAGGCTGTGCAGGTTCCGCAGTAGCACCAGGCAGACTGGGTGGTTGAGGAGGAGGGAGGAGGTGCCATGGGGATTTGGGGTCAATAGGGTGGGGGTTCGTCAGTGGGGTCAAACTCAGAGTATGTAGTGGGTTGTTGGAGGATGAGGACTTTAGGGCGAGTAGTAGGTGTTGAGGGTTGCAAGGGAGACAGAGAGAGGGCTTGGTTCGGAAGTAGGAGAAAGCCTGGACATAAGGAATCTCTTTCCACTTGCCCGTACGCTCACAGAAGTTATATAAATCTCAGAGAATGTTAGGATCTAAAGAGCCATTGGGAATATTGTGGCCAGACCTCATTACAGTAGCGAATAAGTTTAAAAGGTTTGAGGTCAGGAGTAAGGCAGAGGGGTTTGAGATTATCGAGTAAACATCCCAATGGTGAGTCCACGGGGATGGAAGGGCCAGTTCCCATGGTGAGAATGAGACCATTCACAGACCGCAAAGGTGTCCCAGAGCGATAAGGAAAGGTTGAGGAGAAGCCAGAACATGGCTCGGGAATTGTCACCACCTCTAACAGGGCAATCGAGGCGAAAAGCGCTAAGGAGACTCGGTACCTGGTACCAGGAGTTTACAAGTAGATAAAGGGAGACCGAACCTCAGTGAATGAGGATTCTCACCATGGGGAGGCAGAGAAGGGTCCACTATGGGGATCAACCATGGCCGTGAAGGCCAGGCTGGGTGTTCCCCTGCCCCAGAGGAGACCATGGCGGTGCCAGATGTTCAACGGTCTCTTCCCAGGTTCCACAGGGGCATTTAAGTCAACCCCGAAGGGAAACTTACCAAATCAGAGGCCAGTGTTGGGCAGGAGATAGAGCGACTGGGGAGATAGAAGGTGGGTTCATGGAGGAGGATCGGGGAGTGAGGGCTCCCAAGGCAGCTCAAATTCCTGGAGGAAGAGCAAGGTCAATGGGAGAGCCTCGAGCCCAGTCACGGCACCATTGAAAGGGTATCTCGCCGCGACCCTCCCTTCCTCGAAATAACTCAGGGAGGCACAAACCCACACAAAAGATTTTAATGGCTGAAAAAGAATATGCCCTGTCTCTAAGCAGAGAGCAGGAGCTCGTGGGTGAGGAAGTGCGTTTTTGAGGAGTTGGGGTTGGGTGTGTCCTGCTACGGAGACGTTGGTGATTGGGTTAAGGGGTGGTGTGACCATCTGGATGTTGGTGATTGGGTCTTAAGGGGTGGTGTGACCATCTGGACGTTGGTGATTGGGTCTTAAGGGGGTGGTGTGATCATCTGGATGTTGGTGATTGGGTCTTAAGGGGGTGGTGGTGTGACCATCTGGCCGTTGGTGACCAGGCCCCAAGGGGGCGGTGCGACCATCTGGCCCTGGGGAAGCCCGGAGGCCACGGGAAACGAAACAAAATGGTGGCTCCCAATCTTAAGATGGCGGGCACCTTAGCGCGTCAGAATTTGCCTTCAGTTACTAGTAATTGTATTGGCATAGCCTTGCCCAGCATATGGCAGATAGTAGGTATTCAGTAAGCATATGTAGAATCAATAAATGATGCTTACTTTAGTACTGCAAAGTGATAGTAACTCTAACCCTGGCCTTGAAGTCTTCAAGGAAAATGCACACTGAAGTAGTGTTATTTGTCAACTGTGTCCTCTGACAATCAGAGTTAAATGTGAGCACTTCTGTGATTTATGTACAGGATCTGAAGACCGGTCCCCTGGGCTTTGTTCCTGCCTACCAGTTGATAATTGTGTGACATGTGAGTGAGCAACTACTTAACATTTCTGTGCCTTAGTTTCCTTATCTGTAAAGCCAGGATGACAGAGGCATTTATTGTTTAGATTTAGAGAGGTGTGAAGTTTCAATGAGTCAGTTTAGGTAAAGCACTTAGCACAGGGCCTGCAATCCCTTAAGTGCTCAGTAAATGCTGGCTGTTGTTCTCTGGCAATGTTTGGAAGATCTACAATTGCTTATACTCAGTTCACTTGGGGGATTTTTGGATGTTGTAAAGCTAACTTCTAGTTTGTAATTAGGAAAGAAGATAAAGCAGACCTCTTGGCAATTTCCTGCCTATGAAACCTTGTGTTTTATGAACCATGGAAAGAACCCCAGATTTCTTTTGAGCCCTACCCCAGCAAACTAACAAACTCAGATCTTTCCCACCCACTCGCTGTACATCTCCCATGGGACTTTAAAAGCCAAGCAAGTGTTAGTGCTTTGTGCTTAGCTGTGTTACTAGCGCTCTATTTCTTACAGTTTCAACAAACTCAGCTTTATGCCAGTTTTATCTACCAGAGGGTCATCCTTGCTGTGAGACCAGAGTTTACCTGATTTCCATGGGTTTTACAAAGTCAGAAGTGGGAGAGAGGAGAATTTCAACCAAGGAGACTTAGAGTAGGAGTGGCATTGAATGGCTGCTGCTGTAAACTGTAGAAAGAAATCCCAAACCCCCAAGCCCCAAACACCCAAATGGCCCATTCAGCTATATGCATTTTAAACACAACCACGCATTTGAGAAAATGCACCATCAGAACCGACATAGAACTGACATGACCCCTCTTTTGGCACAAAATTTGTAGCAGTGGAACTGGATGTGGCAATAAATAATGGCCCAGGATGACTTGCAGAGCTCTGAGCTTGCTCTGAAGTAACAATTGATATATTATCAACCAACAGGCAAAGGAGAATTTCGAAAAGGACATTGAGATCAAATCAGCTCCTACACAAAGAGCTTGCCACAATGGAGTAGGAGGTGGGGGAGAACAAAGGCCCCTGGTGGGAAGCCCGTGAGAGTGAGCCAAATTAACATCTGCCCTGAGAGAACTGTGGCCGGCTGGAGCGTCTGGCCATGGTCCTCATGCGGAGACCAGAGACTTCCAGTGCAGATTTAAACTTTGCTTTGTGTTAGCCAAATCTACAAAGAAAAGCCCAGATTATGTGCTGCAAATTATATTTAAACAGGTGTCAACTGATCTCTTCATGCAAAATATCTTCTTTAGTTGCTATGGGTCAAACCAACTCCTTCACGTATGTATTGCAACCATGGTCCAGGAACTGTGCTAGGTGATGGGGTTATAAAGATGAATAAGCTATGCCCTCACTTCAAGGAGTTGATAACCTGGAGAGCAAGAAAGGGAGAGTAACGACAGGTACTTGGCAAACTAGCAAAGGCAGCATGGTGGTGATGGTGGTGGATGTCATGGCGGGGTGGTAGCGGTGGTGGGGTTAATGTGGTGGCAGTGGTGGCAATGGTTGTGGTGGATGTCATGGTGGTGGTTCAGATGGGTTTGGGGATCAGGCAGACCTGGCTACCCAGCTTTGCCACTGTTTGACCTCAGCCAAGCCTCATACATTGTTCTTCCTAACTTGCATAGGTAAAGAATGAGATATTTGCATAAACTACTGATTATATTAGTTGCTCAACTAATGACTGATAAAGTTATATAAGGCAGTGGTTAGGAGTCTGAAGCCAGCCTAGCTCAAGTTTAAATTCCAGCTCTAAACATACTAGCTGTGTGATCATGGACAAATTATTTAAACCTTTTATGCCTCAGTTTCCTTATCTGTGAAATTTGAATGATAGTAATAAACCTAGGGCTACACAATTAAATGGATCAATGCATGTAATAATTTAGAATGGCCCTGCGTATAGTAAGCCTTGTGTAAATGCTTGCTATTTATTATTAACTGCCATGACATTGATATGCTCTATAACAATGTGATTAAAAATGCTGTAGACTACTTACTACCCATTTATAGATATAGACTAGATAGATGGACGATTGATAGACACACATGTAGAAAAGATATTAATAATATTTTGCTAAGTGGGAAATAAAGTATGTTGCCTACTTTCCAGATACTGACAGGTAATGTGAGAGTCATGTAGATCTGTGTGTCATGGATTAGAGCCAGTGTCAGATCCACCATGCACACACTTGAAGCTGAGTCCCTGGAACAGAACGACCTTCAGCTGGGATTGGTCCTATTTTTCTGGCTCTTCCTCTGCCTCCCTCAGACCCCAGGGCTGTAATCAAGTACTGGCATATGCTGCAGGTAGGGCCGACCAGCCTAGGGCTCCCAACACTTATTTCAGTTCTGTGTAGCAGCCCACACCGTAGCCTTCTGACACTGGAAGGCTAAAGTGGACAACAGTGACTGGAAAATGTCTCCCATTTATCCAGACATGTATCTGCAGAGAAAACTTGGTGACAGGGAGAAAAGCAGCTTTCGTCCTCGCTCCACCTCCTGTCCCTTCCTAAGCCTTCAGCTTTAATTTATGGCCAACTTCAGCAATGCTGACAAGACAAAGAGAAGTCTTTGCACTGTTTAGTCTGCTTTTAATTATTTCAGTATGAAGACCTTCCCTGACCAGCGGACAACAAACTTGCCGTTCATAATTTTCTCCTCTCTTCCTTCTGGGTGTTGGGTGTGAAGTGAGACGGGGCCAGGTGCAGCCAGACTTCCTGGGAGGTGCCGGTTTCCCTGAATTTATGATCCACCCAGAGAAAGCCCCTGGGGGAACCCCACAGACCCTTCCATGATTGTGCCTCTGAGGACACTGCAGGTGTCCTGCTCCTGGGCTGCTCTTGGCTTCCCTGGTGCAGTGGTCCTAGCTTCTTTCTTCTGGAAGATGGGCTCCCGGACCTTCCCCTTCCTCGGTATAAAGGAAAGCCTCTGGGACTGCACCTTGGATTCAGATACCACCTACCTGCCATGTAGCTTTGGGCAAATTATTTAACGATGCTGATCCACCATTTCCTTCCGTTTCAGAAATGGGAGTTATGGAATAAGACAGAGAAATACAGATACTGTGTGATACTGCTTACATGTGAAATCTAAGAAAAAATGAATTCATTGATACAGAGAACAGACTGGTGGTTACCAAAGATGGCGGGGTGCAGGGCAAAATGGGTGAAGGTGGACAAAAGGTACAAACTTCCAGTTATAAGTCCTGGGATGTAATGCACAGCATGGTGACTACAGTTAATACTGTTTGAAAGTTGCCAAGAGAGTGAATCTTAGAAGTTCTCATCATGAGAAAAAATATAACTATGTGAGGTGGTGGATGTTAAGTAGACTTATTGTAATCACTTCACAATATATACAAATATCAGATCATTCTGCTTTACACCTAACACCAATACAATGTGATGTCAGTTATACCTCAATAAAAAGAAAAAAGATAGGAGTAATATATTATCTAACTGATAATGTCAAAAAGGCCCTAAGGAGGGAATAATTAGGCTGTTATAGAAGATATGAAGAATCAAATGAGGTAACAAAAGTTACTTAACAAAAAACACCTAACATCTGAATACAGTAATAATTGGATGTCATTTACACGTTTCCCTCATTTCCCATTCTCTTTGGCTACACCAATTACATGCATAAGATCCTCTCTGTTTCAAAGTTTTTACTCTTAATAAAGATTGTGAAATCGAGAAAGGACTGCATGTTCTGCATAATAACTATGGGGACTTGCGCCGCTTAACAAATGGCGTCACCTTCTTGGCTCCCTTGCGGAGGGGAGACTTCAGCCTGCAGCGGACGCTGGCTCCAAGACTTCACATTCTCTTCACAGCAAACAGACCTTAAATTCCAGCAGGTGTTGATTGCTAGAATCCTTTCAGGTGTCCTCGTTTCAATACAGTTTTCTTAATGCTCACACTATGATCAATGTATAGATATTACTGCATGTTATCCTTTCAACAACTGCGTTAGACAGCTAACATCACTCCCATTTACTAGTTAGAAAAATGAGTCTCAGAGAGGTTACATGGCACCCTAGATCACACAACTACATCATTCTGGAGCCACAGTACAAACTGAGGTATCTGTGGCTCCAAAACCATGCACCTGACCCTCTCCCTAGGGCGCCTGATGAGCAGAAGCAACAGCTGCAAAGCTCTTTAGAGGCTTGTTTTCCAAGGGGAGGAGATCCAGAGCTCCGACGTCTCATGAACCTTCTGGCTTCAAGCCCTGAGCAGCTTCATGATACATCATTAGCATTTGGCAGTCATAAATACTAAAGTCAAAATTAGACCCTTGGAAACTCTCAGACCAATCACGTAAAGTTATCCTGTACTGGACCAAAACCCCTTCCGTGGAGAAAGCAGTGCCGGTCTCTTTAAAGCCTGATGAGACTGGTGAGGGACTCTCATACCACAAGGAGATGGGGGCAGCCAGTCTGCTTGCTGAGCACAGTGCAGTGAAAGCTAAGAGCTCCAGAAGGTGCCAAGGAAGAGTGCAGGTGAGCGGCAGAGTGGGAACACTGCATAAACTTTTCACCAATGCTTATATAATTTCCCTGATTTCGTGTTTCCCATACTTCTCTAGAGGGAAGTATGATGACTTAGTCCGGCACAGAGGCAGTACTGAAACCATTCAGCAATGAGGGCTCGGCAGTTTCTAAAAGTGTCACTGGGGGATGCAGTTTGAGTTGAAGTTATTGCAGACATGCAGGCAGACATCTAGGGGGTCAGCAGGGCCACGGGGGAATCCACAGTTTCTGGAGTGGGAGGAGATTAGGAATCCAGAGAGCAAACCAAATGAGGAAAAGGAAGATCATGCAGAGCTCACTCTGGAGGAGAAGCAGCAGAGCTGCCCTTTGTGCCTGAGATGTTTTTAATAAGAAAGTGGTGGGCAACTAACACACACCAATGGCCTCTTGTGTACCTGGCACCTTGCTGCACGCTTTATAGATGCCCTGGGGTACAGTGCCATTGGAAAGACCTCATTTATCCCAACTCTTGAACCAACTATCTGCAAGAACTTGGGAAAATCACTCAATCTCTTTGCGTGTTTATTTCATCTATAAAATAGGAGTAATAGCATCTATCTATCTATATTAATTGAGTCCATCAATATTAATTGACGACATGCTGTGAGCTAAACATTATTTCAAAAGCTAGATATAGATGGTTAAATCAGTATCTTATAAATAAGTTCTGGGGACATAATGTGTAGCATGGTGACTGTTAACAATACTGTGCTGTATGTTTGAAAATAGCTAAGAGAGTCAACTTAGAAGTTCTCATCACAAGAAAGAAATGTGTAACTATATGTAGTGATGGATGTTAACTAAATTTATCGTGGTAATCATTGTGCAGTATATACTTACCCCCTTAAACTTGTACAATGTTGTATTTCAACTATATCTCAATAATGCTACAAAATTATCTTTAAAAATCAGTGTGTATTTTTGTGCAACTTACAGTCCATGGATATAGATAGGCAAGTGTGACAAATTATATAAAATGCTTGGGATTTGGCAGTCATTATTTCATTTAATCCTCATAGCAACAACCCCAGCATGCTCTTTCCACATCAACGTTACTTGCTGTTGCCAAATGTTGAAAATAAGTCTAGGCAGACTGAGACTGAGAAAAAAATTATTGACTACTATATTGGTTGCAGAAGTTAAATGGCCATAATTAGCTGATGGCTCCATATAATTTAAGTTTAAGAATGTGGTGTATTTCATATTCAAAAATAGACCTTGTCTTCATTGATTAATGCCTTCTGTCACTGTTTGTGGTCCATCACTGTATTCTTAATATCTAGCCCAGTGTCTGGCACATATTAGGTCACTAATACATCATTGTTAAATAAGTTACATTTATTATATTGCATTTTTACCAGATATCACTTATTCTGAAAGTTGCATTGTATCTGATCTTTATTCTTATAAATTATGTTAGGGTTTCTGGATGAAAACAGTAAAATTCTGCCCTAGTGAGCTTTAGAAAGCCTTGCCAACAGAAATGGAGGCAGGGAAGAGTGGTGGAAACAGTCTTACATGAAGTGTCCCCTCATATCCAAAATAACCCCTCTACCTCTGCTCTGAACCCATCTCTTCTTTAAGATCTTGCTCATAATGATAGGTGTTCCCTAAGATTCTGCTCTTGGATTTCTGTTGTACCAGAAAGTACATGGATTTTAGAATCTTTAAACCACAGTCCCAGAGCTTACTAGCTGGTTAAATATTGTGAAGTTACCTGATCTTAAACCTCTCAGTTTCTTCTTGTGTAAAATTGAGACAATGTCAACTTGCCAGTCAAAAGGATTAAATAAAATGATGTCTCTGGGAGTACCTAAGATGCTGAATGAAGGGATGGGGAACTGTAAACAGGGATAGGCATATTGTACAGAAAAGCTAGGTAGATAGGAAGTATGGGCTGTTATTGGTGTCCCACCTACATCCCTTGACATTCAGCTTTCCGTGCATGCTGACCAGTTCTTACCGTGTGCCTGGGGCACGCTGCCTTCAGCCTTTAGCTAGGTGTAGGAGCTTGCCTTGGCCTGCGTTGAGGGTGGAATGAAAATACCAGTGGTTAACACCTCTGGGTCAGCTAATGACAGATGGGAGGCAGTGGATCTATACCTGAGTGCCCTTTCCTCTCAGGTGGGAAAACTGTGAGGTCTGATTGACACTCTCCCAGAGACCCCAGGTGAGACGGAGGCTCAATCCCCACAGTAAGAACCTGTTCATAGCACACCTGTTTCTGTTTCTCATCTGCATTTGCCTTCCAAGTCCTCCTGGGAACCCTGGGTCCTTGTGTCAGGATGTTTCTGCGGAAACCCATCCTAAAATAGTCAGATTGCTTTAAGCCAGAGGGATAACTGTGTGTGTAACTGTGAGGTCACTGGGTGGAGGAATTGAGGGAAGCAAATAAAGGCTTATGAGGGTAGAAGTAACTTAATGGTAAATTCTCTGTGCCGGTGTGCTGGGGAGTCACCGCGAGGCTGGAAGGGAAGTGGAGGAGTAGGACCCGTGGTGCAGCAACAGCTGGGTGGCCCTGGGGGGAGGGTGCCCCACCCCCGTTCTGCAGTCCCCTCCAGAAAGTAGAATAACTTGGAAACACAAGACAAGAAAATGAGACCGAAGAATGAAGAATAGGAGCAATAAGAAGAGGAGGAAAATCTCCCATATAATTATTATCTACCAAGTTACCACTACTACCTACCATTACTTTACTCTTATTTCCATGGGTTCTTACCAAATCAGAGGCCAGTGTTGGGCAGGAGATAGAGCGACTGGGGGCACAAAAGGAGTCAGTGATTCTAGCAAGCAAGACAGGAAGCAGTGGAGATGGACAGAACTAGTGAGTGAAATAGGATAGCTTGTGAAGCAGATGCCAGGGAAGCTGGAGATGAATTTTCTGGGCAGGGTGGAAGAGATGACAGACTGTGGCTGCAAATGGAATAATAAATCTCAAAAACAGACCTGTGCAGCAGGCCCTGGGTGTACTCCCTCTACTGACTAAGGTGGGCCAGAGACAGAGGCCTTTAGCCCAGGAAATGCATATGGGTTCAAGGAATCTGAGAGGTTAACATGGATTTTGAAGTCACTAAAGATGGTGGCAAGGAACAGGGCAGAGGGGAAGGGACACGAATCAGCTGACAGGGTCTCAGAAAGGGAGAACGTATCATAGTGCTGAGAATGGCACAGGTTTCCCCAGAGCAGCAGATGAGAGCAGTGATGAGGGAGAAGGGCAGCAAGCACACTGGGGAGAGGGAGGAAAGCTGGCACTCTCCTGCTCCTCCACGTGAGGGAGTGAGAGAAGCTAAGGGCTTCCTGCTAAGAACTACTGGGAAAACAGTGACCTCATAGGAAAGCATGTTTCAGGGAAGCAGAGGGAAGAAAGAGGTGAGAAACGGATTTATGTTAATGGAGACTGTAATGGTTAATTTTATGTGTCAATTTGGCTACACCACAGCATTCAGATAGTTGACCAATACATAGTTCAGATATTTAAAAAACATATTTCTGCAACAACATTTTTTAGTGAGATTTAACTTTAAACCAGCAGACTTTGACTAAGCAAATCCCCCTCCTTAATGTGGGTGGGCCTCATGCAATCAGCTGAAGGTCTTAATAGAAACGGACACCCCCCAGCCCCCAAAGAAGGAGCCCATCAAGGCAAGAGAGCGTAGGGCCCAAGAGAGTCATCATGTGACCCTGAAAGCCATTGCTGCCACTTTGTAACTACCTCGTGACACCAGTGACCAGACATTAGGGTGTGCTGCAGGAAAGTCCTGTTGGATGACAGCACAGTGAGAGCCGCGGAAGGACCCACTTTTACCTTCTAACTGATGCAAGTGCATCTAATCAAAGCCAATGATTTCATATCTCAAACTCTAGCTCCAGTTAGAGCCTGGGACATGCAGTTGTAAGATTTCCAATCTCTGCAGTACCAGAAGACACACACGAAGGAGGAGGGAATGGACGCCAAGTGCCTGTCCCGCCACGTCCACCACACTTACATCAGTCAGCAGTACAACAGGGCCCCACATCAGAGGAAAGGAAGGACATGGGGCCCTGATATAAAATAAGTGAAACTTTGCTGAAAGTGAAAGAAATTCCGCCTTAGCCCCCAAAAAGCAACTTGCATTTCTGGCCAGTAGTGACGCAAGTCTCAGGTTCTGATCCCACTCAAATCTGAACAGATGTTACCACTACACTGAACTAGTACATTTCCCCCTACCCAGTTTTAGCAACAAAGGATCCATAAATAAGGGGATGGGGACAGTTCATATTCAAGTAGATGGAAGTTTCCAGCTTCTCTTGGCATTTCTCCTTCCCTCTGATCTCACCTTGTACCTCTCTTCCCTTTGTGCTCCCGCAACACAGGATTCCTTGCTGCTCCTTAAACATATCAAACAGCCGCACCTAAGGCTCTTGCACTTGCTATTCCTAAGTAGGACATACCCTGACTCACTCTCTCGACTCCTTAGTCTCTCTTCATATGTCATCCGCTCCATGGCCGCCTTATGCAGAAGTGCGTCCTTGAGCCCTCCTATTGCTCACTCTGCTCTACCTTCCGACATAGTGCTTATCACCCTCTGATGTGCGCCGTTTAACATGTTCATTTGATTATGATGTGTTCTCACCTCCAGAAAATAAGCATTATAAAGACTGGGACTTTTATTTGTCAGCACCTGTTGTAGTATCCAGTGTAAAATAAGTGCTCAGAAGCATTTGTGAGTGAGTGAATGAAAAAATGAATGAGGACTATTAACAGGAAAGTTCTTCTTTTCTCCCAGCTCAATTCATTTTGGCTACCGTTCTTTGAGATACACATTTGGTGTTTAGTTCATCTATAGAACTGAAACTGAGAAGAATTACATCAGCAAGTGCTTTGTTTTAGTAATCCATATTTATAGCTTGATGCATCCTTAGCAGTGATGTGCTATCTCACTTAATACTTGAGGAGAGAATCAAAGAGGAGTGATTTGGTTGGGGCTTCCTTCACAGGCTTAATTCTGAGCCCAGAGTATTTTGTGCCATAGTGACTTCTACTCTTTTTATATTCTAGGAATAATTGAGGGAAAAATGACTAACATGGGCCATCCTCCCTTTTATTTGTGTTGAACTTAGAAAATGACATGGCTTTACATCGCTGGTCATATATAGTTTAAGTATTAGTATCATGAGTTACGCAGCTTCACAAATGAAAGGAATGAGTTTATGTCTGTTTTTTAGTAACTTTCCCCCTTTTAACTCAAGAACTAACACAACCTCAAAATTTGTTATTTCAATTCCTTTAAGTACTGGTTCCAAAAAAGTTTTACCAATCATTATCATTCACTATGTTCCCATCATCTGTTAGAAGGATGACTTTCAGTTAGGCAATGTTAGCTTCCTGGAAGGTTCAAACATTTATCATTTTGGCAAATGAAAAGTAATTGCTGGATTCACTAACCAGGGAACAAACCAAATTTGTCTTTGAATTTTTAAAAGAAAATCTGAGAACGTCCTGTGCTGAAACCATTGTTGCCAACTAAATGGTCCCATGTATTAGATATTTCTGACTTTAAAGGAATTCCTATAGTATTTCCCCCTGTTCTTGTTGCTGTGAGGCTAGTGATCAGAAAAGTGAGTCATTAGCTAGGCTTAACTTTTGGGTAGTTATATTATTTGCAAATAGATGGGATCAGAAGATCGTTTTCAAATATTGGAGACCCTCGTCACAAGTTTTTCCTGGAACAGATTTGCACTGATATTTGATAGAAAGGATGATATTTGATGGAAAGGAGGAGAAGGTACGTCTAGAGAGGCTGAGGAACTATCAGCTCTGTTAAGGCCATTTACAGCATCAAACTTCACTGGAGATTCGATAGGTATTAAGTCTGTCCAAAGGGTGAGAGAAGATGCCCTCTCATTGCTGACCTGAAGGAGAATGGCACCAAATCAAGCTTTTCATGCAGGGAGCATGCAACTAAGTGACTTCTCAGCTTTGTTCTGTTTTTTGCAGCAAGTCCTATTGTTACATTCAACAGAATTCTGCAGGAAGTAGCAGTAACTCCACTCCTTTTTCTCCCTCTCAAGAAAGAGTATATGAATGCAACTGAATGAGAGTACAATATTATAGGATAATTTAGTTAATATTTTTCTGGATGATAAAGACAGAAAATCCTACTCAGTCTGACTTAAAAGAAGAAATTTAATGAATTGTGTAAGTAAAAATCCAGGGATAACATGGGCTTTAGGCACAGCTGGGTTCAGGTTTCAGCATGTGTCATTGTTAGGATATGGTTTTTCTTCAACTCCCAGCTCTGCCTTCCTGACTGGCTTTAGCCTCCGGTTCCACATGAGAACAAATGACTAAGTTCCAGCCTCATACTGTCTCAGGTTCAAGGCTATTGAGAAAGCAGCTCTGCCCCTGTCCTAAAGCCTTAGCAAAGATTTTATTGAAACTTAAAAGGCTGTTATGGACCATATGTCATCTCTTAAATAAATCTACAGCCTAGAGAGTGTTAGGCTCTCATTGTCCAGAATACACCTGGCTTGGGGATGGAAAAATCCCTAGAACCATTGGGATTGAGAGTGGGGATTGAGTAAGCCCCTAACAAAATCAGGGAGTTTTGTAAATAATGCTACAAGTAATCAGAAATGTTCATAAATGGGGGAAATGTAAAGTTCATTCATATTCAAATTCGTGCGATTCCTGACACACCTCACAACTGACAGATAGTGGTGTGCGTGGGCAGAAAGACCGAGGGGATGAGCAGCGCCGGGTGGGCAGGACGAGTGCAGGGCGGGTCTCCCGGACAGCTGCTGGTCTTGTTCTGGCCATTAAGTTTTCCGAGTGATCCTGAGCAACTCGCCTTCCCTTTCCACTTCTCCAGGTCTTTTTTCCTTCATCTGTTAAGCAGGTGAAAGAAACATTTGTCTGCCCTGCTTTGCTCACTGGGTTATTGTGTGGCTGAAGTCAGAAGCACTATGCAAGATGAGGCACATAGTTTTTATTGGCTTGTCTTGAGCGATATTTCTGTCCACATGTTACATATGTTGTTTCAATAAAGGATGATGAGGCTGACCCGCCCAGTGATTTTCACTTCTAAGGGTTATATAGCATTTGAATTCCTGATGGCAAAATTGAGGCAAGTTTCTTTTACTGGTTCCAACAACTGAGTCCAAAGTTTAACCAGATACTCATTTACTGACCGCTTACTAAAAAATAACTTTTGAAGAGTTAGCATAAGATCTGAGATAAAGGCAATTCACTGAAAGACAGATTTTCTTTCAGTTTTATTCCTTCTGCAGATATTTTAGAGTACCTATTATGTGATGAACAGTGTAAACATGAGGCTGAATTCATAGAGCTTAGAGTCAAAGCGCATTAAGATACTGAACTAGCACACACAAATGAATATATAATCACAAACTGACAAGGGATATGACAGCCTGATGAAGACATATTTTGAAATAAAAAAGCCTCTCTGGTGAAGTGACATTTCATCTGAAATCCAAATGATGAGTAGAATTAATCATGAGAAATTTGTGATGGTGGGATTGGTGAGTAGGAATCAGGAGTGTTCCAGATGGAGGGAAATGCTGGTGTAAAAGTCCTATGATTAATGTCTGTTGTTTTTGTCCACCCAGCAACCCTATTCCCCTTCTTTTGGTAATTTAAAATTTCTCTCCTGCGAGGAACTTATTTCTTGTAGTTTAGGCAGGTATCTGACTGAGACTGTCCACAGCACTCTCTTCCCCAGGAAAATGGTGCTGGGTTCAGGGTGGGCACTCACTTCCAGCTAGCTAGCCAAGCTGTTCCCTGAAACATTTCTTTTAGAACATCAGGAAGATGGAATCATTTATGTGCAGTTATTAAACTAAGAATGTGTTATTGTTTGAGAGTTAGCCAACTGTATTGTGAGGGCGAGCACGGTCCACACGAGACCAGCCTCCCTTCTGACACCAGTTGCAAGTTTGGTCATTTCCAAAATGACCCTCAGTTTTAATAATTCATTAGAATTCACAAAGTCCTCTCAAAGCCGCTATACTCATGATTCGTTTTTCACAGGGAAAGAATGCAGATTAAAACCAGCCAAAGGAAAAGACACATTGGCCAGGAGGGTACCAAACCTGGAGCTCCCAGTTGTCCTTTCCCTGTGGAGCTAGGATAGCGTTACTCTCTTGACATCTATGTGTGACAGTACAGAGTATTGCCTGTTTGGAAACACATTCAACCCTTAGTGTCCAGAGGTTTTACTGGGGCTCCATCTAAGCATGATTGGCTGCTCTCATGGCTGTCTCAGCCCCTCTAGAGATAACTAATAGTGCATGATGCAAAGTCTCCACCTTAAATCACATATTGGTGTGGCTAAGAGCCCCCACCCTGACTTGCATCGTTACTCTCTGGCTGGCCTGTGGCCCCCAGGCAAAGCAGTCTTATCAAGCAGGACGTTCCAAGGGCTTCGTTACCTTCTAGAAGAGAAAGGCAAAGGCCAGATGTCTCTTTAGGTAAGATTAATTCTTCACGACACAGATAGACATCTCTGACCTGATTACTTTGCCTCTATGGTGACAGTCCATGTTAAAAAATTAAGTCAAAGATAAGCAGAGATAAAAGATGAAGCAACAGGGCAATAAAGTCACAATTTGAGTTCTTTGAATCAGCATGTCTGAAGTCAGCTGCATATCAGGCTCCTTACTTACCTGAGCTACTATACTCCTCTTATTGTTTTTGTTTCAGCCATTAGAAAGGTTTGAGGCAGGAAAGAACTCGTTGATTTCAAAAATTTGAAAGAAAAGTTGGAATATAATGATCAAAGAAAGTGAGTGCTAGATGAGGCTAAGGACATAGGCGGTGGCAGATCATCTGAGAGTCTGTATGCCATATTAAGGGTTAGGGAATTTACTCAAGTACAGAAGGAATCTTCTGAAGAACTTTAAAAGGGAAGTGATATTACCTGGTTTATATTTTAAATCCTGTATATGGAGAATGGAAGGTATGTCTTTTTCCTATACAGCAGCAGTAGCACACACAGCAGCAATAGTGCGGCTCCTTCTGGGCTCCCGGCCCCGATTCCAGTGCATGTGTGTGTGCAGCAGGGGGTCTTCCCAGAAACACAACACAAAGCAATTCTCAAACACCAGTAGGGTGTGTGAGGACTCAAACCAAGTCTGATGCTGTTTGCGTGGAGACAACACCAGATTCCCAGGTTAAGAGCTCTGACCATCCTACAAGACTGCCCTCCACCCCCACACCAGACGCCAGTCACAGGCCCGAGGCAGTTACCTGTGCTTCTGACCAACTGGCTACAGACTGGAGGTTCCAACAACCTGCTGAGGTTCGATTAACTTGCCAAAGCAGCTCACAAAACTCAGGAAAACATGTTTACCAGTTTAATAAAGGATCGTAAAGAATACAAGTCAACAGCCAGATGAAGAGATACATAGGACAGGGTCCCAAGTAAAGGAGCTTCTATCCTCGTGGAGCTTTGGCCCAGCTTGGTGGCACGTGGGAGCATTCTGGTTCCCCAAGCACGGAAGCTCTCTCCAACAGAGAAGCAGGATGCAAGGGAGCAATATGCCCTTCTCCTGGGTTTTGTGAGGGCTTCACTGCATAGTCATGATTGACTAACTGACTGGCGATTGGCTGATTCAATCTCCAGCCCTACCCTTGGGTGGGATCCAAAATCTCTCATTAACATTACACCCATTTCACCTTTAAGGCTCTGCAGTGTTTTCAGGAACTGTGGATGAAGACCAGACATACCTGGGAAATATATATTTGGGCAATGACCAAATATGTATTTCTTGTAACTCATTATATCACAGTCCACACCCTGGTCTACACACACAGATTCCTTAAAGCAAAATAATCCTACTGTCACAGCACTTACACCTGGTATAATGTTCACACAACAGATAGAACAATACTACCGATGCATACAGGCCTGGCATTTGGAGAAGCCAGTGTGGGGTGGGGACAGATTAACTCATTTGTCCTATAAAACCATTGCAAATGTTTTTATATTGGTGTAGTTCATCAACATATTTTATGACCAGATTTTCTCCCAGATGTGACTGGTTTGCAGGCTGTCATTCAACCTCGTCAGGTTCCAAAAGCAGAGGTGATCTTGGCAGACACAGTTTCACCCTCTGGGCATCTGGTCTGCTATTGCAAAGAGATATTATTCTCTTGCTCTGAGCCTTTCTTGAGTTATTAATAAAATGTTGGATTTCCCTCATTGCAGAACCCACTTTTCATCCATTTACCCTCAGCTATAATTTCTCTTTCTCTCCATTTGTCATTTCTCTTTACTCAGACTTCTCCCTGTGGAAGGGACATTAGGTTCGGCTAGTGTGCTGGTCCAGATTGCTGGCAGCAATACTAGTCTAGCAAGTGCCTGCCCTCAGTCCACTGCCACTAAGGTAGGGTTACCCAGGTGCAAAACCGTTGGGCTGTCTTGGCCACCAGGCAGCATGGCTGTGCTGTCAGCCCCAACCTGGCCAGATGGGCTGAAGGCACAACCCACCGATGAAGCCTTTAGGAATTCTGACATAAAGATTTAAGGGTAAGGTTACACTTTCTTGCTTAGTAATCTTCCTTGCTTCTGGCACCTGCAGATGGAGCCCTGGTCCTGTAACCATTGCATCAGGTAGGGAAAAAAAAGTTGCAGTGATTTGGGGAAGAACTGTGTAGTCCCACTCTCCTTGACCCCTCTTTCCCAGATCCATTGGAAAAGCAGAGGAATCTGTCCAGTGGGGATTCTCCCTTAGCTCCTTTCGTGTTAAGTTTGAGCACACACTCCTGGAGGCATGTAAGCCAGCACCTCATACCTTTATCTCCCCCTATTGTAGACAGCACATCTTTCAGCTGCCCATTCCAATTTTCTGTTAAACCATTGCTCTGAGGATGATATGCAACATGGTACATCCATCTGATGGGGTGTCTCTGGGCCCAATGTTGGACACCATGGGCTATAAATGGGTCCCTTGGTCTGAAGAGATGTAGCTTGGTGGTCCAAATTGGTATAGCATCTTTTGTTCCAGTCCTTTAATGGTATTTTGAGCATTTGCATCTACCACTGGGAATGCAAAGCCCAGTCCAGAGTAAGTGTCTATTCCAGTTAGGACCCATTTATAGCCCCCAGGGGCTACTGGCACTGGTCCAGTGTAATCCACTCGCCATCTATTTGTGGGACCTTCCCTGCAGGGAATTTTCCCATAGCCAGCTGTAGTCTTTGTCTCTCGTGTTGACAGATGGCACAGCCCTTGTTGGCACTCTGTGCCTCACAGGGTGCAAGAGGAGTATGTCTAGATTCAGCCCATCTCTGCATTGCTGCAGCTCCCCCATGCTCATCCATGTCACAGACCCACATGGCCGCCTCCAGGGAGCACACCAAAAGGTCCACTGGTAAGATTTCACCAACAGGTTTTGGAATCACAGTGCATTGGGCTCCTGTATCAAGGAGTCCCAGGAAAGTTTCTTCCCCTCCCCCTGGCTATTTTACCCATACATGTGCAAATGGCCTCAGGTGCCCAGCTGGGGGTGTGGTCAGAAGACCCTGGCCCTTTTGTCAATCTTAAACTTGATTAACCTGCCTGACCATCCTCCCCAGGGAATTCTGGGTTAGGTTTCTCATTGTAATCTTGTCCTTCAGGCTTTTTAAATTCCTCCAAACTAGGGTGAATAGAGCAGACTTGTTTGGGCCTCTGTAATGTTGAGGGAACAACAGGGGGTCCCACTGGCCCACCTAGTCTCTGGTAGTGCTGCATTAACACCTTTGTTTCAACCCCATCAATGTCGGCTTTATTCATCCCATTTTTCAATAATCATCTGAGCGCTTCCATTCTGTTGGGTCAAGTCCCTTTACTTTCCCCTTTGTCTCTCCCCATTTTCTTAATTACTTGAATATTCTCGGTGTCAGTAAGACCCATGTGGGGAAGCTGAGACAACAAATCTGATAAGACTTCAACTGTTGTTCAATTTTGCAGCAGTAAAGTTACATGGGGTGCCCACATAACGGGGTGCCCACATAACGGGGTGCCCTTAAACAGAGTGCTCACCATTACCTGTGCAACAGGAGTATTCAGGGGATGAGCATCTCAGTCTCCATAAAGCCAATCCTACATGGCTTGCACATGAAGCATGTCAGCTGCTTCATCTGGGGTGTTCCACTTGGCATTTACAGGAGAATTTGGGCAGTCCTCCTTCCCAGGATAACCAGATCTCACAGTGGCTTTTGTCCAGTCCACCAGGCGGGCTGTTCCCTCAGAAATCCTTCCGTGTGTCTGGGTCACGTGCAGTCATTCTGCAATTGTTCATTAGTGAGCTGTGGGTCCTCTGTTAGCCCAAACATGCTTTTCCACTCTTTGAAGCATTCAAAACCAAAGACTTAGGCCCCAAACTGGTTACTGTCACGGTCCACTTTAGTAAAGGTTCTTCAGGAAGCCGGTGATGCCAATCTATAAAATAAGCCAGTTCCTTCACACTGTTACGGGCTGAGTTCATTCTCCTCGATTCTTGTCCCCACCACAACACAGAATTGAAAGGCAGAGACACAGTAGCAAAGCAGAGTGAAAGTTTAATTTGCACCCCAAGGGAGGAAGGGGCCAGAGTCAGGGTAGATAAAGGCCCCAAGCTTTTAGGGGAGTGTCTATCACAACCTAGCCAGGTTGGGGGTGTGTGTGGGGGGCTTCTTTGATTGACACGTGAGGTCATTTGCTTGACAGCCCCAGTAATGTTAGGTAGAAAGATAGACATGAGCGGCCGAGGAAGGGGAAGATAAGGTTCAACTGCCCAGACTGCCCAAGCAGGGGGTCCCGTGAGGACAGCAAAGGCTTTACAGGAAGACAGCTGCCTGCCTATGAGGACCAGACCAAACCGGTCCCAGCCAGGACCCAGCCAGGTCCCAACGCTGGGCAATTAAACAAAACCAAGAACCACCCAAACCACACCTTGTCATAGTCTTGCTAAAATAAAATGTGGTTTTGCTCCCCACCCCCACCAAGGGCTTTTCTGTGTGCATTTTGGGAAAAGACAGGCACACCAAGACGAATGGGTGTGTAGTCACCAGATGACCTCACCCTGTCAATCAAAAGAAGTGCATCCAGGCAAGGTCATGATAAACAGACCCTCCACTAAAAGTTCAGGCCTTTGTCTACCTTGATCCTGGCCTGCTCCTCCCTTGGAGTGTGTTCAAATAAAACTTTCACTCTTTGCTGTTATGTCTCTGCCTTTCAATTCTTTGATGCTACGGGACCATAACTATTATACACCCATTCCTCCTGATGTGCCTGTCTTTTGCCAAAATGCACATAGAAAAGCCCATGGGGGTGGGGGGTCAGAGCAAAACCACAATTTTACTTTAACAAGATTATGAGGAAGTGTGGTTTGGATGGTTCTTAGTTTCGTTCAATTGCCCAGTTTTGGGATCTGTTAGGACGGGATTGGCCTGGTCTCCATAGGCAGGAAGTCATCTCCCTGCAAAGCCTTTGCTGTCCTCACAGGACCCCCACCTGGGCGGTTTGGGCAGTGAACCTTATCTTCCCCTCCTCCGGCTCCTCATGTCTGGCTTTCTACCTCCTCAAGCAGCTGGGACCCAGTTCTTTGGGCATTGGGGTGACAACCATTCTAGCTGCTGCCTGCTGATGGAGGGGCAAAGTTTGGGATTTGAGTTCCAACTCTTGCTATCTGTCAGCCAGGGTTTGGGGTTTACGATTATTCTGTGGGGCCTGGGATTTGGGACACTACACCCAGTATGGTCAATCCAGAGGTCCCATATAGATGGGGGGTGAGGACGTCTGAATGGTTGATAGCCATCCTGAATCATCATTTGTAGATGTAGAGCCTGAAGCCGGGAAGAAAGATATTGAATAAAGAGGCTAAGTAAGGGGTGTCCAGCAGCAAGGCCTATGACTAGTAGAACTAGGGGAAATGCCCAGGGTCAAAGGAAGAACATTAGCCACTATTTCCAGCTTGAAGCTGCTGTGCCCAAAGTTTGAATCTTATTTGTGGAGTCTAGAACCCCGCGGATGTCTTCCTGTACTTGGCCAGACTGAGGAATAAACAGCATTCCTCCCTTCAGTACAGCCAGGTTCCTCCCTTGCTTACAGTGAGGAGGTCTAATGCTCTGTGATGTTGAAGAGCCACCCCAGCAAGTGAGTCTAATTGGCTCTGAATCCCTGTCAAGGCAGCAACTGTTTGCCAGAAATTCTCAGCTATTTCCTGGGATAATTGGGATTGGATACCAAGGGAGGAGCCACCAGTGGCCGCCCCTGCTGTTCCCAGGAGAGTCATGAGCCCCACTACTAGAAGGAGAAGGGGTCCCACTCATTTGGCCAACTCTGATTGGTGATGTACTACATAAGGAAAGGATGTTTTGACCATAGCCAATGTTACTATAAAACCCAAAAAGCAGCATCCAATCTACCTGGGAGGGAGCTTAAAATAGGCTCTGTGTCCATACACCCAGTATAATGCCCAAGAGGGGAACAGGTGGGTTGTGAAAGAGGTGATGAACAGAGGAGTAAAGGGCAGAGAGGTTGGCTTACCAGTAAGTCCCAAGACACTGCAGGCCCTTGAGGTGAGGGGCTCTGAGAAGGAAGTCAGAACAGAGTAGGTGGCCCCAGTATCCAAAAAGTTACTGTCCTACTTGCTGCATCCATTGGTGCCCTTGGCTCCAGTCCAGTGATGGTGATCTGTGGTGGGGCCAACTGGAGGGGGCCACATCAGTCCTGGTTAAGCATTGCGGACCTGGGTAGCCTCAGACCCCTCATCCCTTCAGTTGGAGGGACAGAGGACAGCCCAGTGTCCTGCCTTTCTGCATTTTGGGCAGGCAGTGACAGGTGGCCTGTCCCTTCAAGGACATTCTTTGGCCCAGTGTCCTACTTGGCAGCATATGTAGCACCTTGTGGAGCCATCCATGGGTGTGGTTGGGGTACCAGCGGGCTGCCTTCACCCTGAGGTCTGCGATCATCTGGGCATGCCTAGCCTCTCTTTTCCATTCCTCCTCCCAATGCCCTGCTGTATTGTTCCCATGTATCTGTTCCCGTATATCTAGATCCAACTGGGGGTGGGAGACGGTTAGGGGGAAGCCCTAACACTCTATTAAGACAAGTTTTGTGATTAAAGGTGGAGAGTCCAAGTGCCTCTTGGATATCCCTGGTGGGAGTGGGGGCAGCTGTTAAAAGAATCTGGAATACCCTACTCTCTACAATCTGCTGTGGGGACAGCATCCTCAAGGGGCAAAGATCCTGGCTCCAGGATTCCCTGGTGATCTCACATATTAAGCAGTAGCATTGCATTGAGTGGGTGATATTTGTGATTGTTTACCCTTATCCTAAGAGGCAGGGGTGGAGCCATTCCAATCATATGCAGAGGAAATGGAACAGGATTCTGGGTGAGCAATCTTCAAGGAAACTTTAGTCTCTGTACCTGCTGGCTCTCTATTGGTCAAGGTTTTGGCAGTAGCTGCAGATGCCAGGGTAAAGGAGGAAGAAGAGGAGGAAGGCCCCTCTCAACTGAGGCCCTAGAGTCAGTAAAAGGCGTAAAGGGAGGCTTCTGGCCATGAAAGTCTCCCAGAGATCTGAGAGCTTCATCACGGGACACTAGGGAGAGGCCTGAATCAAGGTCTGGACTTGGAGAGACCACCAAACTAGTTAGAGAGGATCATTTTCAGTTGCCTAACAGGCTAAGGCAGCCATAAGGAAAACAAAACAAAACAAACTGATGTGCCAGGAAGAGGTTTTAGCCCTAGACTATGTTGCTCCCATAAGCTCCCCTCTAAAAAGAAAATAAAGCAGAAGTGACAGTAGAAAGACCTCTGAGCATGAAAGGGACAAAGGGTTACAGAATCAAGACAAGCGATTAGGCTTTTAGCTCCTGCAGGGAGCTGTTGGTGAAAGAAGAGAGGAAAGGGAGAAATCTCTGGCTGCTCTGGGCGACATTCCCAAGGACCCCTAGGGAGGGTTTCTGCAAGGTGAGCCCAAGTAAGTACTGCCTCCAGTCAGGTCCAGTGCACACCTTGGGGCTGAGGCGACAGTGAGATGAGGGTCTCTGGGGGATTGCCCCAGAACAAGTCAGAGGGAAGCCTGTCACAGAAGTCCTAAGACTGGTGGCCATCCTACTGACTTTTAACTGGCTATTCCACACCTACACTGCAGCTGTTTCATCCGTGAGAGACACAGAAGGAAGGCAAGGATTCCCAGAAAATAGCTAGGTAGTAGGTGTCTGACGCTGTGCGGCTTCCTGGGAGTAGCACGCAGAGTCAAGATCCGAGTCATGGCACCAAATATGTTACAGGCTGAGGTCGTTCTCAGTTCTTGTCCCTGCCACAATAAAGAATTGAAAGGCAGAGACACAATAGCAAAGAAGAGTGAAAGTTTTATTTGTATACACTCCAAGAGAAGAGTGGGCCAGAATTAAGGTAAACAAAGGCTCCAGACTTTTAGGGGAGGGTCTATTTAACATGTCCTGGCCCCAAGTCCCCCCTTTGATTGACAGAGTGAGGTCATTTGATTGACAGCTCTAGTTATACGTCTGTTCCTCTTGGTGCACCTCTCTTTAAAATGCACACAGAAAATCCCATGGGTGGGTGGGGAGCAAAACCACAATTTATTTTAATGAGATTATGAGAAGTTGTGGTTTGGGTGGTTCTTAGTTTTTTTTGATTACCCAGCATTAGGACCTGGTTGGGTCTGGTTTGGCCTGGTCCCCATAGGCAAGAAGTTATCTCCCTGCAAAGCCTTTGTTGTCTTCAGTGGGACCCCTACCTGGGCAGTTTGAGCAGTTGTTTCTTTGAACCTTATCTTCCCCTTCCCTGGCTCCTCATGTCTATCTTTCTAACAACACTATATCCCTGACTTCAGTTATTTCCTGGCTTTTGCCCCCCCCCACCCTACATTAACTATCTTCTTGACCAGAGATCTTAGAGGTACTTCCTGTTGCTCTGACATTTTTTCTTTTCTAGGTGGCTTTGAGGCAAAAGGCCAAAGCTCAGACTGACCCAAATCCCAGCTTGGTTCAGCACCAAGACCTGACCCAGTGCTTTCTTTTATTTTCATTTTGGCTATTATAGATAATAATAACCAGGGAATGGTAAAATTAGCCTGCTTCTTATTTGTTTGCATATCCTTACATAGCCAATGTGCTAACTCCGTAAGAGTTGGGTCCACTGACTGCCATTTCTACATTCCACTGGAACCTTTTACCTTTAGTAGCTGATTACAGCACAGCCACTGTTTCATACCATGGATGACTAGGTAGCCATCTAGGTATCAAAGGTTACTCCTCATTGTCTGCCCTTTAGCCCTGTCTCTTCAAAAACCATATATTTCCGTGAGCCTGGGCAGTTCTAGCAAATCCCACTACTCTGACACCAAATGGTGTTTTTCTTTTTTTTTCCCTACAACAATAGTAGTATACACAGCAGTAGTATATACAGCTCCTTTCAGGTTCCTGGACCCAATTCCAAACTGTGTGTGTTGGGGAGAGGGTCTAACCACAAACACAACACCAAGCAATTCTCAAACACCAGCAGGGTGTCCAAGAACTCAAATCAATTCTGATGCTATCTGCCCAGAGATAGCACCAGATTCCCTAGGTTAAGGGCTCTGTCCATCCTACAAGACTGACCTCCACCCCCAACTCCAGATGCTTGTCACAAACCCCAGGGAGTTACCTGTGCTTCTGACCAACTGGCTACAGATTGGAGGTTCCAACAACCTGCTGAGGTTCGATTAACTTGCCAAAGCAGCTCACAAAACCCAGGAAAACATTTTTACCAGTTTAATAAAAGAATACAAGTTAACAGCCAGATGAAGAGATACATAGGGCAGGGTCCCAAATAAAGGAACTTATATCCTTGTGGAGCTTGAGACCAGGCTCAGTGGCGTGTGGGAGCATTCCCAAGCATGGAAGCTCTCTCCAACAGAGAAGCAGGATGCAAGAGAGAGATATGCCCTTCTCAGGGGATTTTGTGAGGGCTTCATTACATAGTCATGGTTGAGTATCTCACTGGCCATTGGCTGATTCAACCTCCAGCCCTACCCTTGGGTGGGGTCCAAAAGTCTCTCATTAACATAACACCCATTGCACCTTTAAGGCTCTGCAGTGTTTTCAGGAACTGTGGATGAAGACCAGACATATCTAGGAAATATGTATTTGGTCATCTGGATGACCAAATATGTATTTCTTATAACTCATTATATCACAGAAGGATTGTAGGGAAGAGTGGAGATGAAGAAGAATATCTACATTTGAGAAAAATTAGGTGGTAAATTGACAGAACAGGACAATTGCTTGGCTATGGATGGTGAGAAAGAAGGATGTGTCAAAAATTACCCTCCAGTTTCTGGCATGAGCCACCAAACAGGTGGAAATACCATTTATTGAGATGGGAAAATGGAAGGGTAAGCGTTGGAGGTGACAAATTTTACATGCCTGTGAGTCATTCACATTAAGAGATTGATTTCAAGGAAGGAAGAGAAGAAAGTATGTTACAAAGGAAGGAGTGCCTCACTGTGTTAAATCCTGAGGTTTAGAATGAGAATCAAAAAATGCTGGTTTGGAAACATGGCAGATATTAAGGACTTCAGCAAGAGCAGTTTTAATGGAGGGGTGGCAAAAAAAGCCATATGGATTGAGGTAAAGAATGAATGGAAGGCAAGCAATTAAGACTGTTCATAGCTTTCCTAATAAGGCTGTCTATGAAAAGAAGTAAAGAGAAAACTGGGCAGGAATGTGGAGTCAGAGGAAAGATTTTTTTGGTTTTCTTTTGTTTTAAGATGGGAGATGCTTAGTTATGTCTGAATGCTGATAGATTTCAGGGCGAGAAGTATGGAAGATGTAGAGAAAAGAGAAATAATATGCTAGTTAGATAATGATTAATGGTAACTGTTATAACAAAAGTGTCCAGCATATATAATAGGTCAGACATAATAGAAATTTACTTTTCCCTCACATAAAGTTCTTAAAACAGAAGTTCTTAATGGCCGGTGGGACTCTCCAATTGAAGATTCAGAGACTGAGGCCCCACCCGCCTTTGGATCCCTCATCGTTAGTATATGGGTTCCATGTCTGCAGTGCCCGTGTATCAAGTGAGCAGAAGGGAAAAGAATGACACCTGCTTTGTAAGCATCTTGGTCAAGCAGTGACCCCTGTCACTTCTAATAACATTATATTGACAAGAACTAGTCGCATGGCCTCACCTACAGGCAAGGGAAGTTGGGGAACATAGTCTCTGGCCAGGCAGCCACTTTCTAGCAACAACTGTATACTGTGGAAAGAGAAGCCTGAATTTAGGAGGACAGTCATTTTGGCTGCAGTGAATAACCGACTGAACTCATTATCTGAGAAGATAGGATGGCATGGGATCCAGACCATATGTGGAAGAGTTTGCCTTTGATAGGAGGAAGGACAAATTCTCCATTGTAAGGGAAGGGAGAAGAAGAAAATGGGGGCTTGTATTCTTATCACCAAGCACTTACAGGGAGTGCAAATTAGAGGAGCAGAATAAGGTAATAGGAGTTGAAACCTGACTGTGCCCAAATTTGGAGCCCCAGCCTGTCATCCAGAATTTGACTGAGGAATGACGGCTGGTCACCTCCTTTAGCAAGATTTTTACTAACAGAATAGAACTAATAGGAAGATACAGTCAGGACTAGCCACGCCTGCAGAGTTAAAATTTTTGGGGGGGCTATTCCACACTATATCTGGCCCTGTCATGTTAACCTAAAAGAAAAACTCAGAGAGAAATGAGATTTTGTCTCAAAATGAAATCATCTTAAAGCAGAGCCAAAGGCTTTGCCCTCCTTTGAACATAATAGCATAAAAAACAAACTGAAACCTTGCTAAAAAGTAACCTGGGGGGAGGAGGCCAGAGATGAACGATAACTTGCTCTCAATCTTGCGGAAGCCAAGGGAACGCTGATCCAGAGATGGGGCGGGTTGGGCAGTTTTGATGCCACCACTGGAGGTGAATTCAGCAGCTCTTGGAAAAGCCTTGCTGTACCAAGCTTCACGATCTTGGCTCTCAGACAAGAAAGAGAACTTGTGACCGATAGGGACACTCCAAAAAGAATTTCAATGAAGCACAACTTGAGCAAAAACAATGAGTTGCCCAGATTGCTTGGAACATGGACAGAGGGCCTGGCATGTGGAATGAATGCCATCAGCTGAGAACACAGCCTTGATTGGTAGCTATGGAGCCTGCTGTCCATGTGGTCCCCTCAGGCAGGCTTCCTAGTGAATACTATTTGGTGAGTGCCAACTCACTCCTCTCTGTTTGCTGTTTTTTCCTCCCTGCAAATGATTCCCACAGAAATCTTTCCCACCCTAGACACTGTGATAAATATTCTTTACTAAGATGTCATCATAGTTTGGCATTGTAAAAAATTTCCTTTGAGATGCAGAGTAACATTTTTATGAATATGAAACGGTTCAATGCTTTGGAGAATTGTTTGGCAGTTTCTTATAATGGTAAACATACATCTACTCCTTGACCCAAAAGTTCCATTCCTAGGTATTTACCAAAGGGCAATGAAAACATGTATTCACACAAAAACTTGCATAAAAATGTCCATGCACGTCTTATTCAAAGCAGCCTAAATAGCCAGAAGTAACCTAAATGTCTACCAAAAGTATAATGGATAAACTGTGGTATATCCATACAATGGAATGCTACTTGGCAATAACAAGAAATGGACTAGTTAAACAAATAAACCAGAAATAGACTCCTAAACACAAAGAACAGACTGGTGGGTTGTCATAGGAGAAGGGAGTATGGGGCTGGGTGAAATAGCTGAAGGGTATCAAGAGATACAAACATCTAAGTATAAAATAAGTCACAGGGATGAAAAGTATAGCATAGGAAATATAGTCAATAATATTGTAATAACATTTTACGGTAACAAACAGTAACTACACTTATCGTGGTAAGCATTTCATAATGTATGTAATTGTCAAATCACTACCTTGTACCCTGGAAACCCGCATAACAAAAAATATTGTATGTCAACTATAATTCAATTAAATGAAGAAACAGACTACTGATAAATGCAATGACATGAATGAATCTCAAAAATATTATGTTGAGTGAAAAAAGCCAAACACACATACACACAAAACCATACAGTATGATTCTGAGACGATAAAAATGTTCTATATCTTGTTTTGGGTAGTGGTCACATGGGTGTATAAAGTTGTCAAAACCCATCTAAATGAATACCTAAAACCAATGCTCTTTATTGAATATAAATTACACCTTGGTAAAAACAATCTTCCTTTGTGAATTGCTGTAAACAAGCCCTTTACATATTCTCAGACTTCAGCTACTTGAAAATAGGCTTCCTGTCCCCTCTTATACGTTAGGACAGCTTCTGAGGTAAAGCCCAGAAGAATTCAAAGGCAAACACCATCAGAGGTAAATGACAAACTGCAGCTAAACCACGGGAGAAACCGGGTAAGTGCTGGGATCCAGCCAAGTGGTGCTAAGGTTAAACTCTGATCACTGTTTTTGCCAACAACAGACACCTCTTCTAGTGTGGCCTGGAAGGTTGTTAGTACTAATTCCAGCTGTGCTGGCTCCTGAGGTTTATACGGAGGGAATTTAGCAGGAGTTGACCCCTATGGTCTTTTGCATAGTCATCCTTAACTGATCCCAATAGAGAACACTCCCTTCCCTGAATTCCCACTGGATTTGTAAACCATACAACTCAGCATTTATTTTATATGTAATACATTACTTAGGCAGGCAATACAGTGGAATAGTTAAAAGCATGTTCTTTGTAATCAGAAACCTGAGCTCAGCTTCTCTCTCTGTCACTTATTACCTGTCTACATTTGGAGAAACACTAACTTCTCTAAGGTTCAGTAGCCTTTTGCACCTGCCGGGGTTTTCCAGGAGGAAAACATTGAAGAGGGATGTACCGTACTTGCCACACTTGCCAATCGGTTTCGCCCTGGGGTCCCCAGCGGAGGGAGCAGGGCGTCCAGGGCTGTTGGGCCAACAGAAAGGAGGCATCCTGAGTGAGGACAACACATTCTCCTCCTAGGAATTTGTATGTGATTTCTCCTTTTTCAAAACTTCACCTGTATTACCTACTGTGAAGCAGACACTATTATCCACACAGTATAAATATGGAAAATGAGGTTCAAAATTGTTGGGTTAAAATGTGTTTTAAGCTGAAAATCAGTATCTACACCTTCTATACATAAAAAAGGGTTTTCAGTCATTTTTTATTTCTGTTTAATATGGGCAAATATTTCAAATTTTTTATCGAAGAATTAAATACATAAAAAAATGCACACATCATAAGTATACACTTTGATGAATTTCTACAAACTGAACAAACATGTAGCCATTGCTCAAATTAAGAAACTGAACATTGCCAGCACCTCCAGAGACCAGCCCCTCCCAGGGTTGTGCCCTCTTTCATCAGTAGAACTGCCCTCAAGAATAACCGTACCTAGATGTCTGCTGTGGACTGAATGTCCATGTCCTCCTCTGAAGTCATGTGCTGAGCTCTGGTCCCCAGTGTGATGGTATCTGAAAGTGGAGCCTTTGGAGGTGACTGAGATTAGTGCCCTTTAAAGGAGACTGCAGACAGCTCGCTTGACCCCTTCTACCATGTGAGGATGCAGTGAGAAGGCGGCCGTCTGTGAATCACGAAGCATCTCTCACAAGAATCTGCTAAATCTGCCAGTGCCTTAATCTGGGACTTCTAGCCTCCAGAACTGTGCAAAATGAATATTTGCTGCTTATAAGCCACCTAGTCTATGATTTTCAGTGACAGTAGCCAGCCCCAAAATTAGCTTTGCCTGGTCTTGAACTGTATGTAAGCGAGATCATATGGAATCACACACTAGCCCTCTTTTGTGCCCATTGCTTTTGCTCAGTTTTGTGAGATTTATCCGTGTTATAGGGACTCCTCCAATCTCCTGGCTGTATGGTCTTCCTCTGGAAGGTCGTACCACTGGTGTCTGTCCATTCTCAGTGGATGGGCATCTGGGTGATTCCCATTTGGGGGCTTTATGATTAGTGCTGCTATTAGCATGAATGTCTTTGGGTGACCAAATACGTGCATTTCAGTTTGGTAAACACCTCAAAGTAGAGCTACTAAGTCCTGGGCTGTGTGTTCAGCTGGAGTAGACATTGTTAAATGGTTTCCCAGAGGATTCATACCAATTTGCTCTCCTGCCAGCAGAGTTCCTTTTGCTCCAAGAGGTGTAACTACCAGTCTTTTCATGTCAGCCATTCTGGTGGGGCTGCAGCACATTCTGATTTCAGTACCAATTGTTGTCAGCTTTTTTTTTTTTCTGATTGTGGCTTGAATTTCATTTCCTTTCACACAGTGGCTGAGAAACTTTCATTCCAGGTTTTTTCTTAAAATTGCCCATCCTACAGAAAATTCTGATGAGTTCCTTTTGTCTTTTCCAGCTCATCTTTTTTTTGTTTTCTTTCCCTGGCTGTTGCTTTCCGTCACTCTCACACAGACCCTGCGGCCTCCGTTCAGAGCGCCTCTCCGGGTGACTCCTGAGGCAGTAGCAGGGCTCTCGGCCCTGTGCAGGCGGACTGGTGGATTCTCAGGGCCTCACAGGCTGGAGTCATCTCCCCTCTCTAGTCTAATCGCAATCACACCCACCCTGGGACTAGCTGTAGTCCCGTTTCTTCACTAGCCAGGCCTCCCAACACTCTGTTATGAATAATAGTTAACATTTATGGGAAGTTTACAGTAAGCCAGAAACTCCACAGTACTCTGATACCCCCCACAAAAATCTTGCAATTTATAGGTGAGGAAACTGAGGTACAGGCAGCATAAGCAGATTTCCCTGGTCAACCTGTTGGTACCTGACACACAGGATTCAAACACAACCGTGTCTAAACCGCAGAGCACACACTCTTAGGACTCTGGTGAATTTTGAGAAACTCTAAGCTCCGACGGCCTCTGTTGGCTGTTGTGCCCGCCTGGCAGTTCTGTTTCAATCCTTCTATTGTTGGGCATCCTTTTATTTCCATCACCATGATTTTGAATCTTTAGGATCTCCCATCTGATTTTGGAAGGCATTTAAAGAGTGGAAATACTAGCTGGAAAGTAAGTAGAACATGGCAGGGCAAAAAGACAGATGACGAACCAGAAGAACAGTGGAATATATGACAAGGATTTCGTGTTCTTACTACATAAAACCCTTTTACACATCCATAAGGAAGAAGGCAACGAGCCAATTAGTTAAATACTTTTTTTAAAGGGTAGCATAAGAGTAATTCACAGAAAGTGTTACTTCACTGGTAATCAAATGAATGAAAATCAAAACGATTTTTTATTTTCTTTATACTGTCCTATATTAGTTACATATTTATTTTATAAAGAATGTGTGTTAGTTTTATCCTTTTTAAAAGAAAGGTATTTCTATCTTGGGACAATAAAAAGAGTGTATATCACACATTTTGTTAGGCAATATCAGAATCTGAAACCCGCTGGAGTCAGTTGGTAGCAAAAAGCCACATTTCTAAGGAACCATTTATTGTTCATGCAATTATTTATTTATTTATTTATTTATTTATTATAAAATTTATTTTGGTATCATTAATCTACAATTACATGTGCAATATTATGGTTATTAAACAACCCCTTCATCAGGTCCCCCCCACCAACCCCATTACAGTCACTGTCCATCAGCGTAGTGAGATGCTGTACAATCACTACTTGTCTTCTCTGAGTTGTACAGCCCTCCCCGTGCCACCCCAACATTATGTCTGCTAATCGTAATGCCCCTTTTTCCCTCTTATCCCTCCCTTCCCGCCGATTTTCCCCAGTCCCTTTCCCTTTGGTAACTATTAGTCCGTTCTTGGGTTCTGTGAGTCTGCTGCTGTTTGTTCCTTCAGTATTTTTTCTTTGTTCTTATACTCCACATATGAGTGAAATCATTTGATACTTGTCTTTTTCGGCTTGGCTTATTTCACGGAGCATAATACTCTAGCTCCATCCATGTTGTTGCAAATGGTAGGATTTGTTTTCTTCTTATGGCTGAATAATATTCCATTCTGTATATGTACCACATCTTCTTTATCCATTCATCTACTGATGGACACTTAGGTTGCTTCCATTTCTTGGCTATTGTAAATAGTGCTGCGATAAACATAGGGGTGCATATGTCTTTTTCAAACTGGGCTGCTGCAGTCTTAGGGTAAATTCCTAGGAGTGGAATTCCTGGGTCAAAAGGTATTTCTATTCTGAGTTTTTTGAGGAACCTCCATATGGCTTTCCACAATGGTAGAACTAATTTGCATTCCCACCAGCAGTGTAGGAGGGTTCCCTTTTCTCCACATCCTCCCCAACATTTGTTGTTGTTTGTGTTTTGGATGTTGGCCATCCTCACTGGTGTGAGGTGATATCTCATTGTGGTTTTAATCTGCATTTCTCTGATGATTAGTGATGTGGAGCATCTTTTCATGTGCCTGTTGGCCATCTGAATTTCTTCTTTGGAGAAGTGTCTATTCATGTCCTCTGCCCATTTCTTAATTGGATTATTTGCTTTCTGTTTGTTAAGGTGCATGAGTTCTTTATATTTTGGATGTCAACCCTTTATCAGATACGTTTTTTATGAATATATTCTCCCATACTGTAGGATGTCTTTTTGTTCTACTGATGGTGTCCTTTGCTGTACAGAAGCTTTTCAGCTTGATATAGTCCCACTTGTTCATTTTTGCTTTTGTTTCCCTTGCCCGGGGAGATATGTTCATGAAGAAGTTGCTCATGTTTATGTCCAGAGATTTTTGCCTATGTTTTTTTCTAAGAGTTTTATGGTTTCATGACTTACATTCAGGTCTTTGATCCACCTTGAGTTTACCTTTGTGTATGGGGCTAGACAGTAGTCCAGTTTCATTCTCTTACATGTAGCTGTCCAGTTTTTCCAACACCAGCTGCTGAACAGGCTGTCATCTCCCCATTGTATATCCAAGGGATTCTTTATCAAATATTAATTGACTGTATATGTTTGGGTTAATGTTTGGATTTTCTATTCTGTTCCACTGGTCTGTGGGTCTGCTTTTGTGCCAATACCAAATTGTCTTCATTACTGTGGCTTTGAAGTAGAGCTTGAAGTCAGGAAGTGTAATTCCCCCTGTTTTATTCCTCCTTCTCAGGATTGCTTTGGCTATTTGGGGTCTTTTGTGGTTCCATATGAATTTTAGAGTTATTTGTTCCAGTTCATTGAAGAAAGCTGTTGGGAGTTTGATAAGGATTGCATTGAATCTGTAGATTGCTTTAGGTAGTATAGCCATTTTGACAATATTTATTCTTCCTGGCCAAGAGCATGGGATGCATTTCCATTTGTTAGTGTCCTCTTTAATTTCTCTTAGGAGTGTCTTGTAGTTTTCAGAGTACAGGTCTTTCACTTCCTTCGTTAGGTTTATTCCTAGGTATTTTATTCTTTTTGATGCAATTGTGAATGGAATTGTTTTTCTGATTTCTCTTTCTGTTAGTTCATCATTAGTGTATAGGAAAGCAACAGATTTCTGTGTGTTAATTTTGTATCCTGCAACTTTGCTCAATTCAGATATTAGTTCTAGTAGTTTTGGAATGGAGTCTTTAGGGTTTTTTATGTACAGTATCATGTCATCTGCAAATAGTGACAATTTGACTTCTTCTTTACCTATCTGGATGCCTTGTATGTCTTTGTTCTGTCTGATTGCCGTGGCTTGGACCTCCAGTACTATGTTGAATAACAGTGGAGAGAGTGGGCATCCCTGTCTTGTTCCCGATCTTAGATGAAAAGCTTTCAGCGTCTCACCGTTAAGTATGATGTTAGCTGTGGGTTTGTCATATATGGCCTTTATGATGTTGAAGTACTTGCCGTCTGTACCCATTTTGTTGAGAGTTTTAATCAGGAATGGATGCTGAATTTTGTCAAATGCTTTTTCAGCATTTATGGAGATGATCATGTGGTTTTTGTTCTTCTTTTTGTTGATGTGGTGGATGATGTTGATGGATTTTCGAATGTTGTACCATCCTTGCATCCCTGGGATGAATCCCACTTGATCATGGTGTATGATCCTCTTGATGTATTTTTGAATTCGGTTTGCTAATATTTTGTTGAGTATTTTTGCATATACATTCATAAGGGATATTGGTCTGTAATTTTCTTTTTTGGTGAGGCCTTTGCCCGGTTTTGGTATTAGAGTGATGCTGGCTTCATAGAATGAGTTTGGAAGTATTCCCTCCTCTTCTATTTTTTGGAAAACTTTAAGGAGAATGAGTGTTATTTCTTCTCTCTATGTCTGGTAGAATTCAGAGGTGAATCCATCAGGTCTGGGGGTTTTGTTCTTGGGTAGTTTTTTGATTACCGATTCAATTTCGTTGCTGGTGATTGGTCTGTTTAGTTTTTCTGTTTCTTGCTTGGTCAGTCTTGGAAGGTTGTATTTTTCTAAGAAGTTGTCCATTTCTTCTATGTTTTCCAGCTTGTTAGCATATAGGTTCTCATAATATTCTCTTGTAATTCTTTGTATTTCTGTGGGGTCCGTCGTTATTTTTCCTTTCTCATTTCTGATTCTGTTTATGTGTGTAGATTCTCTTTTTCTCTTAATCAGCCTGGCTAGGGGTTTATCTATTTTGTTTATTTTTTCAAAGAACCAGCTCTTGGTTTCATTGATTTTTTCTATTGTTTTATTCTTCTCAATTTTATTTATTTCTTCTCTAATCTTTATTATGTCCCTCCTTCTGGTGACTTTGGGCCTCATTTGTTCTTCTTTTTCCAATTTCAGTAATTGTGTCTTTAGACTATTCATTTGGGATTGTTCTTGCTACTTTAAATAGGCCTGGATTGCAATATACTTTCCTCTTAGAACTGCCTTTGCTGCGTCCCACAGAAGTTGTGGCTTTGTGTTGTTGTTGTCATTAGTCTCCATATATTCTTTGATTTCTGTTTTGATTTGGTCGTTAACCCATTGATTAATTAGGAGAGTGTTGTTAAGTCTCCATGTATTTGTGAGCCTTTTTGATTTCTTTCTAAAATTTATTTCTAGTTTTATACCTTGGTGATCTGAGAAGTTGGTTGGTAGGATTTCAATACTTTTGAAATTACTGAGGTTCTTTTTGTGGCCTAGTATGTGGTCTATTGTGGAAAATGTTCCATGTGCACTTGAGAAGAATGTGTATCCTGTTGCTTTTGGGTGTAGAGTTCTGTAGATGTCTGTTAGGTCCATCTGTTCTAGTGTGTTGTTCAGTGCCTCTGTGTGTTTACTTATTTTCTGTCTGGTTGATCTGTCCTTTGGAGTGAGTAGTGTGTTGAAGTCTCCTAAAATGAATGCATTGCTGTCTATTTCCTCCTTTAATTCTGTTAGTATTTGTCTCACATATGCTGGTGCTCCTGTGTTGGGTGCATATATATTTATAATGGTTATATCTTCTTGTTGGACTGACCCTTTTATCATTATGTAATGTCCTTCTTTATCTTTTGCTACTTTCTTCGTTTTGAAGTCTATTTTGTCTGATAAAAGTACTGCAACATCTGCTCTTTTCTCCTTGTTGTTTGCATGAAATATCTTTTTCCATCCCTTCACTTTTATTCTGTGTATATCTTTGGGTTTGAGGTGAGTCTCTTGTAAGCAGCATGTAGATGGGTCTTGCTTTTTTATCCATTCCGTTACTCTGTGTCTTTTGATTGGTGCATTCAGTCCATTTACATTTAGGGTGATTATTGATAGATATGTACTGATTGCCATTGCTGGCTTTAGATTCGTGGTTACCAAAGGTTCAAGGGTTGCTTTTTTACTATCTAACAATCTAACTTAACTTTCTTGTTAAGTTATTGTAAACACAGTCTGATATTTCTTTATTTCTCTCCCTTCTTATTCTTCCTCCACCATTCTTTATATACTAGGTGTTTTATTCTTTGCCTTTAGTTAGTATTTGGATGGTCTGCTTTCTTTGCTATGATTTTATTTTCTCTGGTGACATCTTTTTAGCCTTAGGGGTGCTTCCCTCTAGAGCAGTCCATTTACGATATCCTGTAGTGGTGGTTTATGAGAGGCAAACTCTCAACTTTCGTTTGTCTGGAAATTGTTTAATCCCTCCATCATATTTAAATGATAATCGTGCTGGATACAATATTCTTTGTTCGAGGCCCTTCTGTTTCATAAAGTTAAATATATCATGCCATTCTCTTCTGGCCTGTAGTTTCTGTTGAGATATCTGATGATAGTCTGATGGGTTTTCCTTTGTAGGTGATCTTTTTTCTCTCTCTAGCTGCCTTTAATACTCTGTCTTTATCTTTGATCTTTGCCATCTTAATTATTATGTGTCTTGGTGTTGTCTTCCTTGGGTCCCTTGTGTTGGGAGATCTGTGGGCTTCCGTAGACTGCGAGACTATTTCCTTCCCCAGCGAGGGAAAGTTTTCAGCAATTATTTCTTCAAAGACACTTTCTATCCCTTTTTCTCTCTCTTCTTCCTCTGGTACTCCTATAATGCGAATATTGTTCCGTTTGGATCAGTCACACAGTTCTCTTAATATTCTTTCATTCCTAGAAATCCTTTTATCTCTCCCTGCCTCAGCCTCTCTGTATTCCTGGTCTCTGATTTGTATTCCATTAACAGTCTCTTGCATCTCATCCAGTCTGCTGTTAAGCCCGTCGATCGCTTGTCTGATTTCTGCATTGTCTTTCCTGACTTCTGTCACTTCCTCCCTCAGCTCCTGCACATTTCTCTGTAGGTCCATTAGCATGTTTATGACTTTTATTCTGAATTCTTTTTCAGGAAGACTGTGCATTTCCATCCCTTCAGGCTCCCTCTCTGGGGTTGTCTGGTTGATTTTAGGCTGGACCATATTCCTCTGTCTTTTCATGGCTATAGAAGTGGTCGCTGGTAGTTGCCACGTATGTCAGGTGGGCTCTTTAAGACTTTAAAAGGAGAAAAAAAAAGAAAGAAAAGAAAAAGGAAAAAACAAAACAAACAAAACAAAACAAACAAAAAACGCCCACCGGGAGTAGATTCTGTGGGGATGCTGTAAGTGGCGCTGTTGCCCCACTATTCGACAGCCGTGGCCGCAACGCTCTGCAGGGCCCTTTATAGCTCTGGCCAAGGTGGGAACGAATGGAAGGCTGTTGATCTCAGTGAGAAGTCTAAGTGTGGCCACGCTTTCCCAGTCGCCAGCTAAGGCATCTGAAACTCCCCAGGACTTCCAGCCTGCTGGGCTGAGTGTGCCGGGGCAATCAGTCCCCTCCACTGGGCTCCTGTGTGTTTAAGACCGCTGAAGAAAGTGCACGCTTTTCTTTTTTTTTTTTCCTTCCCGGGAGCCGGCTGCAAGCACCCCGGTGCGTTCCCTGCTCAGATCCTGCACCCTCTGTCTCTCCAATCTCCACTACACCGTGCTTTGTGTGTCTGTCAGCACTCCCTGGCAGCTCACCGGAGCTGGCTACTTCGCGGGGTGTACTTCCACTCCCTCCTGGCTCTGAATCCTCTCCTCCCACAGGTGTGCTGGGGTGGGTGAGTGCTCGGGTCCTGCCGGGTCGCGGCTCCATATCTTACCCGCCTCTTGGGGTGCCAAGTCCTCTCGGGTGTAGCTGCACGCTGTGCACTTTCCTGTGTATTCTGGTCTCTCTTTTAGGAATAGTTGTATTTGCTGTATTTTTGTAGATAAATATAGTGTTGGGAGGAGATTTCTGCCACCCTGGTCACGCCGCCATCTTCCCGGAAGTTCTGGTCACTCAATTTTTTTATAGACTCGATTATCTGACACTGTGTTTCTGGTGTGAATTAATCATGTCTGGACTCTGTCATCAGGACCTAGCAAGTCTTGCATCCCTTCCTCGCCTTTTGTCCCAGACATACAGTAGGGCCTACAAACCAGACCCTGGCTTCCCTGAAGTATTACCTTTCCCACCCACGTCCCAGCCCAGGAGTACTCCCCTTTGAGCACAGATGCCCCAGCCTCTAAGATGACCTGTTACCTGATACAGCCCATGTTCCCAGCAGAAATCTCATCCGTTACCTCAGACCCCAGCCCACCTCCTCCTTGACCCCATTCCTGGCTTCTCAACTTCCAGCTGTGCATTTACCTCTCCTCATATGGGATGCTCAATAATGAATAATACTATTACCTATTAAGTAGTTCATGCTATGAATTGACATAAATTTTCTATTCTAATCCTCCTAACAAAAGTTTTAAATAAAATCACTATTTTACAGATGAAAAAAACAAAGGTCACTAGGAAAAGCAGCCAGGATTCCAAGGCCCATCTGGTTCACTTTTTTCCAACCTGGGGATCCCCCACCCTCCGCTTTTCTTTCATCAAGTGGAACCCCAGACTTTGTTCTCCACTGCGGGCTGGATTGTACCACCGCCTCAGGGACAGAGGTGAGGTGAGCTGCTCTCCCCTAACAGTGCCCGTACAAGCCCTTGAAACAGTTCTCTCGTGTAGTTATCAGCACAGATACTTGTATGACAGGGGCTGCTTCTCAGTCTCTTCCTGAATCTTTACTCTCAATATCTACAGCCCCATTAAGAGGCCCGTCTTACCTGTCTCAGCATCAGATTTGTTTCAAGTTTGAGTCAGAAGATACTTTGTGTTTCTCTTGATTGAAAGACTTGGTCTTACCAGGGTGTATTTGTATTTTAAAAGAAAAATGTATCTATCCCAAGTAGATTTCTAATGCAAGTAAATGCTTTAAAAGGAAGAAGTTCAGAGCAGAGTGTATGTGGTGGCAGCAGTTAATTTCTATTTTACAAAAAACAAAGCTGAGTCTCATAAAATCTCTTCTTTAAAAGTAAAACACAAAATGTAAAAATGAAGCTCTACCTTGTAATGGTTGACTCCCAAACTTGCCATCTTTCTGCCCCAATGCAGTGCCCATCTTTGTTAGCCACTGAGTTACACTAAAGCTCCCCTTCCCCAGGTCCCCATGCTTGTAGGAGAGTCACTTCCTCAGAGAGTCCTGGAGATGGGGCTGGGACAGGGTTCCCTCCCCTCCTTAAAAGCTTTACTACCACCATCCAGGCTTTAGCGCTCTGCTCTGCTCAAGTAAAAGCACTGAAAGAACCATTCTCTCCATGGTAGCATTTTACATGTCGTTGTGATTTTATGAGGCAAAAATCTCAGTTTGATTATCAGTCTTTCCCAATTTTCCACCAAGGAAAGGGAGCTTGGAAGCTCCCAATATACTTCCAAGTTCCATAAAGTTTTCATTTACACATTCATTAAGTGCCATAAGAATAAACAATGCTCGGTTCTCATGAGACAACCATAAGACTAGAAGTTTAATTTTAGGAAATTTGGTTCAAATTCACTGGACTTTCATTGACTTCCAACTTGACTATCTTTCTAACCCAGGGTTTAAAGTGAGCTTGCATGCCTGCAACCCATAGACAGTCAATTGTTTATAAAAACAAACCATGCTACATTGATGAGCTGGCTTCCCTTGAGGCTGCAGCCTTCATGTGCGCACCAGCTTTGCTCCCTTACCATGGTAGCCCTGCAACAGCTTGCATTGCCCAAGGGCATAGAGCCTAGTCACTTGCTGCCTCCTTTCACTCAATGACACCATCCAACAGAGCATTATTTCAATTGCATACTCCAGACCTTCTGCTCCAGGGCTCCTCTGCTGTCACAGGGCCCACACTTAGCTTCTGTGGGGAGTGGCAGGGACTTGTGCTCACTCACCACTTCAGCTGCTGAGATCTGGCTTCCTTAGGGACAGGTAGTGGGGCTGGGTGTGTAGCCCCCAAATGCACCTCATTCATCTTTGCATCCTAGCACCTAGCACAGTCTCTGGTTCATGGTAGGAGCTCAGCAAATATTTGTTGAAAAAAGGACCAGAATATCCAAGCGCTTGCCTAAGATAGTTTAGCAGAAAACTAGACAAGAATCCTGGCTCCCTAAGTCTTCTATCAGTGCTCATGCAATTCTACTCTCCTAGGTTTACATGCACTTCCTGCAAGAAAGAAAATTAAGATTAATAAGAGCAAGGGAAGCAGGAGAGGATGTAGAAGATAAAGCACAATAAACAAACTTTGGGGTTGAGTTTATAGATAGCATTAGCAGCAAGACCAAGGCTGACATTTTCTTGGATCTGGGGACATGCACGGCAGTTAAACTGTATTTATGGGTAAATGGTACTGTTGGCCTAAGTTCTCATACCTGGAAAAACACTTGACTCCAGGTATAGTCAAAGTAGCTTGGAATACATACTTATAAAATGTAAATGTATCCACTTACCACTTATCCCACTGCCAATTATCAAAATTTTTTTTAAGTCTTGTTTAAAAAATAAATGTTCTTTTCTTACCCATCCCAGCAAGTTAAATGTCTCCTAAGAATTTATTGTTGCTGTGATTTTAAACATCTCAAGTGAATCAAACATATTAGATATTAATTTGTTATTTTGATTTAATTAGTCTGGATCAAGTAAAATTCAGAAACCCCAGTGGAAATTCCAGTAAGAAATTTCTTTTCAGAATGTGACTTAGATGTGTATTTTTTTCACAAGGTATGGATAGAGAAAAAGTAGGGGAAAAAAAAGTGTCCTTAAGAGGAAATTTCTTTGCAGTAGCTGTACTGTTAACCCAAGCCAAAGACCTAAAGCAGAGAAATGGAGTGATTTGAAAGTGATGACAGTGCAAAATTTAGGCACGCTGCCACAGAGCCCAACAAAATGGTTTTGGAAATGATCTTTAAGTCTTTTACTTGGGAGGAAAAAAAAAATTTATACAGAAAGATACAAAGAGATAAGTATTTCCTGTAATCCTATCATTTGAAAATACAGTCGGCATTTTAGTATGTAGTTATTCAACTTTAGCAAAATAGGTGCATTCCTAAGAAATCTCAAATCATCAAATAATGTAGCGAACAGGGAACATGGAGCGAAGCCACCAAGGGGTGGCTGGGGGCTAGGAGCAGGGGAGACGGTGTCACCGTGTAAGTGCTGTGCTGTTTAGGTTTTATCCTTTATGACTGTATCGCCTATCAAAACTAGTTCACATCTGAATTTAAAACCCGGATTAAAAAAATATTTTAGTGGGAAAAGAGAAGTTTTGACTTATAGCAGAGCAGGGTTTTTTCCATAGTAATTTCAATTATACATGTGTTTTCATAACATAACACTAAATGCATTTGGTTATTGCTAGCTTAAAAAAATGGTGACTCTAAAACAAAAACCAATACAGACCCTTCCTTTCTTTCCCCTTACCACCCTTCGTCTCCCCTTCCCCTCCAGCCCCTGAGGTTCAGTACCCTCTGATACCCTATCACTTTTGCTATGTGGTTCAGTTTGCAACATCGTCCATACAGCCAGGGTAGCAGCAGCTTTTTCTCTTTTCTGATGGTGCTAATTCTCAGTCAGTTCTAGTTATTACTAAGAATGGTTCACGTAATTATGTTTCAAAATTAGCTAATTGTGCTATATCCAATTCTTGTAATGGACCCTTTAACTATAGGAGAAAAAAAATTCCAAATTATTTTTAAACATTTTTTTCCAGGTATGTGTACACATATTTTACTTAGAAATTATCTTTTGTTTTGTTTTTACAAAAAAAAGAGGGTGGGAGGATCATAATAAAAATACTACTGCAGACATTTTTTAACCCAAACAAAGCATTCTGAAACTCTTTCATGATAATAACATAGGTGCACATTATCATTTTAATTCACCACATTCCAGTTTATCTACCTACAGTAAAAGTTTAATTAATCCCCTATGCATGGGTATTTATTTTCTTAAAAAAAATAATGAGCTCTTTAAGAATTTGCTTGTCTTCATTAAGCAGGGCCATGCTATTCTTTTCATTATCTTTACAATGTTAGTATATGAGCTATTAAAATGAATATGAGTCCATTTCCTTAAAGTCAGACACTAAGGCCAATGAAAGCTGAGATTCCTATAGGCCAGGGCAACTGTGGAAGACATTGCCTTTGCTGAAGCTGGAACAAACCTAGGAGAAACTGAGGTCCACCCAGGGCTTCAGGTCTGCCCAAGAAAGGCAGGAGCTGTGTATGATTCATCATTCTCCAATCTGTTATAAATCAAATCATATCCTTATTTGGGGATTCAACTCCACTCCATTAAATTTTATATAATAAAGTGCAAGGTATCGTGCTAAGGAAGAAGGATACAAACTAAACTGGGTCACTCTAATTATCCATGACACAATCTAGCAATGAAATATACATACATAAGACATACTTAAATATAATACCAGAAGACTTGTAAGATAAAATAAACAAAAGTTTTATATGAAACTCAGAAGAGGGATGGACTAAATTAGGCTGGGGAAGGCAGCATTAGGCGCTCCTGGAAGAGTAGGTGGGGTTGCAACCAAGAGAAGAGAGATGAAACGCCCTAAGGAGTTAGGAGGCTGAGCTGTTGACACAGCCTGATTCAAGATGCTCAGAGCTGTAAAGCCTTTCTCCGGTTCTCACTCTGTCCTGTGCAGTTCTCTCTTGCCGAGGCTGCTGTGTTTCTGGACACGCCCAGAGGATGTTCAGGCCTCACAGACCGGTTGTGCAGAGCCTGGCATTTCAATACGAAACAAAATGCTGAGTAACAACATGAAGTCAGTCTGTTGCTTGCCAAGAGCTGGGAGGCTTGGGTGATTTCCCAATCTTAAAGAGGCAGAAAGACCTTACAGCCAGCTTCCTGGGGAAAAACCAGGATGGATATACCACTTTAGAAAATGCTATGCTCTAATCCAGTTTGGGTAGGGGCACCACCTGCGATTAGTGTTGGTTGCTCCCAAAGCAGATGGACTAACGGTAGCTCTCAATTGTTTTGCCTTCTTTCTATGACTAACGGACGTAACACTAATGGCTTACTTTTGTGAAGTATCTTTCATGCACTGTAGAACTGAAATAATTTCAGTAGCCTGAGATTATTTTCAGGTAGTCCTGGGTCAAAAAGTTAAAGTTGAAGAGATTTAAACAGGAAATGACTCTGCTACAAAGAATTCAGAAGGTAAGTGAATAAACAATCCAGGCACAAATGCTGAGTTCTAGGTGTCCCAGAAACAATAGACGCCATTGCCAGCTCAGATGGGTGGAATCCCAGTCTGAAGGACTACAGCTTTCCAAGATCGCTCCTCGACCCATCACACCGGCGTCACAAGCTTTCTGCCCGCTCAGCTCTTATTCAGCATCCTGAGGTGTTTTGCCCAGTCACTTGTGTTTGACCACTTGATCTAGGGACAAGGTACCGAATATTTGGGAGACTTCATAGAGCCTGTAACCGAAATGAACAGAGGATTCAGCAGCCAGGCAGAACAGGAGCAAGGAAGATTGAGGCTAACTCAGGAATTTTTTATTTTAATCTTTGCTTAAGATTTTCAATCAAAAAATTTAAATATGATCATAATATCTGCTCCCAAAGGAAAATTTGGAAAAACAGAAATCTGTAACATAGTGAAAAACACAACTCCATCACTATTAGATATTATTTATTTTCATTCTGTGTTCTCTGCCCACAGATGTATAAAACTAGGATCATATTGTTCATACATGGTTATATGTTAATTTGTATCTAACATCATACTATAGTCATTTCCTATGTTATTAAACATTATTGTGAATGTTGCATTTAGTGGCTGTATAATATTTCATACTACAGTATATGACTACATTCCCCTTCTTGGGGCACTCAGATTGTTTCCAGTTTTGTTTCGTTTGTTTTTGTTTTCAGAAGTAACATTGTGAGAATATCTGTACACATAAATATTTTACTGCAATTTAATTTATTTCCTTAGGATCCATGTCAAGAAGTAGAATCATTGAGTCAAAGAGTGCACTGTAGTTCTTTTTTTAAATTATAAACAGAAACCATGCTGTCTGAGCAATGTATTATGAAGTGTGAACATGCAACAAATCTCTTTGAATCACTCTGCAGGTAAGTCAGCAAGTCCACGCCCTTGATCTGCAGTCTCTTTTTGTACACTTCACCTGGAGTCCCAGGAGCTACGTCATGCCCTACTCCAGACCCCATTCTACGCAGTGCTCTGCCATGACTGATCATCTTTGTCACTTGATGGATTTTAGAACTGTTGAACTCAATGGTTCCCTCTTCTTTTTCCCAGGTACCCTACATCCAAATAATTTGAAGGAGAGGGTTCTCTGAGCCATGAGACTGAATTCTCTATTTATCTATCTTAGCCACCTGCCTGCCTCTACACACACATTGATCTGTCTTCTCTTCTTTAGATAGTGTGTATGGGCTGTCAGCACCCAAATTTATGTCTCCAGCCCAGATTTCTCCCCTATATTCTAACTTGAAATCCAGTTACCTAAATGACATTTCTATATGGATGTCTAATAATATTTCAAACTTTGTCTAATACCAAACTGCTGATTTTTCCCAAACCTGTCCTTCCTGCAGCCTTCTGTACGTAAGTTAATGGCAACACCATCTTTTACTTTCTCATGCCAAAAACTCGCAGTTGTTTTTGACTCATCTCCATCTCTCACATCCCACATCCAATCCATCAGCAAATGTGTGCATCATTTCTCACCAGACTATAGCAACAATCTCCTTACTGGCCTCACAGTTTTTCAGCCGGTTTCTCAAGACAATAGTCAGAATGGTCCTATTAAGATATATCAGATCATGTGACCTCTTTACTCAAAAACTCACCAAATGCATCCATTTTATGTAGAGTATGAGACAAATTCCTTATAATGGCCTCCCTGCCTCCTTGCCTACCTCACTTTACATCCTACTATTTTTCCTTTATTGTCTCTTCTGTCGCCACAGTGGCCTTCTTGCTATTCTGGGAGCATGCCGGGCATTTTCCTTCCTCATAGTCTAGTACTTTCCATGCCTTCTACACTCCTCCCAGATATCTGCATGGCTCACCCCTTACCTCCTTTAGGACTTTACTGGTTCATCTTCTTATGTGACCTTTCCTGACGATGGTATTTTAATTGCAAATTCCTACCCCAACATTCTGTATCTCCTTTTCTACCTTATTTTTCTCCATCGTGCTTGTCATTCATCAATAGGCCATATTTACTTGGTTTATGATCTGCCTCCCCCCAGTAACAGAGAGCAATTCTGCCTATTCTGTTCTGTACCATGTTCTAATCACCTCAGTTAATGCCTGGCATGTGATTGGTGCTTCAAAAATACTTGCTGAATAAAGTAAAAGCAGACTATGAAAAAGCTTGGTACTTGCATGTCAGGATCATGAGAAGGTGGGGAGCATTAAAATATCTCTGCTAACATTCTGATTCCTGTTACAGAACCTGGGCCAAAAGTACCCAAAAGAACCGGAATTACTGCAGGTTAAGTGGACCAGGCCAGGTGTCTTCTAGATATTCTTAGGTTTTTGTAAATTTTACATATTATGGGAATTTTTAAACTTCTGTACACTAAAGCAAACCAGAAGGTTTTGATAAAGACTATATTGGATTTCCCAGTGTTTCTACTTGGTCACATAACATGGCAAAGGTTTCTGAAGATGGAGCCAGTAACAAAGGGAGAAGAAATGAAAATAACATGAAACTGAGTGTCTTCTAAATCGCCAGGCACTTTACAATATCTCATTTAAACCTTCAACAACTCTGAATGTCAAAGAGTATTATTTCCAATTATGAATATATTAAAATTGAGATTCAGAGAGAAATATTTCTCCAGAGCCACACAGGTAGTAAGACACAGGCTTATAATTTTTTTAATTAGCTCCCTGACTAATAATCTATAGCTAATATCTCAACGAATCAGATGACTTAGGAGAAATCATTTAATATTTGTATCTCAGGTCTCCATGAAACAATATACAATCCCTTTAGACACTTCCCTTAGCAGGAATCGGGATGATGATTTCAGGCCTTTCTGGCTCTTGTTTATTTTTCGGCTCTTTCAGAAGAAAGAAAATATTCTAAATGTTCGGGTTCACTGCAGCTCTTGTGTTTCCTAGTTTAAGTCATAAACCTTCAAGCGAAACCACAACCACCATCACAACACAAAGCCTCCTGGTGCTTTTTGAAATTGGTGAAAACACTGATTTTCCCAAGTGAATCAAGCACTCTATAGCTGTGTGAGGGTGTAGGCAAAGCCAAAAATGGAACTCCTTGCTGGCTGTCCATGTGAAGGACTTTGTTTCATGTTGCCAACACAGTCACTTGTCAAGCACAATAGCTGTTAGCACAGCATTACTATGTGAAGCTGGGGCGAGCTGCCAGGGAAAGCCGAGGCTTTTGTGGTGTGTGCAATGCTGTGCTGGGCCAGCAGCTGAAGTTCACCACTGATGACCATCTGAACATTGCCTTTCACTGACGGTGCACCCAAACGGACTGCTCAGCAAAGGGGAGAATGCATTTACAGGGAGAGGCAACATAGTATAATGGGAAAAGAATTAGAATGGGGCGAGGAAACCCTAATTTTAAGTCCACTGTTGTGACATGGATGCCTCTTTTAACTTCCCTGGGTCTCCTTTTCTGTATTCACTCGCTTGCTTGCCCATCCAGGCTTCCAAGAATTTATCAGATGCCAACTTGCTTTCAAGGTATTGGGTCAGATGATGCGAGCATGTCACAATTCTACTTTAAGTGCATTAGGAAAAATACTAATCTCATCTACCTCAAAGTGATGTTCTAAAGAGGAAAATCCAGTTACTACATAGATAAAAATGGAAATAGTTATGTTTGTCTTGCTTACTTCATGAATCTATTATGAGAATCGTATGAGTTAATTATGTGGTCTACTTTATGAACTCAAAGCATTATAGAAATACGTAGGAAAATAGATATTATGACTAAGATAAAACTTGCTGGATCTTAGTGAGCGAGATAAAGACTAATGAGATCTAGTGCATCTTTCTTTTCCTCATTTCTTGCAAAGGCAAAGCCTCCAAAACTAAAAATAGAAGTTAGTTTAAATAATTATCCTTATAGATGTTCTAAGAAAACACTCAAACAGTAGCCAAACCTATGGTTTGAACTATATATTCTTATACTGGCTATCAATAGTTTTAGGTGCTGCAGCTCTAAAATTCAAAGTGAGGAGTGGGGACTTTTTATTGCTAGTATATCAGGATTAGATTTTGCTGCACTTTGAAAAAAAGAAAAAAAAAGCACTACCAGGGCCTAAAGCAAGCCAGCATTTGCAGGGACATTTTTCTCAGGTAAAAGAAGTCTGGAGGAGGGAGGTAATCTAGCTCTGGCCCTTGCAGGATGTCATATCTTCTTTTCTCCGTTATCCTAATGTGTGGATTTTATTTAATTAACCCATCCCAGGCTATTAAAGCTCCAGTTATATCTGCATCGCAGGCAAAATGAAGATGGAAAAGCAGAAAGGATCCCTCCTAGCTGAGTGGAATCCCTTTAAGCAGCTTTTCTGGACTTTCCAGCCTGGAATCATGCTTTCATATCTTTGACAGAAAATAGTCATGTGGCCACATTTAGCCATAAGGGAGGTTGGAAAATGTAATTTCCCACAGAGAGACTCTGTGCTGTGTTAAAAATTAGGCTTATAGTAAAGAGAAAGGGGAAATTGGATGTGAAAGTAGGCAACTAGCAGTCCCTCCCCTGAAAAAAAATTTTTTTAAGGTATTTCAATGAATAGAACGTCTTCAGTTTTAAGTTTTTCTTCATCAATGTTTCATGTTATTTTGGTTTTAAAAATATTACCGTTTTCTTGTAATAGTACACAATGTATCTGATTCAATACAGGGTTATATGCTTGTTTTTTAAAATAACTTAAGTATTTTATTTCATTTTATTCTGCAAAAAGCAACATGATTTTCAGGTGTTTCATCACATGATTATATTGAGCACCATTAACCCAAATCAAAGAAAATCTTAAGAGTCTAGAATAGAAACACATCCTATATGGAACTCACCTGCCAGCTCCCATTCCTCCAACACCTTTAGCTCAGAAGCATTTACTAAAACGCGAATTGACCTGAATATCAGCAAAACACAAGGCATTCCTGAATTTTTTTCAACACAGAAGAATATCCTCCCATGGTGGCCACCGAGTGTGCATCTTTCTACATCTTTCCTCAAATTCCTAGCAAAATGACTGTGCTTTGAGTGCAATCCTTTTGGTGTTTTGTGTTGACATTATCCATATGTGTACTTGTTGGCCTTTCTGTTCATTTAGAATTTGCTGGCTTAAGATCTGAAATAACTCTGGGCAGAGTGCCTGAGGTGTTCATCTCCTAACCCGAGGAGCATGGCAGACCAGCTGGGTTACGAAGGAGCCATGGAGCATCCAAGGCTGTCCTGACTGTTTGGGGATGTGTCCCCTGCACACCACAGACTGGGATGGCAGCCAGGTAAGGAGCATAAGCTCTGGATTCTGAAGTAAAGTTTTCACTTCTTTAAAAGCAGCTATCACTATGTGACATAAGCTTAAGTTCAGCCCAGTTTGAACCTTGCCGGCAACAGTATAATTCCAGGAGGAAATAAAGTTTGGAGAAATTTGAAAAATCTAGAATATTATGTGACCTTGGACAAATCATTTAGCCACACACAATTGTTATTTTTTTATATGAATAACAATAATAGTTATGGGTTAAATGAAATTAATAGTTACACTAGATTATTAACACAGTAATTCCCCCAAAGTATTGTGATGCTATCAATGATTACTGGTCATTCCCAGTGTGGTCAAAGGATTTTTGTCATTGACTTACTAAGACAGTTTTAGTAGACTTTTAATTGAGGGTCAGTAGGTTACTCACTCCAAAGAAGGAACTGAACTCTATAATCCAAAATATCCTGGCTTTAGCATTCTATCATTCTAGACCTTATTATCGTTAGACACCTTTTTTCTTTCTTGGGTTGCTCCTTAATTCTGGGCATTTTATTGCCCATTTTCTCTTCCTCTAAAGGCTAGCAAAGGAAAATAATAAGGATTCTGATAAAGAGAGAAAATATAAGTGGAAATAAGCCAGTGGTAGCTTGTTATGTTCAGTAGATATATGTTCAGTAGAATATCATGTATTAATCAAATGGTTCTCTAACATGGGAGGCAAGATGGAAAGGTGGCTAGAACATAGGCCCTGGAGTCAAGAATGGGAAATTCATGTCTTGAGGCTATTCTGTATTTGCACTTGACCCTTAAGAAATCATACAACCTCAGAGGCTTCATCTAGAAACTGAGGGTGGTAATTGTACATACTTTCTAAGATTTGTGAGAATTAAATGATTTTACCTATATTGTGGCTATTACTACTAACTGACACTATTATGAGATATCTCTATATATCAACAACAAAAGAATTCCCATAAGTTTGAAGTTCCACTTATTTCAAGCAATATTTGATCCTGTCCAAATCTAGTACAGTGAAGAAACATCTCTGGATGACTGTAGTAGGACTAAGCCTGTTTCCAGGTCATTTCCACAGGAAAATTGAGACTTCATTATCTGTTTGTAAATGCATTATTTAATCCATAGTTCATTCTGAGGCCCTCACTACTTTTACTTTGTCCCCTTCCGGCGTCTTTAACGGCTCTGTGGCTTTGAGGCTTTGTGCTCTTCCCGGTCTGCAGTTCAGTTTCATCAGCACCCCTGTTTCCTGTTTGTCCCTGTCTAGGCTGCTTGTTTTGCATCTCTAACTCCTTCCCCTTCCTCTTCAGAGGACATCAACAACATTTCCAGTAGGGATGGGCAGTGACAATGGCTTCTCTTGCTGCAGCTTTTCCTCTTCTTTCTTTTTCCTTTTTTTAACCTCCTTTGAACATTTCTAAGCTTCCTGTAATGACTACGTCTCTGTTTCAGCTATTTCAGTATTTCTGTGGCTTTAGATTTTGATCTGGATTCACGTCTTCTAGCCCAAACTATCTCAAACAAGTAGTTTGAGGTTTTTGTTGGAAGGTAATTTGAATTTGTTTACATGGCCACCAACTCCCAATTTAGATGTCATGAGATTTCTGGAGTGGAGGAGAGGCCTGCCCAGATTACCTTCCTTATATTATCGCCCAGCTGTATAATTAGCAGGGACGGGCTGTTTTGTCCATGACTCAGCCTTGTTTCTTATAATTCTAAATAATTACTGCTCAGTCAGGAGAACTGGGGGGTCTTTAATTTCAGGAGGGTTGAAGAAGAGTTAACTAAAACCAACTACAGATGTGGCTATTTTTACACGATTTCATATACTTACAACGATCTGAACGATCACACAGACACACACAAGTGCACACAGACACACAAGAACACATGATTATTCCTTTGTAATGCTCTGGCATCTTTTCTGCAAGGAAGCCGCAAATGCAAACCTAATGTGAACAAAATTACTCAGTTTGTTTTTTGTCATTGTGGCAGGTGACAGATGACCTCTTCTGCTTCTTTTTTCTTTATTTTTGATCACCAATGTTTAGGTGAAGAGTAATAAATCCCAAAATGTTTCAAAGGCTGCTCTCAAATTATCGGGCTCTGAGGTGTGCATTCACTCATTCAAAAAATATCCACTGAGCACCGACTCTGCTCCATGTGCTCACAATACAGCTATGTTCAAAGCAGACCAGATCCCTGCCATCTGGAACCTTGTATTCAGGTGGATGATCATCTTTCAGGATCAGACATTTGGTTATTTGACAAAAGCCCAATGTGGTTCAATATTTCAAGAGCAGAATATTGAGGCAGGAACAGAGATGGAGCTTATCATGGGCCCCATCACATGGTTTCCTAACAGGCCAAATGAAATACAGGCTGGGGTACTGCCCACTCTTCCTTCCTGTTTCAGTCACTCAGAACTCACAGTGACATTTCAGGAGCTAGATATTTCATTTCCTATCAACCAAAGACTTTTGCTGCATTTCATTTTACTCTCATCCAATGAGAGGGCCATTCCCTTACCTAACCCACTGTGCGATTATGTTTTTATAGGATACTTACAGATACAAAGCACTTTCCAAGCCTTTTTAATATTATCTGGGTTGTGTGGAGTAACGATATGGGAGTGAGTGTGTTTGGCTCTTGTTTATCATAATTGTATTTCTAAAGTCCACTATTTTCTAAGATCTCTTACTGTTCTTGTTTTCAAGTAACAGAAATTGGAAAATAAAGATTGTGGGAGTACAAAATGAATGCTTGCAATGTTTGCCATTTTCTTTGACTCTGTTTCTGTGGCCCTTGATTTTTTCTAAGATGACTTCACCTAAGAGCTAAGGCCAAGCCAGAACCGTTGTTGTAAACAAGTGACAAGGGACATGGTAGCTCATAATGAATGCAATCTGGCTATTTGTGGCATTGTGGATAAAAAGTAAAAGGCTAATTTTGAATACAAAGGAAATGAATAAAGCATCTTGCCACTAAGAATCAAGAGGAGACTATCAGAAGGCAGAATCATTCTGTGCAGCTGGACCTATATCCTCCCCAGACTGGTAACAACACCACGTGGTTAGGAGGCCCAGCTCTTACCCAAGGGGCTGGTATTCAATTCTCCATTTGGTAAGAGTTGGGAGGAGGTGGAGAATAGCAGTTAAGAGACTTCCTGGGTTCAAATCCTGCTTTTACCACTGATTTGCCATGTGCTTTCTTAATAACCTGAGCCCTAAATAAGAGTACTGTCTTATAGGGTCATTTTGAGGCTTAAGCGAGATGATCCACATAGAGCCTGCTGCTTAGTTGGCACAGAGTAATAAATCTGAGATCTTATGATGTGGATCATGGTGATGACACAGGTGTCTAGGGAGACAGCAGGCTGAAAGTTCCTGGAAGGACGTGGTAGGTTACTGGAAATCAGGAGTCAGAAGTGTGCACCAGGCCACAGCTGTGGAAGGTAGTTTGAGAACTGACAGGGCAAGCTGGCAGGGTTATTAAGAAAGATATGGAGCAATGCCTGTTGAACCTAGAGGCGTAAAAGTGCCCTCTGTCTCCTGCAGGGTGAATACATCACCTGATCTGAGTCCAACTACACAAGAGTCTGGCCTCAGTGGAGAAGAGGTTGGACCCAGCTAGTGTGGTTAAGGTCAAACGGGGCAAAGCTTTTTTGGTTTCTGTTGTTTGTTTGGAATATTCTTGAAAAGGTATTTTATGGTTTTGCTCTTCTAATATTTGACTTCTGAATAATGGAAGGAAAAATAGCACTCTTGTTATTTCTTACAAAGCCATACACATAGTACACAAACAAGGAGACCCTTTGTAGGATGACAGGAATGCCACATCTCATCCTACCAACTGTACAAAGGTAATAAATTCCCTTCTAAACACGTTACAGTTATATAAACCTCATCATATGTTGCTAGAAAATGAACCATCTATTTGAAACTCCCACTACATATAGTTTGTATAATTACCAAACTGGCCATTGAAAAATGTAAAGTTGCTAAGAATCAGGAAATAGTTGTTGAGTAGCTATTATGGGTCAGGTTATTATTATGTAATGACAGAATCATGCCATTCTGTTGCTTTATGCATAGATTTGCATTTCCCAGTTAATATCTAACTCATTTCTTCAGCCTCCATGAAAAGTAATATTCCAGAATCTCCTGCTGAGAATAGAGTAGAATATATTCATAAATTCATAGCATTTTAGAGCTGGAAGAACTCTTAAAAGAGAATGAAAATCAGTGCCTTAGGCTTTCTTCAAAATGCTAGCTAATGTCCTATGGAAATGTTGAGATTTTAAAAATATTTTTTAAACATCTTATAAAAGAAATTATTTAGTCAAATACATCAGCTGGCTCACTGAATCCCCACCTATTATAAGAATTTATTCATCCTAGCAATACGTTGTAGGAAAGCACAGAATAGAAATTCAGATAACATAAGTGACTGGTTCAAGGTGAATGGCATGAGTCATTCATTAGAGGGAGATGATGATCAGGAGGGCATCTCAAGAAATAGGGCCTCACATTTGACCTGGTTATTTCTGTTCGCAGCTGAAGAATATTTTCTGAATTCTGCCCAGTTCCTCTTGAGGTAGACAAATATTGAAACAGAAACAAGTGGTGATATGGCTTTTGTTCAGGATGGGCTCATGGGGAAAGTCCTATAATATTTTCAGCTGGTTGCTATGGAGGCAGCCAGCAGCAAGCTCAGCTAATAAATTTGGGCTGACATGGTTGTGGGATGGTACTACGATGGTAATTAATGGACAGCTGAGCATTGGAATTGTGCAGCAGAGGAAAAGTAAGGCAGGAGGACAATAGCAAAGTTTGTCAAATAGGAAATTGCACCCAAGAAAGGTATGGCTTTCAAACTTAACAAGGTGTTTACAAATACCTATGAACAAGATATGCACGTGCACATTACTTTCCCATATGCCCTACCACGAGTAGATATCCCAGGGAGAGCAATTTACCTGCACATTGCAGCCAGGGCACAAGGGGAAGCTGGCTAAACTATATGGGGATTTAGCTGAGCTTTGCAATAACTTTGAAAAAACATGTTCCAGGCTCATTGGATTTCTAGAGTTGTCAGGTCACCACTGTAGAAATTCGGAAAATGATCACAAGTTCAATTGGGAAGAGTTAAAGAACTAGATGCCTTCATTTTGTTTAAATGGGCAAAGAAATGTGACAGCCATCGGTCACTATTCTCTTCTATGGCTTCGGACAGAACGTTTTTCCCTGTTCAGAGCTTCCTGCTTAGTGTGTTTGCCTAAGCAGGGAGGAAAGCCATCATTCAAACTGCAACAACAGATTGCAAGCTAAGGCTTTTCTACACTTTGTTTAATTTTCCTGAAATGTCCTTTTTTACAGAAATGATTTATTGGTGACCTAGCATGCTTTTCTTCTTACTCAACACTCCCCTGGGGTCATAGTTAAAACACCAGTTAGCTGTAATTCTCCTGGGTTGGGAGGTGGCGGGAGGTGGCAATGAAAACAAAGCCCAGATCTGAGCAACTGCGGGCTGTTGACTTTATGCTAGTCTTTCAATAAAGGGAACCCTCAAAACACCGTGGACATTCAGCAAACAGTGTGCATTTCATCTATGCCTGGCGGGCTTTGTGCTCGCCTTTCTTCGGGCTTGAATGATCCTAACCAGCAGTGTCTTTGTGTCGTGATGCAGAAAGTTGGCCAGTACACATGAAGATAATGCTGAAATGTAACTTCTAAGTGGGGGAGGGAATCAGAGAGAAGTAAAACTCTGCACAATGCCTGGTAGTTCTTTCTCATGATCTTTGTTGCAACAGAGGCCAATCATTGTGCATTGTCTCTGCAGCAGTGAATACAGCATATTATTTTGGGGTAAAAATTGAGATTTCTTTTTGGTGATAAAGTATATGGAAAATAGAAGCTCTCTATACTTGATTTCTTTGCTTTTACTTAAATTCTTCTGAAGGCATTTGTTTATGAGAAGGAAAATGACATAACAGGTCTCTAGCTAAAGATGAAACTTATAATGATAAAAAAAGGTTCAATATCAAATCCACTGGAACTCCTAGGATAGGTTACCAAAGTTTTCAAAAAGTTCATGTATGCAATGAACTGTGTTGATTGCCTACTCAGCAAAACTTGCCTTCTTCCTAAAAGAACTCAATTCTGCTCTCCTCTCATGTAGGTATGTGCCAAAAGGAGGTTGATCCCAACAACAGAGAGAAGTCTGATTGGTCTGGGTCATGTCATCGCGTCAGTCAACCCTTCAGGAATGGTATGTGATTCAATTCTGGCTAATAAGACGTAAGCAGAAGTTTGCTGAAGGATTCTGGGAAATTGTCCCTTGCCGTTCAGAGAACCCCTGGAGTACAGTCCTTTTTTCCTTGGATGGGAAGAAGGAAGCACATAGTCCCAGTTGCTCTTGTTACCATTCTATATCCACCAGAGGGACGAAATTGAGGCCAAAGCTGTGGATGATCCTTGTGACATCATTGAACCAGTAGGTCAGTCAGTACATTTCTTTGTTGTGTAAGACAGTCAAGTGAAGCTATGTCACTGGCAGTTGAAAGCACCCTTTTAACATAGAGTGATTCTGCCTGCTAAGCCTCCTCCTGTACCTCCCTTAGTTTCTGCTCTCTCCTCTCTCCCCCTGTCTTCTCATCTGAACCCCAACCTTTGCTCCCACTCACCTTATTCCCCCCTGACATCCCCTGTCTTTCTTTCCCTGCCTCGTCTCTCTGTTCCTTTCCTTTTTTGCCCTTTGACCCACGAGTGGCACCCTTAGTATACCTGTTCCCATTGGCCACAGCCAGGATGAATGAGCAGGACCCACCACTAGCTGTACGTCTGGATCAGGTGGAGTTGGGCTCCTCTGTCCTGCTCTACTTTGGCCTTCCACACCCCTCATCTCCCAGCAATTCCCTCCCCTGCTCCACCACGTATAACAAGAAGTCTGAATGCTCTGAGACATCCACCCTAAAACTATATTTTCATTGAAATACCTTTTGGAAATAATGCCTTAACCCTGTGGCTTTCAGATCTTTTTTTTTTTACTACAATTCACATTAAGAATCAACACTCAGTATATACAATATACACATAAAACAGTGAAACATAGCTACTACCTGTGATGCAGTCTGACAATTTCTCCTCTGTCCTATTTCATTAAAAAAATTGTTTGTCTCTACTCACCAAGTTGATTTCATGGACTGGGTTATGACCACCAAAACAATGCCTTAACCCCCAGCAGAAACTCTAATGGGCAGTGTGTCAGTCTTGCAAGGAAGTCTTTGAGGGTAGTTAAGGTCATACTTAAACTTGAATAAAATAGTGGGCAACGTAAGCTAAAAGGCATTCTGGCTGTGTGAGTAAATGTACTATTTTTCTTCTAAAAAGGCAAAGAGTGAGATTTAGTGAGTGAATGTTGACAATTGATGTGGTCCTAGTACCCTGGGGACATCTTTCTAAAGTGACAATGTATCTAACAAACACTGCTGTAGTTATTTCTGAAAGGGACAGACGTTTCCTTCAAAGCTGTTGGTGTTCCAGACTCAGTTTATTGATTGCACTTTCATGTTTAACTTTTTAGGGCTTATTAAGTGCCTCTGCTTGACCATTCATCTGGCAGCCCTTTGCTACTACTTTATGAGCTGGGAATTTCATAATGGGAGATTATCTGTTAGCACCATTTTTATACTATTGGACTGTGGCCAAAATGCATTGGCCTTCCTGTTGATAACTATTCGTTATCAGCTAAAGCCACTCTTACAGCCTCAACCATACAAAGGCCACATATATAGAGTCCATAGAATACTTGAGGATTATATGATATGTAGGAAAGCCTTGTATAAACTGTAAAGTACTGTGTAAATATAAAATAATGAGTATTATAAATGTCTAAAAATGTAAGAGACTCTCTTTGCCTAAGAAGTCACTCATGAATTTTGATATTTCTATTAATGGTCCTGAGTCCCATGAATTTTTTCCACAACTCTAATTAGTAACACACATACACATTTTATTTCTAAGCCTATAATCAATACAATGCAGGCTGAATGATTGTCCATAAGCTTTAAGCTCCCCCATACTGGATATATTAGCAAATTGGTCTTCTTCTATATGTAGCCATGTTTATAATGTGATATATCCAGAATTGTTGAATGATATAATGCAGCCTAAAGTAGTTAAGACAAGATTTTGGAGACAGACTCCAAATGCAGTTTTACTAACTCTGGGAATGTGGGTGAGTTATTTACCCTCCTAAGGTCTGACGTTCCTCATCTATGAAATAGAGATAATACAATTCACTTCACAAGCATGTTATAGGATTGAGTTTAGTTCTACTTATTAAATTTATTTCATGATTTACTAGTGGATCATGACCACCAAAAACACAGCCCTAACCCATAGTATAAACTCTGATACTCAGAATAGCGGGCACATGACCAATTTGCAGTGTGAAGGTGTTTGTGCGTGTGTGTGCGTGTGTAAAGCACTTAGCAAGTGATCCAAAGTTATTTAGCAAAAACTCAGTAAATGGTAGCTATTAAGAATTTAATAACCAGTGATAACCATGAAAAAAACATTTCTCACAGCCCTTTCACTGTGAAAATGCAGAAATCTAGGATACAATACTTCTTACCTTCTCTTTAGTGTTGGGGTTTTTGCCCACTGCTTCCAGAATCACCCATGCATACACCTAGAGATGTATGTCATGGGCCTCTATGCTTAAATTGTAGACTAATACTGCAATACAAATTTCTAAATCTCCGAGGGGTGCGTGTGTGTGTGTGTGTGTGTGTGGATCACGAGGGGCAGGGTGCTGGTCTCCCTCTTGCTAAAGGAGCTTCCTTGAAAATAAATATACTGAAAAGTAATGACAGGAAACTTCACAAAATCAAAAGGGGATGTCAGGAAGTACAGGATGTAAGGTTGTTTTCATTTCCTCCAGTGTTTTTCTTATTAATCATATATATATTTATAACTTTAAAAAGCAGAAATGAATTCACTGCTCCTTCTCCTTAAGACCCAGTTTATAAAATAGAAAGGCTGTGATCAAAAAGGTGAACCAGCTTAATACTTTCTGTAGTAAAAACAACATTTTAAGTCTGTGATCCTACATTATTGGGTATCTGAAAAAGACTTGTCACACTCATTCATTTATAAAGCTGTTGCTTTCTTGGGCACTTCATACCAGCATGGAAGAGGTATAAAAGCAAAGTACCTTAAAGGAGAAACTGATTAGGAAAGTTTTTTTTTTTAATTCTGATCATTACTTCTTTCCCAGGAGATAGCTTCCAAACACAGGGGTCTGGGCAGATCAACACATGCTCAAAACTGAATACCCAGTTCTTCCTTTAAGAATCAAGGCAATCGGAATATAAATGCTTTCGCTGCATTAACAGTCGTGTGCATGGTGAGCATTTGGTGTTTTTCCATATATATATAGGAAAGCGAGCATGTTGCCTGCAGAGTTTTCTCCATGAAATAGGGATCTGCATCCTGTGATAGTTACCGAGCAGCATGTTTCCGCTCAGATGTTGAAACACAATTTATCTACAAACAAATTTCAAGTTCCTATTTGGCTGGAAATCAAAATAAACAAAGAAATTGTTTTGCAGTGCTCTGCTTTGCTGTACAGATAGATCTGAAGGCTGTGAGTAGGCTTGTCTTTATTACTGTACTTATTAACACCTTGGGACTCAACGAATAGTGCAGTCCATCTTTTAAACATTTATGATCTAAGTCAAATAGTTCAAAAGGTCATAATTTAGCTCCAGTTTAGATTTGAAAGGCAGGAAGTCACTTGATATTAAAAGCAGCCTCTCCTTTACTTCTTAAATAAAATTCCCTTTGAAAGTATGCTGGGGACATATGTTGTTTTCATCTGCCCAGCATTCCTTGCTCTGGGAAAACACCACTTCGATGTGGTTTTAGAGAGGCTGCCAATCACTGTAGCCCACCCCCATGTAGGACACAGGTCTGGCCAATCCTCAAATTCTCTGTTCCTGAAATTAAGACACTTATGTTGAGCTAGATATGCTTTCTTTCCCCTAGGATGCCAGACTAGGGCAGAGATCCCAGACCGTCAGCTGCCATCTTCACCCATGCGCAGAGCAGGTGGAGGAGGCCCAGCTACAGAAGGAGAGCAACACAGAGACAGAGGAGTGAGGGAGGAGGACAAGGAGAAAGAGAACAGGAAGATCAAGGGAAGGGAAAGAGGAGAAAGAAAAGAAAGGGAAGAAAGAGGAGAAATTTAATTTAACCTCAGTAGAGATACAGTTGAAGCCAACTGAATCCTGAGCTAGTTTAAATGGGGGTCTGCAACTGACAGAGTCTTACCTAATACAGAAGCTGTTCAGTCATTCATTCATTCAACAAGTTACTGTGTATCTACTTTATGCAGGTCACTAAATGGATATGGGTGGGTGGGGGAACGCATGGTCCTTGACCTCATAGAGCTTATGCCTGGTTGGGGAAATAAACATTATACACATACTCATATTCAGTTTGAATACATACATTCAGCTTTTCATCTTATGGAGGAAAAGAATAGAGTACTGGGAAATACATTGGAGTAGAATGAGATAGAGAAGTCGTACAGTGTCATTAGAATAATACTTACAGAAAATGGCAGTGCAGGTGAGGCGGCATGGTGGAAACAGAGAAAACTTCAGTCATGCTCAGAAGTTGAGGAGCCTCATCCTAGCTCCGTCCAAAACCTCGAGATCCTTCCTCATCAGTAGAGGTAATAACTGTATTTCTCAAGGTATAATGAAAATTAAATAATATGGCTGATGTGTATTTGAAAGGAAGACTGTGGCATAAAATCCAGTGTGTGCATGATAGGAAGAATAACAACAACCTGGTTCACGTACTGGGAAGCTGCCCCTTGTCCTATGATGGGGGAGGCAAAGAAAATGCCGGAGCAGGAAAGCATGTGAAGGTTAATGGTCACTAATGGTCACTGAGAGGGATGTCTGCATATACAGTAGGAACACAACACAAATCTTTATTTCCTTCTTCATTCTATCCTTTGGGTTGATGAGTACATTTTAGTTAGTGTCCAACATTCATTATTCAGATATTTTGAGGAAACAGCTCTCAGTAATGTTTAACATAACAATGGTTTTTTAAAACCACTTAAGGCATTCTTACTTTTCATTTCTCACATGGCTTTAGTGCACTCCTTACAAGACACTTTAGGTCATTTTTAAAAGAAACACAAAAAACAAAGTAGCAAAGAAAGAGACACCACCCATTCCTTTAATTCTTGAGTTGGCTTTTAAAAATCTAGTTATAAAAACAATACACTAGTATTGTCAAAAATTCAACTAGTACAGTGTAATGTTCCTCTCCTACCCACCCCTACTCTCCTTGCCCTGAGGCAACTAATTTTAACAGTTTTCTCTGAATCCCTCTACAATGTTCTTTATCTGCATAACCCAGCTGAGTCTTAAAAGAGGAGCAGCAGTCCCTTGGCAGTCAACAATAAAAGGAAACTTCTCTCTACAAATGAGAGAACAACGTGAGTGGGCACTGGTTGGGTATGATTGACTTAGGGGCCACATGGATACAGTCCTCTTCTAAATGAAGGATAATTTGCCCTGCAATCACACTGGTATTCAGACAGAGTGTTCCATTGTATTCATTTGAGTGACTTTCTGAGCTCCCCCTCCATGGGTCAAACTAGCATTCCAGGATTATGTCAGGCCAGAAAAATGGGGTGGAGGTGTGAATTTGCTTTTTTAGTTACTTATTGCTCTTTGACATCGGCCCCTGCCCTCTGTGCTCTGGGCAGCTCAGTGGTCCTCCCCCCTGAAAAAAGCCCCTCTGCATCCATCCACAGACCCTGTGGGATCCAGGCTCTCTTCCCTTCACAGCCTTGGCCTCAGCCGAGCTTGGAAGGGGCCTGCCCTCATCTCCTGCCCATCTGCACAGCCGCCATGCTGGCCATTTTTGAAGAGAGATGTTAGTATGCAAGACTTAGTTTTAAAAAATTCTTTAGTTCTCAGTTTTTAAAAATTTATACATTTTAATAAGAGAAAAATAAGTATTTTACAAGCAATGCTGAGAAGCCAATAGTAGAAAATAAAATGTGTAGGTGGCCTGAGGCAGCTGGGCTCACCCCGTGGGGGTGCCTCGCGTCTCACCGCCTTACCAAGTTCTTCAGCAGCTGACCCTGAGGTCAGAAGCTCCTCTGTTCAGGCTTCACCACGCTCCCCTCTGTCCTTGTTGCAAATCTCATCCTCATCAGAAGAACCATTGTCGTGTAGCTTCTGTACCGTGTTTTTTTTTTTTTGCATGTGACAGTTAGGGGTCTATACACATCCCTGAGCCCAAGTGGCCACCTTCGCCCAAAGAGCCCTCCTGCCTCTCGCTTTCCTTTGAGGATCTCCTGGGCAGCAGGAATCGGAAAAAGCCCTTTGAGCTTCCTTCTTTATATACCTCTGGTGATCTTCTTTGGGAATAAACCTCAGTGAGACAGAAAGCTGTAATGAAGACCATTGCTACTGCCGTCACTGATATTGCCAAGATGAGTGTGCTAGCCATACCCTGGGACCTCTTCTGAGCGCACTTGACTCCTGCTCTGTTTGTTCACCCAGGGCTTCCGTCTCTCACGGACGGAGTACTCGGTTTCCCACTGGTCTGTATCCCAGTCTGCCTCAGACACCTTCACTGTTTGCTCCTCGCTGAGAAGCTTCATCGGGAGGCCGGTTCGGGAGATGAGCTTGGCACAGGCCAGCTGCGTGTGGGTCTCAGAGCACTCCACTTTCAAAGTACAGATGACATGAGAAAGGAGCCTTCTCACATCAGTGTTGGGGATGAGGGACCGTCGCTGCTGGCTTAGCCGAGCTTCATATTGACCCCCCTGGAGATGAGCTCACTGGGAACGTGCAGGCCGTGGGCTTGGAGGGCACGCCAGGGCCCGGGTTGTAGTGTTCCCGTTGGGTTTCATCGGTCCGTTTGGCAGCTGGCGTAAAGCTGTCTGCAGGCACAGCGGGCTCAGCAGTGGAAACATTCTTATGGGCAGTGACGTCAGGGGTGGTTTCCTCCAGCACAGTAGTGTCGCCTGTAGAAGTATTTTCTTCAGAAGCATTTTGTGCAGTCGTGTTTTCTGTAGAAGGATCTGAAAGAGAAAATAATTCTGGAAAAGGATTTTCCTGAGAAGTCACTTCTGACGATGAAAAAGCCCCTCGTGAAGGGGAATTTACGTGGCTCCTCATTGCAGCAAACAGAGGCGTCTTTGCAAGCATCAGGCTTTTGGGTGAACCTTTATTTCTGAACTTTCTCCTCATTTTGGCCTTGGGTATTTTGTGAACCACATGAGACCAAGTTTTAGGAAAGAGGGATATTTTTCTGGAATGTGAGGTTGGTTTGGAAGCCTTCATATTTCTAACTCTAGCATTTGCATCTTCTAAAACAGAAATAGTGTCAGTTGGTCTTTTGATTTCTGTTTGACCTCAGACAGGGATTTTGGTGTGGTGGAGGCAGAAGGCCTGCCCGTCAAGTACTGTTTCAGGATAGAAGAGACTGCTGCCCGTGTTCCTTCAGGAGTGGAGACTCTGTTCATTTCCTGGGGTGTCCGCACCACGTGAAGCTGCTCCAGCTGCCATGTGGATGGCTTCCTGAACCTTTTTTCTTTGGCAGTGTTCTCCACAAATGGCTGGGCATTCGGCTTCCTCTTGATGCTTTTCCTTCTCATTTCTTTGAGTCGCCTTTCCGTATGCCCTGTGGGCCCTTGCTGACCACCTTCCTGCTCGGCACCCTTTTCCCCACACTCTGAATGTTTGGTGCGCTGTTCTCCTGTGGCTGGGAGGTTTCCAATTTCTTTTGAAATATTTGGCATTTAGATTTGGGATGTGTAAGCATGGTAATTTTTTCCCTCCTTTTAACCTTATCGGGTTTTTTTCTTGAATTTCTGCATCTTAGCAAGTTTTCCAGAAGATAGAGTTTCCTCCATTTATTTTTATTAGGTGAGTTGTAGGATCTGGGTGTAAGAGAAGTGTTCTCTGGGTTGTTTTTCAAATGGCCCACAAGCTTACCTCCTTCTTGTACATTTGAAAAATGAAGTTTAATGAATGGTACTAATACTGATTCCACAACTTCTAGATATCCCTCTGAGAAATAAGGCAGTATGTAATTTAGTGCCCTGGGAACATCACGTTATCACTAAAGTCTACTTGCTCATTGGTGAGGGCTGACAAACTGAAGGCATCTTGTGTGAGGCGGCCTCCTCTGGCTCGATAGTCAGCTCCGTGCTGGGGCTCGCCTTCCGGGACTGTAATACCTTCGTGAATGATCCTTCCGCATTCCCTACAGAGGCTTCATCGTTCCTGCAGAGGTGAGTCTGAATCGTCGGCATTTGCTGTCCCCAGGTCTGACTCGTAGGATGTGGGCTTCTCAGAAGGGTCTGGACTCTTGGAGCCGTTCTCTTGATGTTGGCAGCTGTCAGAAATTAGGCTGCGGAAGCGGGATGAACCGGCCGTGTTGAGGCTGAGGGAGGAGGCAGTGGTCTTCCTGTTCTGTTGGTCTTGTGGCCTGAGTGTTGGGCTTCGATGTCCTCTGAGCATGGGGAATGGGAAATTGAACCCAGAGACTCCTTCCACTACAGTTCTGTCCTAGAGGCAGTGAGAGGGTCAAGCTCAGAGAGGGGACAAAGCCCAGAGAGAGCCAGTGGGGCAAGTGTCCACACATTTAAGATGGCAGACTTGTAGGGGAGTTCACAGGACAAGGAGGTCAGTCCCTGCAGGAAGCTGAGGAGGGTCTCATCCTCCTCGGGGTCCTGAAGCAGGACTGTGGGCTGACAGCACTCGCAAAACCAGGCCTGCTCCTGGAGGAGCAGCTTCAGGCAGCACTCCAGCAAGCCGTCATTCAGGGCCAGTGCAGCCAGGAGGTCCGGCAGCTGCCCACATCCATGGTGACAAAGATCATCTGCTCCAATCCCGAGATGATGTGTCGGGATGGCAGCCTGGGGTCCAGGCCATTTTCCACCACTGACAGTGTTTGCACTCAGGCAGCAGCTCCCTCAGAGAATCACATGAAACCAGAGGGAGCAGGGAGGGGATGGGTCCTGCTCCCGCCCATGCAGCCTCTGATCCTGTGACCCAGTGCAGCGGCCTCCTGGTTTGACCCACTGAGAAAACTAGTATTCTAGCCAGGCGGAAGGGTTCACTAGACAATGGGAAGCACAGAGGAAAATGGCTCTGGGGGCAGATGAGGATCTGAATAGAAGTGGTTTCATGCTGTTCTAATGTATCTGCATTGCCTAAGCATTGAGGGGAATACATCACTGAAGGCTTTAACAGAGCAATGACAGAAATCAGATTTTCCTTTGAAAAAGAAACTTTGGTGCCAGCCGTGCTAGTGGGCTGGAGGGGAACAAGGCTAGAGGCTGATGGCAGTTAGGAGACTGTGGCAACAGTCTAGAAAGAGATGCCACGGGCCCAGCATCCTGATCCTCTCTTGTATCTGACAGAGTTTCCATTCTATTGGCCTATGTTTTGGATAAAATCACACAAAAAAGGAAAGACTGGTATTTGCATTTTGAGCCTTCCTGGCAGCTAGCAGGATTTAGTGAGACAATAATTCATTCTGATAGTGCTGGTGGAGACAGTGGCAACAGTGGCCTTCCACAAACCGGATGCCAGGACGAGAGCGCAGCATTCAGGGGCTGCCGCTGGCAGCAGCTGTGTCTCTGGTGCAGTGGGTCAGTAGGACGGTACTGGGCTATAGTTCTGGCTGCCTCAACTCCCTTTGTTCCTGCCCATTTTCCAAGCCCAAGTTTTCTGATCTCAGAGTAATTTTCATCCAATTTTTAAAATAATGGTTTTGAGGATGTAAGGCAGGTGTTTTTATTCCATTAAGGTGAGGAAACTGAAACTCTGAAAGCAGAGGTGTTTGGCTCAAGATCAAACGCTGGTAAGGACGTACCCAGGGCTGTGTCTAAGGTCTTTTGATGGGGCTCGGTTCCCTTTCCACCCCCGCCCCCCCCACTTATCAAACTTGGTAGTCTGTATGTGGCAAAGTGAAGGGAAGTGCTAGAAACTAGCTTGCTTGGGCACAGCTTTCTAGAGTTAGGTAGGAGCCTTATTAAAAAAAAATAGGCTATTTAAAACAATATAAATTGAGTAAAATGCAAAATCTAGGTATGATTAGAAAATTGAAATAAATTTTACCTTTGTAGGATGTGAGCATCTCAATCCCCCAGTAATACAAAAGTATTCATATCTGTAGTATGGACTTCAGTGGAAGCGTCTAAGTCCTGAAATGAAACAGCCAATTCCTAGGCTACTGTTGCAATTAGCTACATGTCCCCATTGAATTTAGTAGTCACTGTATTTATCCCCACAGATCTGATCTATGTGTACGTGTATAATAACCTCATCTATATATGTTCTTAAAGCCCAGAAGTCCAGAACATCTTAATCAGTGTACAATAAATTTATTTGACTAAAGACTGGTAGAGATGCAGATGCTAACTAATGCTGCTGAAGATACATGAAACATTGGCAAATACCTTGCTGAAAAAAAGATAAAATGTAAGATGTCTTTTCCATATCTTCATGCTATGCTAAAATGACTACTTTTCATCTGGAGATAATTATGTGCAGTGATTTCATAGGAAACAAAATCATGTTTCAATGAAAGGGTAAGGTAGATATGAATCATAATCATTCTAAATTATAGTTATTAAAATTCTATAAATTCAAAACATTTCAATTCTATAGTTTGGGCAATGAGTCCATTCTGAGGAGCATTGGCCAACCAGTATAATTTTCAGATGTTCTAAGTATACCAGGTTACATCTGACCACAAAATGTTTCTCTAGATTACTATTACACATGCCCATTTATTCATTCTACTATTCATTCAGGCACAACTAGGTCTTGAGGCAAAGATAAATACCCAGTGACATGGAAATAAGGAATAATACTATGATGTGATTTATAATAATAGAAGTACATACAAGCCAAAGTGTAAGCATAAAAAAATGAACTCTGCTCATAGGCTTCATGGAAAGGTTGAGTCTTACACTCAGGGTTGGTTTTTAAAGGGTGAATACAATAACAACAGTGGACAATGTGCTCAGAAATAGGAAAGGTGATCAGAGAATAGTGTTTTAGGCAGAGGGAGCTGCATGTGCAAGGACATGGAACATGAAATAGTTCAATGAGCTCAAAGAATTCCATGTATTTTCATGTTTATGAAACCTAATATTGAAAATCAATGGTGTGTTAGAAGTTAGGCACATGGGATAGATCATGTGAAGGACTTTAAAAAATAATGCTCCTTGGGCTTTACGTAATGGACATGAGAAAAACAGTAAGAGTTTCAGGCAAGAGCATAGCAAGAGAGTATTTACCCTTTGGAAAATGACTCTGAATGTAGTATGGAGAATAGCTTGAAGAAGAAAAAGACAAAGGCAGAGAGTCCAGGTGAGAAGTTATGAAGATGTGCAAATAGAGATCGAGAGATGAGAAAATGTGTGATAAATATCTAGGTAATAGAACCACAGAAACTGATAATAAATTGGATGTGAAGGATAAGGAATGGTGAGGACTTAGACATCTCAGTGGTTATCAAATCAAAAAACAAAATAGGAAATAAAGAAATAATAAATTTGGTGGAAATAAAAAATAAGCTCAATTTTTTCAAGAATGTGAGTTGTCTGTAGATTATGCAGGCAGAGCTGTAGAATGGGCACTGGTATACATGGAAGAGGTCCAGGCTGGTGACACTTACTTAAGTCATCGATCATACAAGTCGTAATAACAACTATGGGAGTGAACAAGAATGCTCAACAAAAAAAAGATATTCTCAAGTAATACAGTGTATGTACCTGACGTGTCTTTAGTAGTTATCACATCTTTGTCAATAATCGCTGTGGGAGTGTGCTTTCTCATTCATGCCTAGGAAAGTGCATCCTGTTGTGACAGAAGGAAAGCTGAGCTGAGAGCAGGAGAGTTGGCTCCCAATTCCAACTCTCAGAAAGTCACTGCGTGATGTTGGGCAAGTAATTTTAACCATTTCCTTCCTTGGTTTCCTTACCTGTGAAATGAGGAGGCTGGATTAGATGAGCTCTAACACTGTAATTCTTTAACCAGTTCTCCACACCTCGTGACTTTCCCTGATGGGCTCTGATGAAGCCGCCAGTGAAATCTGAAATAACAAAAAAATACCCATAAAGAGAAATTTAGCCTAGTAAGAGCCAAAAACTTTACAATTTTCCCCTGAATAATAGAAAGTTGACTTCAAAAAATATTTTTGTTGTAATTGGGAGCAGTTATTGTAGACTATTATGAAAGGTAGGGCTTTTTATTGAAAGGGAATGATACTTGGTCACAAATATTTGGGCCTCCAGTGGCCTTTGGGTCCAAGTTTTCTTGGAAAATAACTATATAAGGCCGTCCCATTTAAAAGCTATCTACTTACAAGTCTGATAATTCTTGCCCCTTCTGGCCAATTATGAATGCCTACAAGTAATACAGGAATAGAAAACATTTACTGTAGTTATATTGCATTTAAATTCTCTATCCTTATAATGGCAGGCAGTTCAGATGAACGCACAGAAAGACCTGACTAATAGATGGGCTCATAGGTTCTGAGCTGGCACCCAAACTAAATACATGAAAAGCTTTCCCTCATGTTCCCCCAAATGTGAGGTACCATGGGCTCTAAGGACCAAAGAAACATAGACCATAATTCAACCAATGAACCAAGTATCTGTGAAGATATTATTCCCTGTGTTATATAGTACATTGGTGGAATAGTTCTTGTAAAATTATTTTGTAGTTTTGATTGAGCTGCAGTATTTGTATACTAAGCCTCTGAATAATGATTATTCTCAGAATATCAGAGGATTATCTGATTGTGAGGAACTGAGTGCACCGTGACTTGGCAAAAATCATGGCACCAAAAGCCTCAGAACATAGAGCTTTGCATTGTAAAGAGAAACATTGCCAAAAGAATATGCTTTGTTTGACTTAAAGTTTCTAAAACTGTTCAAAAATCAAAAGCAATGTAGAAAGGTAAAGAGTTAATAAACAAAGATTATTACAGATTAATGGACAATAACCAATTAAAAGAATGTAAGAGAATACAAAAGCAACCTAAAAAGACAAAATATCTAGGAAAAAAATATAAAAAATGTGCAAGACCTATATGGGAAAAACTTTAAAACACTACTGCATGATATGAAAGAAGATTTTGGACAAATGATAGACTTCTTTGGGAAAGAAATCCAAGATGCATCATATTATTATTCAGTGAGACAAACAAGTATGTGAAGTATCCTACTTTTTGTATAAGAAAGAAAAATAAGAATCTACATTTTTATTTACTTGTACATAAAAAAACTCTGAAAAGATTCATAAGAAATTACCTTTGGAGGCTGTGGGAAATGAGCAGGTAACAGACAAGATGGGAGAGTGGATTTTTCATACCCATTATAGACTACCTCCTCAATCACCTTTATAGCTATATAGCTTTCCATTCCATGTTTGTCCTATAATTTGTTTTCATCAGACTCCTGTTGATATTTAGGTTGTTTCCAGGCATTTCCTATTATAATCAGTTCTGCAGTTAATCATGTAAATGATTACCTTTTCAAAAACCAGACTTTAAACCATAAGTAAAACTTTCAACAACAACAAAAATCCAGAAATAAAAGCAAACACTTTAAAATGAAAGCTCTTACTTCTTATATACAAACAGTGAAGTTCAAGATGGCAAGTCTTAGAAGCGGCCTAGTCCAGGATGCACAATTAGGCCTTCTCCCTCTCCCATTCACAGACCACATATCCAAACTACACCAGCTGTCTTGCTAATGAATGAAGCATCCCGATGTCATACATACATTAGAAAACTTGCTGTGCAGATGAGAAACAAGCCAAACGGTTTCATCCTTGCCAGTTGGCATAAGGCTCAGAAGTTGTCCTAGTTAATCTGCTATCATTTATTCTCACAGTGTCTCTTACCACGGTGGCTACTTTGCTAGACTGGTAGTTTGTTAAAATAGTAGCTTGCTTTGGTTCTCTCTTTAGTTTTCCTATATTTGAAGCTCAGTCTTGCTACCTTGTCTCAGAGGTGGTTTGTAGCTGAACAAAGCAGGAGCCTCCTGAAGAAAGGCTCTCTGTAAAAACTTCAACTCACAGAAGAGATTGTAATGGTAATAGATGTCCCTAATAGAGAAAAGAGGGGAGTGCCTTTGAAAATGGCAAGAGGAGAAAAGAATTAACTTTCCATCCAGGGAAGGGATAGCAGAGTCTATAGGTTTTTAAAGTAGCAGGGACCTACTCCTGGCTCCCAAGCTGGGCTTCAGAGAGGATGACTATCTGGCTTTTGAACCTTAGGCACCAGGGTCCCAGCTTTAGCCATTTCTTAATATCTGGTGAGGGAGGAGCAGTTTGTTACTAGTTTGCAAGGAGTCATTGAACAAAAAGTATATCAGCAGCAACTGTGATGGATTGGAGAATAGTGTTGTTTCCTCTATGAATCAGAAATGCTTTAAGCTGCAAATAATGAGAAACCCAACATACCGTGGCTTACACAAAGAGGGTGATTCTTTTTCCTCTCACAACAATAAGTTCTGGAAGAAAGTGGCTCTTGGAATTGGTGGATTGATGCTGGGGCCACCAAGGCTGTAATTCTCCTGGCCTGTCATTCATGACTGCAAGATGGTTGCTGCAATTCCAGATATCACATTTGTAATCAGCCGGAGAAAGAGAGGAAGAGGGAGCCATTAGGCTCTTGCATCCATTTTACTGGGAAAAGCAAAGCATTTCCTATATGACCAGTGGAAGTTCTCTTACCCCCCATTGGCTAGTATCATCATCTGACCATTTGTCCATCCCCAGCGGCAGGGAAGGTGGCAAAACAGAAGGGATTTGGAAATGCCTGTTGGGTTAGTCAAAACCACTGTGACTCCCATGCCCAGCTTCCTGGGCATTACACACACACCCTTTAGCCCTGCATTATCAGTGGGAGGTGAAGCCAAATAATGACAGAAATTGAACTTCCACCAGCCAGTGTGATACTATGGGATTAGAATGAATTTTAAAGAAACCAATTAAGAAAAAATAACCATAAACTTTTTTTTTAACAACAGAAAAGAGGGGAAAGGATGTTTCTTGTGCATCAGATTTTGTGGTTGTAAATAAATTACCTTTTACTAAAGCATCAAATGATCTTCTCTTTTGAGGAGTCATTCTTAAACAAAACAAAAGAAAAAAGAAATGTCAGTAGTAGACACTTCTTAGCATGCAGTTACCAAATCTGTTCACATAGACGAGAAATCAGCTGTGGACATTTAAACACCGGTAATGAACATAAACCCAGTTTATGAGGCACATTTCACTTAAGGTCGACATAAACTTAGTCATAGAACTCCTAAAATTTGCAGTGCAGGTGGCTGGATTTGGGCTCTTTCCAAATCTCACTTAATTGGATAAAGCAATATCAGAAGCAGATCTTCCTCTTACATGTAGTTGGTTCCACTAAAACTCTAATCTTGCTTGGCAGGTGCCCCATGTTTCTAAATTTATGTTCTGTGCTCTATGTTCTTTTGGACTTAGTTTTGCTTTGTTTTTAACTGACATGAGACTAGTTAATTTTCTTGGCTCTTAACCCTGGTTCTGGATCACTCTCTTCTTTCCTTTCTCCTCTGCTTATGTTTTTCTCTCCTATTGCTATTCTGAGGAGTATGTTTGTCTCCTCATCAGCTGACTTTCTTCTCCCCGCAAAGTAGCCTCATGGTACCTGCCACTGGAATGACGGCAGAACCTGGGGCCGGGCACACAAGCTGCTTCCTGTTACAGAGCTAGATCATTAACTGCAGAGCATTAAATGCAATTTGTCAGCTTATCTCTTTCAAACTTAGAATAAGGAAGTCTTTGCCCAGTGGTAACCACTTGCCAGCTGGAACTTTTATGCATACCATCAAGGTAGATGAAATTGTTGTGGACCCTTTGAACTCATCCCAAGAATTATCTCCGTAATGTGATAGTTTTCTCCATATCACAGTCATATTGTTAATAGTAACAAGAAGTACCTATAAAGTGTTTGAAGTTCCTAAGATGAAAGATGCCATGTAAATGGAACGAATCCATTTGGGAGATAGAATGTCAATAAAGGGAATATTCTGAAATCTCAAAGGTCCGTGGACTTAATTCTCACTGACATGTATTTAAGGACAGTGAATAACACTTTCTGACATGGTTTTTCCCAGCTGAAAAGGACAGGTAATTTTTTCTCCTCTGCATGTGTGCATGTACGTCCTATAGAGGACATCAGCCACAAAGCCAATGGAGCTTACACTTTAGAGCTCCTCTCTTATGGGGGGCCTTTCCAAAGTTCTGTACTGTCAATTTTGAAATTCATATTAGTTTTCATAAAGAAGATCCCCTAAATTGCGTAAGCTTCAGGCTTCACAAAATCTGGATCCATATCTTATCCAATATATGACACAACTTTCCATTTAAAATTTTTAGTTGTATCCAGTATTTTGTTGGAAATGAGTAAGTACATTAGTAGCATCATTATAAAAAGCTCATTTTATTTGCTTCTGGCTTTATGGTCAGGTTTGTTGTTAAATCTAACCAGTTAGAGGCATTTTCACATAACCCCCAATGAAGGTAATTCAGCAATAGCTTTAAAAATTATAAATATACTTGCACAGTTAGAAGTTGCTATATCTAAAAAATGATTCAATAGCCAAAGATTGGAAACATTCCAAAAGTCACCAATAAAAGACTAGTTGAATAAATGATGGTACATCCATATAAATACTGTGCTGCTATAAAATATTGAGGATGTTGTCTACCTGCTGATATAGAAAGATTTTGAAGATATGTTGTTACTATGGTATAGAATGGCATATATAGCATGCTATATGGTGCAGCAAAAAGGTGGGGGGCTAAGAATTTTTATTTGCAATTGCTTGTGTTTGCATGAAGTAATTTTGGAAGGACACAGAAGAACCTAATAAATGATTACCTATGGTAGTGTAAAGGTTGGGAATTGGATAGGTGAGAAATAGGAGTGGAAGTGAGATACATTACAGTTTTATGTATTATCTATACAAAACCATCGGAATGTGTTACTCAAAAAGTAAAATTAAGAAAGAAACAAGAAATTGTTTGGATGTTTTTCTGTCTCTGTGTATGGATATTCTTTTAGGTCTTCAAGTAGAAGTGCCATTATAATGACTTTGTAAAGTTTCTCGAATAGTGGGAATCTTACCATTCTCTTAACTGCCACAACAATAACACTGTGCCCAATTTCTGTTAAGACAAGCCACTCTCCCTCATGTGTGATCATTATTTATAAATGTCATTTTCAAGTCTGTTCTCTATTTACCTCCTGTCATTCTTACCCTCACCTCTACATGACCTTCACGATGTATTTCTCTCCATTTCTTAAACAGCCTATAATCCCTCCCACAGAGATGCCTTCCTTGTCCCCCTTGACTTGGTTGGGTTACCTTGCTTTTCTCCATGCATTCCTTTTCAGAATACTCATATCACTTGTTATTACTTGTAATATTGGTCTTCGCTACTCAAGAGTCTAAACCAAAGCTGCATGCTGGTCTGGGCTGAATTTGTATTGTTTACCTCTGTGTCCTTAATGCTTCATACAGTTCCTAGCAAGGTTAGCAGACATTGTTTGACTGGAAGTGCATGTTTTCCCTCCCATACCAGAGAGAATGGTTTCCTTATGGGCAAGATGTGCCATCCTTCTGTAGTCCACACAATATAAAGAACAGCAGTACAGAGTGGATAAGAGACAGGTTCAAATGAGAGCTCTGCCACTTACCAGCTCTGGCGTCTTAACCTGTTAGCCTTTCTGGGCTTCAAAGGTCTCATCTATATTAAATTTTCCATTCATTCTGTCATTTAATTAATGTTTACTGGGTATCAGCCATGTGTCAGGTGCTATTTTCATACCTGTGTATACAGTACTTTGCAAGACAGGGAAGAGCTTACTGTCTATAACACATTCGAATTGGGATAAAGGATATGTTGGATGCAGAGAGGCACAATAAATACTCAAGTCAAGTAAATAAAAAAATCAAGTAGTGAGAAGGGATACAGTAGAGCAACAGAGGGTGCTAACTCAGAGCAGCCAGGGAAGGCCTCTTTGAGGGGATAATATTTGAACTGAGTTTTTAAGTAGATTAAGTAAGGTATCAACACCTTATAATAATGTCTCACGTATAATAAACTTCAATAAATGATAACTGTTAGCATTATCAAAAACATGTCAAGAGAATGAACTGGAGGTACATGAAAATATAAACAGATTGTCTTTAATATATAAAACGCTATCATTACAATATTTATATATGCATTTATATGCATTTGTATACTGTGTATGTTCAGTCAGCAAGCTCTTTTCCGACTGAAAGAATCTCCTTTTTTATTCTGGAATTGTTAATGCCCCTCCAAAGCAGCATAGTTTATATCCTGGGGTGATGTAATAATTCACAGCATGTCTGACAAATGTAGAGAGAAGTTGCAGAAACGTATGTAACACCGGTGTTCGCAAGTGGATTTGATGTTCTCTAAGGCCCAGAAACCTATGAGGTTGTTTGTTATACCTGAGCTGATGGAAAGCTGCTCAGGGGTAAAGATCTGAGAGAGAGCCTCTGATGTGTCAGCACAAATGCACTCCAAAACTCTAAATCACCCACTGACTGTGCACATCTTACTCTTGCAGTGGGAAAATCACTGGCGTGCACTGGCTGGTATATGTCATGGGTAGGGTTAAGAACCTCTGTGCCAGCATTTCTCATTTACTCCTGCCAAAATATATGAGGTAGGTAGTATCTTAGATTGGGCTCCCAGAACTGACCCCTAGATGAGAGAAGTAGAGTAGGGGAACTGAGGGTGTGATTCCCAGGTAAAGTCTCTGCTTGGGCTGCAGGCCCCAGGAGATTGGTGCAGTATAAAATTGTCCGCATTTGAGGCAGGGTGGGTATATATGCACAGAAATAATAAATGGGACCCAGAGACACTGAGCAGAGCACCAACAACGTCCTCTACAGGATTCATAACCCTAACTGACATGAGAGGAAATCTGGAAGTTTATGCACTGAGAGAAAAATTCTTTGCTCAAGGTCACCACCTATGAAGTGGCAGAGCTTGGATATCATCTCAAGCTTGACTCTACAATTCATGGTCATCCTCATCTCCCAAATGTTCCTCCCTTTCCTGCCCATCGACCATATATACCAAAACATATTGTATTTACATAAACAGACATTCTTACCTAGCTTCCTGAGGCAGAAGGCTATCAGGAATTGCCACGAAACATTTTATTTGGGAATCTCTAGAAGAGCACTATTCAACAGAAATATAATGCCAACCGCCTATGTAACTTAAAATTTCCTAGTGGCCACAAAAAAATAATATAAAATTAAGAAATAAGTGAATCCAATTTAATAATACACTTTATTTAGCCCAACGTATTCAAAATATTATTTCAAAATGTAATGAATATAAAAAATTTAATGAGATATTTCATTCTTTTTTTCATGCAAAGTCTTTTTATATATTTTACACCATTATATGGCACACTTTGATTTGGTTGCAAAATATCTGAAATGCTTGAAGGGAACTTAGATTTCATAAAATCTAAAGTTGAAAAAAGTATATTCACATAGCCAAGTTAGTCCAAACATACTTCATATTTTCCATAACAGAATCAAATATCATTTTTGAATTAAATCACTTAAAATTAAGTATTAAAAATATTCAGTCCCTCAATCACACTAACCACATTTCAAATGTTCAATAGTTTTAGTGGCTAGTGGTTACCATCTTGAACAGTACAGATTATTTGTCCTATGAAAAAATACAGGGTGTGATTCTGTATACCATTAGGAACTCAGTCTATCAACAAATAAATATTGCATCTATCATGAGCTGCACACACTAAATATGGTGTTGAACATATTTGGCCAGAAACAATTAATTACAAGGAACTTACAACTGGAGCTGCTCAGAAGGAATAAGAATTAGCCATGTTAATAATTTTGGATCAGAGCCACTCAGGAAGGAGATAGGGCCAACTTTTGCTTGATCTTTGCTAAACACCAACGTGCAATACTTTATTTTCATCTCCAGAGACCTGGTTACTGAATTTCAGTGCATTTTGTAATCTGGTGAGAAGTCTTGCATCAAACCTAAAAGCACTGATAAGTGGCCATTTTGACCCCTTAACCTCACCTGTAGAAGCCCAGTGGTGCTGGGAGCACAGCCACGTGCTAGGAAATGGAAGCACTAGAAAGAAGCCAGCATACCTTTATATGTGTGTGCAGGTTTATGCTCAAAGGAATGACCTCCTCTAACACTGTGTGACCTGAAGTTATCTACTTAGTGAGCACATTTTCAAAAAAGTATGTACAAGATGTTCACATTAGCACTGTTCCTAATTCCCCAAAACTGGAAATTATCTACACACACATCAACAGAAGAATGATTTAATAAATAGTAGAATTTCCTGGAATATTCATGCAGTGAAATACCATACAGAAATGAAAATGAAAGTCTACAGCTATGTATGTCCACCAATATGGATGAATCTTACAAACACACTAAAAAGAAGCCTGATACCAAAAAAGAACAAAATGCAGGATCCCATTTAGATCAAGTTCAAAAAGAGGCAAAACTATTTATAATTCTAGAAGTCAGGGTAATCATTAACTTTGGTCAGAGGTGGCAGGGATTAAGAAGTGGCATGAAGAGGGCTCCGGATGTTCTGTTTCTTAATTGTAATGAAAGTACTTAAGATTGGTTCACTTTTCTGTATGTCAAACTTTAATATATATAGGTAATATAGAAATTTATTTATTTATGTATTTATTCTCTGAAGTTCAACAAGAGTTCTGTTGTCCACTCTAGAGCTTTAAAGGCAAGCTGGGAATGTGTAAGAAAGTGAAAATTATTATTCCACTCTGTGGTTCTACCGTCTTAAAATCATAAACGTTTTTCTTGAAGGCAATGAAAAATCAAGCTGATCCAAGAGCCTGGGAGTCCATGAAGCTAGTAGGTGACAAAAAACAGAACTTAGTCCTTGTTAAGGATGCTGCATGGAATGTCTTTCCCTCACCTCTGCCTAATAAAATCCTAACCTCCTTCCAGTTCTATTTAATGACACTTCCTCCAGGAAGGCTTCCTTAATTGCCTTAAACAAAAATTCTCTCTCCTTCTTCTAAATTTGCAGGATACTTGTCAGTACTATTTATCATATAGTACCGTGCATTATAGCAATTTCTAGAAGGCAGTGCAGAGTAGTGCTTAAAAACTTAGATAGGGAGTAACCCAGGGTTCAAGACCCACCTCTAACACCTGCTGTGTGACCTGAAGTTATCTGCTTAGTCACTATACATTTCTTTTGGTTGTAAAATGGAGATGATAACTATCATACCTCCCCGTAGTTTGTTGTGAAATTGACATTAGATAATGGACATACAGCTGCTAGAAATCAATCAGATCTCAGGAAATGTTAACTATTATTATCGTTGAATATTATCTATTCTAGCAGATAATAGGTTCCTAAAATATGGGACATGACCGAGGTGCTCCATCACACACATCCCACGCTAGTTTGCCTGATACATAGGCATGCTCTTTTCTGTCTTTCCCACTAATCTCCGCTCTACAAGAACAGGGACAACAACTCATTCCTTGTAATACCCTTCACATTGCATAACACTGGGATTTAAACTGCTTAGATGCTTAGTAATGGGTTGAATCAACAAAGGAGGGCTTGCCCTTTCTCATTTGGCAATACTCCAAGTAATCAAAAGAGAACTTCCAGAAACCCACACCACAGATTTTTCTGCCTCTAAGGGGACCAACCATTCCTGATTGCCCTTAGCTATGCAAGTTCAGGCACTGAAAGTCTCATGATCCAGGAAACCCTTCAGGGCCAGACACACCAGGATGTCTGACCCCTCCAGCTACTTCTGTGACCATACACTCAGGGCAGCCTGCTGTTTTTACGGAAGAACAATGGTCTGTGCTCCTATCTAAAGCCAAAAGTCCTCATTCTGGTTGGCATTTCCTCAGCCCATTCAAGGACAGGGCTCTTGAAATTCTCCTCTCTGCTTCCTGCCTCATCAGTCTTTTCCTCTCTACCGAACCAGTCCCATCAGCATACAAACATGCTGCCATTTTTTTAAAAAGTCTTAAAATAGTAAAACACAAACAATGACAACAAAAACCTGGGGCCTACGTCTTCCTCAAGCCACCACTCATTTCTTGACTCCCTTTTGTAACACAACTCCTTAAATGAATTGCCTATATGCAGTCTCTGATTCCAGTTCCCCCTTTTCCCACTCTTAGTTGAACAATTTCAATCAGATTTATGTCTACAGTTTTCCATACACAGAGGTCTTGCCACAATTTGCCAGTGATCTAGAACTCTCCTAGACTGTTGCATTATGAGAAATAAAATTCTGTTATTTCAAGCCATTGTATTTTCTTGTTTCTTTAATCACAGAAGCTTATCCTAGCTTAAGTAATAGATCTAAGAAATTCCACATTTACATATTCAGTTTATATGCCTCTGCACTTCACACTTACATAGCCAACTGTCTACTCTGCAACCAACTGAATGTATAATAAGCATCTCACAAAATGTCAAAACTAAACCTTTAATTTCCATCCCTAAGCAGTTTTCTCATCTCAGAAAATAGCCCTCCATTCTTCTTGCTCAGACCCCAAACCATGAAATCATCCCTGATACCACTCTTTCTCTCGTACCCTGCATCCAATGCACCAGGAAAGGCCATCAACATCTCTTGCTAGATTATTGCAATGGCTTCGTAACTGGTCTCACGGCTCCTTCCCTGGCCCTGCCCGCCCTAGAATCAACCCAAGAGCCAGAATAATCCTCTAAAAACACAGGGTCAGTGTAAGTCACTCTTCTGCTCATAACGTCCCCCCGTGGCTTCTCATCTCTTTCAGAATAAAATCCAGAGTCCTTACCGTGACCTACAAAGCCAAATGATCTTGTCCTGTTGCCTGTCTGAGCTCGTCTCCCCCTGCTCTCCTCCTTCCCTCCGTGGAGCCCCACCGGCCTCCTCCTCTTCCTCAAACACACTGAAGCCCCTTCAGCCTCAGGTCAGGAACTTGCTGCTTCTCCTGCCCAGAAGGCTCGTTTTCAGATAATGGCATGATTCACTCCCACACTTCCTCACACTCGCTTCAAATCTTAAATTATTTCCTTTTTAAAATCATTCGTTTATTGATAAAAGAAATATTTTCCATGCAGTGGACACTGTGGGAACGTGAAGATGGATGTGGTATGGCCTCTGCCCTCCAGACACTGCTAAACTGAGCTGGAGCCTAGGCTTTTTGGGAAGGTTTCCTAGGGAAGGTGACCCCTCAGATGAATCTCAAGGAAAGAAAAGGAATTAGTCAGTGGGGGAAGGGGTGATAGAGTGAGAGCGCGTAGCCATTGCTAGTTCACATGGGTATGACAGCAGGTGCTGTATTCAGGCGCTCAAGATCAGCCTTTCCAATCCCAAAGCCTGGCCATGTGCTGCAACATGGGCACCAGAGATGGCTCAGTCGGCCACGGTGGGATGGGAAAGCGAGGAGACCAACACACTGGCCACGAGGAAGGTGCAGCCGAGGAAGCCAAGGGTGGTGGCCAGACACAGGGGCTGCAGAGCACCGCCCACGGCAAGTGGCGACATTCAGGCGAGCAGTCAGAGTGAGCGGCCCTTAGAAAGAGGGAGGGATGGCCCAGCACATAGGCAGAATCCAGAAACAGGAATTGTTTAGAGAAAATCATGCTGAGATAAAGCAGTGTTTAGAGATAATAATAGCAGTGTGAGTCTCTAACGCTGATGGTCCTCAGGGAACCTGTGTCTTGCTTTAACCAAATAGTTATCAACCAAGGGAGATTTTGCCCCCTGGGGAACATTTGACAATGTTTGGAAATAATTTTGTTTGTCACAGGTGGTAGAGGCCAGGGAGGTGTTGAACATCCTGCAGTACATAGTACTGCAGCCCATGACAAAGAATTATCCAGCCCCAGATGTCAGTAGTGCCAAGGCAGGAAAACCAACAGGATGCCTCATAAGCCTTGTGATCTTATGCCTTAAGAACCTAGAAGATTCCACTTTTGCGCTTTTGGAAGCAGAGTAGCCAGACTTCTTACATGGCCAGCTCAGAGTCCATGGAGATACTCATGAGAGGCCACGTGGAGAGGGAGCCATGTGAAGGCCACGTGAAAGAGAACTGAGAACCCAGCTGACAGCAAGAACCAAGGTCCCACATAGATGATCCCAGACGAGCTCTCCCAGCCAGCTCCCAGCCATTTCAGCCATCTTTGTGGAGGTGCCAGACATGAGTCAAGATGCCATCATGGCTGTGCCAGTACCAGCAGACGTCACAATGAGCAGAGCTGACTTGTCTCCTCCCAGCCCAGTCCAAGTTACAGAATCAGGAGCAAATAAATACAATGTTGATTTAAGTCATTATGTTTTGGGATAGTTTGTTACACAGCAATAGGTAGATGAAACAATAGCCAACTTGATAGGCATTGTTATAAGCACAATCTAACTACAACCCTATGAAATAAAACTTATCATTAATACCATTGTAGCTATAAGGAAACCTAAGCACATAAGCACAAGGAAGTTAAGTACCCACCCAAGATTAATACAACCAGAAAATAAGAGAGTTGGGCTTTGAATCCAGGCAGCCCGACTCCAGAGGCTAATCTTTGACCATCATGCCATGCAGCCTCTAGTCATTCATTCTTTCATTCATTCAACAAATATTTATGGAGAGCTTACCATATTCCTGGCACTGTTCTAGGCACATGAGAAACAACAGAAACAAAAACAGACAAAAATCTCGATCTCATGGAACATACTTCTAGTGGAGTCTGAGATGCCATGAAAGTGTGCTTTCAGGTAGTAAGACGTTGTTTGCCTTTTTGGCTGCCAGGCATCTACTCCAGAACCCCCATGTCCACTGGGGAATTGCCCTTCCTTTTGGATATAGTCTGTTAAGTGGGGCAGCCTTCTCCTTATCAATCAAGCCAGGCTGAATAGTCCTGTCCTGGGATTTGAATCTTCAAAAAAGTAGCATGAAGACAAAATAGTTAGAACTCATTCATTCAAGAGGTGGTTCCCAGACAAAACTGTTGAGAAGCTCCTGCCCAAACCCCCAAATCTGCCCTGCTTCCTACCCGTTTGTGAACCTTGATCTATAGACTTCTTCTTGTTCTGTGAGCCATCCGATATCCTCCTAATAAATCCCTGTGTTGAGTCAGGTGCAGACGGTTCTGATGCTTGTGATTAAAAGACTCTAACTACAAGTCTGGTGTTCAGGAGCTCTCTGGGGCCAGGCAGAAGACTGGTGGGAGTAAAGTAAATAGTAATGTTATCCACCAATAATCTCCATTAACTTCATCTCTGGTTTCTTAATACAGGCAGCTGATGTTTCCTCAATCTTATGCAAGTGTTAAGCAAAAACAGTTCCAAGCCTCCTTCTTTAAACCAGATTGTATGCAGCCCAAAATGCCAATAGTGCCCTTCACATAAATGCTGTACAGACTTTTCTGCATAGAAATTCTGAAGCCACCATTGAAAAGAATTTTTAAAGCAGAGACTGAGACACGGAAGACCAGTTAATAGAATTGTGATAAAGACATAAGACTGTAGAAGCCCAACTGTCAGGACTGAGCCTAAGCTCAGAACCAGACCAGGGCACAGGCCCAAGAAAAGGGAGATTCAAGGCCTATCAGACTTCCTGAATCCAATCTCTGGGGTGGGGACTAGGAATTTTCATTTTTGTGTAAATGACTCTGTCAGTGATCCCAAAGCTCACTAATGTTTGATAACCATGCTGGTCAGTGGTCGGCTAGAACTCAGACAGGTGCTCGTCAAACTCTAACATGCAGGCAGGTGACCTTGCTGAAATGCAGATTCTGATTCAGGACTTTTGGGGTGGAGCCTGAGATCCTGCTTTTCTAACAAGTGGACAAATGATGCTCTTGCCGCTCAGATCCCATTCTGAGTAGCAAAGCCCTAGACACTCTGGGCTCCACACTCGAGTCATAAAGTCTGGGTGAACCTAGGAGGAAGGCTGGGTAGGCAGAGCCTGAAAGCTCATTCCTTGTGAACTGACAAAATGAAATCACAGAACCTGTAAAACCGACAATGAAACTCTTAATCACCACAATGCTACCATCCTTTTGGCTTAACTTGAGCAGCCCCTAAGGCTCAATGCTTTAATTAAATCCTCAAATAGCTACTTTGCCTGACCCTTTCCTTCTGATTCCAAGTTCAGTATTACAAGATGAAACAAAAACACAGATGAGACTCCAAAGTTCCATCTGAATTAATTGAGTGCTTTGTTCTTAGTTGGAGTGCAAAGTATTTTTTATTTTTTTAGGTCAATGAATCTGTGTAGATAATATGGTTTCATGTTTATTCTTCTTTCAAAAACTATTTCCCTTTATGAGAAAAAAGTGCTTAAAAATCTGGCACAAACAGTTGCCAAATGATAGATAAGAGAATCAAATTATTGTGAAGATCTTGTGAATATTTGATTATTAGAAGTGGCCCTTCCCTTTCTATTCATTGATACATTCAATAACAATCACCGTTCAGGCATTATGGTAAGCACAGGCATTTGCTGTAGAGGTTATGTGGTGTCACCATTCTGGCCAAGACATGAAAATTTATAGGCTCTGTATATTGATTAATGAAACTCACAGAGCCCATCCATTGTTAGATTTATTTGTTAAATGAAAGGCTATGTGGAGATCCGTGTTTCATGTCTTCTGGAGGAAACCCAGAAATGAAGGTAGAGTTCCAAATGATAGGGAATAAACAACAGGTGGTCTGGGCTTTGCTCAAAATGTGAGTAAACTAAAAATGGGTGTGGGTTTTGTTAAGAAGTCATTTCCACTCCAGATTTCAATGTATGCTACTCAGCATAAAGTGATATTTAAGAGCCACTGCCATGGCTGTATATCAAGGTAAAGCTCTATTAAACTGATATTTTTATAAATGTAAGTAGCCTTTGCAGGGCTGAGCAAAAGGAGCTGGGAAAGATACCTCTTTCAAATCCTTTTATCCCCTACATACAACAGATCATCAAACCAGAAGTTTACAAAGCTCTGGTTTACACTAGAATTATTTCTTGAATAGCAATTTCCAAAGCATGTGAATAATAATAAAATCACTTAAAAGTATGTGTTAAGCACCCACATACAAATTCTTTGTGATGCACCTATGCTGTTTAAGGAAACTACTGGAAATGATTAGGGAGAGAATATGAGACAATCAAGAAAGTGGAGTCCAGAGTGAGGGCAAGCAGAGGAAACTAAGACAGTCATGGAAAGGGCTGAAGCAAAGGATGTGTGACATGAGGAAGAGGTAAGAAGGGTGACGTAGAATGGGAGGTGCAGAAATGGATCACCAACACCTTGAAAGACTTGAGAAGAAAGAAAAGGCAATGAAAGGAATATCACCTCCTTGGAGAGGTCCTACCAGATCAACCATACCTAAAATAAATACCCTAATCCAAGCACATAATTCTCCATCCACGTACACTGCTGTATTTTATTTCATGTTGTTTATTACAACATGACATTATTTTATGTGTTATGAATGTATATTTGTTTATCTCTGGTTTTCAATTAGAATGTAAGGCCCACGATGCCAGTATCTCGGTCTTGTTCACTGCAGCGTCCCGAAATTTAGAGAAGAGCCCAGCAGTCAGAAGTGCTCACTGAACATGCACTGAATGAATGAATGAATGAATGAAACCAATGAAGGATTTGAGGAGGGGAAAGGGCAGAAGGCTGGTACAAGTGTTTAAGACAGAGATGCAACGAATAAAGATGGGGGGGGGGAAGAGCAAATAAAAATAGAACATTTTATTGCATGTCTTGAAATTTAAGATAAAAAGATATGTGAGTCCTAAACTCACCCTAAATCTAATCTAAACAGCCTAGAAACATTGTTAAATATTTGTAAGCTTTAGAAGAGAAGCATCAAATAATTCTGAAAGAGAAAAATTGAGCCGATTCTGAGTAAAAAAGCAGCAGACTCCAGAACACCCTCCCCTCCTCTGATGTGCCCCCCACACCCCCAATTCCCTCCCCACCATTGCCTCCACCCAGCTGCAGGAAAAGGCCCTGGGCAACTTGTGTTGTCCTAAGGGATCCATCAGGCCCTCCCGGGAAAGTCACGCTAGAAGGAGAATCAAATGTCACTTGGTAGCTATTCAGGAAAAGAGGAAAACAGAGTTAGTAACAGGGGAAAGCTTTACAAATCTAGAAATTAGTCAGAAAAGAGAATTTTTTTAATGCTTACCACCGCTCCTACCTCCCCCTCGTCTCGCAGACAGTGTCTCATTGGGATTATGTTTATTTGAGAAAAGACCAAGCCTGAGCTTTGAGTCTGTGTTGTGCACGCCAAGTACTTACGTTACCAAACGTCTTGGTGCCGGCAGGAGTGATACTGTGGAAGCTGGTTTAGGCAAAGGACAGAGGAGCAACTTGTGACTCCTGCAGTCGAACACATACCAGCACCTTCTCCATCAGAGGCTGCATTAATCAGTGCCTGCCTTGTGTGTACTGATTGCCTGCTATTAATCAGCCCCCAACAACAGTTGCACAATACACAGAGAGTTTGTTCACTCTTTCCTGAACACCAAATTCAAACATAGATTGACCTGGGAATCTGGTTACCTCTGAAGAATGAAGGGGAAAATGAGGGACACTTACATGTTATTTTACAAAGTTGAAAAAAAAGTAGTGAAATTTGTTTGCTTGCTTGTCTTGTTCCATTTGATATGTTTGGAACTGTAATTTTACTAAATAAAAAAATGATGGATTACGGGTATCTTTAAGTTTTTTTCCCCTTTTGACCTTTCTAGGTTTATATGTATATATATATAATTTTTTTTTTAAGAAAATCAGGTTGTAGGAGAAAACTGTTAAAAAAAGTTGATGTCCACTAGATTCCAAATGGCTTGAAAATATAACGACCAGCCAGGTGTATTTTACAGTACGATGTAACTTTTAACACAGGTGTGCCATCATAACTAATTCTTTCTTTTCACTTACTGTGTCCCATGAACTGTTCTGAGTTCTTTGCTCTGTGTTTGTTTAATCCTTACAACAACTGCATGAGGAAAGTACTATTTAATCTCTGTTTACAGATGAGGCGCTCATGTTGGTTGGGAAGAGTGGAAAACGTAAGTCATCAACAAAGTCTTGCGGCTGTGTCAGCTGTAGCTCTGCAGTTGGTGATGTCAAGATGTGATGCAAGCTGTCCTGGGCTCTTTTTCTTGACTTTCTAGTTGAAATTTAACATGTGCATAATATAGTGCATTAGGTGTACCTATCTTAAGTGTATAGCTTGATGAATTCTTACATATATATCCACCAGGAAAGTATCCCCTGATCAAAATATAAAATATTCCCAGCATCCCAAAATAGGGGTTCCTTTGAGCCCCTTCCTAGTCAATATCTTGCCAGAAGTTAACCATTATTCTGACTTTTATCATCATAGATTAATTTTACCTGTTCTTGAACTTCACATAAATGGAATTATACAGTATGTAGTCATTTCTGGCTTCTTTCACTCAATATTATGTCTGGAAGGTCATCTGTGTTGTGGGGAGTATTAGTAATTCATCCTTTTTTGTTGCTGAATAGTATTCTATTATATGAATATTCCACAATTATTTATCCATTCTCCTATTGGTGGACTTTGGGGCTTCCAGTTTTGGTTATTATGAGTATTATTTTTCATGTCTTGCAAAGAAAAATGTCCTAATTTTTCCTGAGTGTATACTTCAGAATAGGATTGCTGGGTTATAGAGTGGATGTACATTTAGAATTCATAGATATTTCCAGTTTTCTAAAATAGTTATGCTAATTTACACTCTCACTGGCAATGCATGAGAGTTCCAGTTGCTCCACATCCTTGCCTACTCTTTGTCATTCTAGTAGGTGTGCAGTGGGGTCTCACTGTGATTTTAAGTTGCATTTTCCTAATAACTAAGAACTTAGGTACTTTTTAATACCCCTGGTAGTCATTTGGATATCCTCTTCTGTGGGGTACGTATTTAAATCTTTTGCTTATGCTAAGACAAACTAGGTGGTTTGTCTTAACACATACTTATTAGAATCCTTTGTCAAGAACATATACACTGGGAATAAATTCTCACAATCTGGCTTCTCTTTTCTTTCTTAACCGTGTCTTTTAACACCAGTCCTTTTCAGGAATTAGGTGAGAATTTAATTTTATTTAACATATATAAAGGAGAGAACTTATCTAATTATCAACACATCCAATATAATAAAATTTATGTCAATAGCTTCAAATAAAACCTGTTTCAAATAACCATTTTACCCATTCAAGCATACAGTGAACTACTCACCCCACGTTAATTATGCAAGGCATTGTGTCTTGGGTGCAAACATGGCTGAGACTCTTCTTGCCCTCAAGGAACTCCATAAGGTTGGTAGGCAACACACTGTAACCATGTAATGTGAGAAATGATAACATGTGTGTACCTGTCCATGAGATCAAGCTAGAGTAAATGCGCTATGAGATCCCGTAGGAAGAACAGTCAAGCAGCTCCTCCAAAGGACATTTGCTGAGACTTTTGAATGAAGAGGAAGGAGGAGTTCACCAAGCAAACTTGTGGGAAGGGACAAAGAAGGCAGGAGGGGTCAAAAGCAAATACTTTGCTGTCCCTAAAGCTCTGATTTTCAATATGCAGTTTTCAGATCACCTGTACCAGATTGACATGGAATATTTGTGAAATTGTGGACTACTGCCCCTCACCCCAGAACTTCTTCATTCAAAACTTTGGAGTTAGGACTTAATGACCTGCATTTTAAACATGTCCCCTGAGTGATGTGTTTCTCTTGTTTTTTGACACCCTTGCATTTGAGAACCATTGAACTAGAATGCAGGGGAATTGACCCAGGAAATAGTGCCTAGAGAGGCAGGTTATGAAGAGCTTTTTCTTGAATTTCATGCTGAAGAGTTTGGATTAAATCCAAGTGAACAATATGAGGCTGTTAAAGGAGTTTTTAAAGGGAAGAAAAATTTTAAAAATCAAGATTAATGATCTCGATAAATGTAGTTCTTTGTACATCCCAACTGTTAAAATCATAAAGGGGATCTGTGCACACTATTTGATAGTATTTGAACCATGCTTTGACTAAAAGTCAAAGGAGAAAGTAATGTTTGTATTTCTTGTTCCAGATCAGGGATCAGCAAGTTTATTCTGTAAAGGGCCTGATAGTAAACATTTTAGGCTTTCCGGGCTGCACAGTCTCTGTAACACCTACTCAGCCCTGCCTTCTTGGCAGAAAAGCAGTCAAGCAGCCACAGACAATATATAAATGAATGGATGTGACTGAGTTCCAACAAAACATTTACAAAACCAGGCAGGCCAGATATGGCCCATGGGAAGTGGTACTTTGCCCTCATTGGTTCTAGATCATTTCTCTTAGTCTAGTTAAAAGCTTACAATGTCAGGTTTAACTTCAAGAAACTTGGCTCATGCCAGCTATCTTCTCTCCCCAAATCATGTTTAATGATTAGTTTGAAATATAAATCTGAAACAAATTATAAAGAAAGAAAATTAATAAAATCTAGATTGTGATTTATCCTTCCAGAAAATGCCCTAGATGCTGAAAATGTAATGGAAAATGAGAGGTAGAAGCAGGGAAACTGTATTAATCTAGATTAAAAGGAATTCAAGAGACTCTATAACCAAGTATAATGTATGAAGCTTGATTGGATTCTGGATCAAAAAAGAAAAAAGACACCTATAAAGAATACATATGGGACAATTGGGGAAGTTCGAATAGGATTTATATGTTAAATGATATTAAATCAACAGTACATTTCTTAGATGCGATTGTGATATTGTAGCTATGTGGAGAATGTATTTGTTCTCGGAGACTCATGCTTATATTGGATTGGAGTGTTGTGAAAATGGTTCAACAAAACAGAGAGGGAAAATATGGCCAATACTTAATTGTTAAAGCTAGGTGAAGGGTACACAATTTTTATTGTACTATTATTTCAACTTTTCTGTGGCTTTGAATTTTTTTAAAATAAAATTGAGGGAAATAAACATTGTAGAGTTCAATATACAACACACTTTTTTTTTTTTTTGCAGAAGAGGACTGGTTTACTTAAAAAAAGTTAATTATTAGAATTCCATCATAAAGTAATGCAAGGCCTCATAACAATCTTCATTTTAGGCCTGGAGTTGCCATTTATAACTGCTGGTTCCAACTTGCCACATTCTCACCCTAACCCCTTCCACCTCTTTTCTCCTTTTTCCCCCAAGATCCTGGAGGGAGGGGCATGGGAAAATTAACGTTCCACAAGATTACATGACTTGTCACAAAATTGTGGATTGTGGCTCTGTTCAGAGTCCCGCCTCACATCCTTTCTGACCCGGGTGTCCCGCCTTGTGGCATTGTCACCAGTTGACACATTGAGTCCCTTCTCTATTAAGTGTGGAAAGTCGATCAGAATGAGGTGACGGTGGCAGAGCTGCCACAGGTGACAGACTAGTCTGTTTGCACAGTCCTCTCTGTCTCTGGTTTTGCATCTTCAGCTCTTTTATCGCCTGCTCTTTCTGGCACAGCCCAGAGTCCTCGAGGGTCATTTCCGGAGTGGAATGCTTGCTCTGTCACTCCGCCTGTCTGTTTCCTTCCCCTTCCCCTGGGCAGTTACAGAACCTAGCTTGGCAGTTGCAAATAACTAAATTTAAACCTTATGAAACATAGCACTAATTTAGGCAGTTGTATGCATTCATCTGATAAAAAAAATACATATATATATGTGTATATATATACACACACACACATACACAACATGAAGGGAAAGATAAGAGCAGCGCTGTTGAAAAAGAATACAATTAACAACCACCACCACAAAACCACGGATGAAAAAGCATGAGCTTTGGCTTTATGCAGACTGGTCCTGAGTCTCTCCTGTGCCACGTACTGGCAGTAAGGCCTTGGACAAATTACTTGACGTCTGGGAACCCCAATTTCCTTATCTCTAAAAGGGAACAAAAAATACCTACTTTTTGTTAGGATGAAAAGTCACAGTTTAATCTTTCCTCCTGGGCTAAGAAGCTTCTAGACAACATTGACCTAGTATAATTGCTGGCTCAGCATAAAGTGAGCCTTTCTATTCCACAAGAATGCTTGAGTACACAGCCAACTTGGGAGAAAAGGGGCAGTAAAATATATTCCTCCAGGGTGAGGTGGAAAGTTGGTCTTTGAAGTCTTTTACATTCAAATGTATGGAGATATTATCAATGTTTCCCAAAACTTCAATGTGAAGACGAATCACCTGGGGCTCTGTTAAAATGCAGATTTTTGTTCCTTAAATCTGGAGTGGGAGGAGGGAGTTCTGAACGTTTATCAAATGCTGGGCTTCCACAAGCGTCTTTGATTAGAAGGCCCTGGGGTACACGTGGGGGGACGTGTGCGCTCCCAAGCTGGGAACACAGGATTTCCAGGCTCTTTCTAAACCGCCTTCATGCTCTTTCTCATTCTGGGGCAGCAACTCACTTAACATGCCCAGTGTTAGTTTTCTTTCCGTTAAATGTTATGTTCTTTCACCATGTTTTGATGACGTAAACTCCTTTTCAAATGAACTAACAACATTGTTAGCTGCCAGTGGACACCTCACGAAAGAATTAAATAAAACCATGGGAGCTAGGTACCCCACAAATGCAGAGGAATGAGTTTTGCTGTGGTAAGGTGGGAGTGACAGAGGAAGCCTGGTAAACTGACCCCCAGCCCCCAAGGGCGGGCAGGAGACCTACCATCTCTGTTCATTGTGAAAGTGAAAAGGGGGAAAGTGGAGCTTTGGAGAGGTGGTCCCGTAAACACACGCATTCAGGCTTTGTACCGGCTCTTTTCTCCACTTCCATCTTCCGCTGCAAGTCAGCCCTCTCTCACCTCCCTCAGAGAGGCGAACGCTGTCCTGCGGGGTGACAGAGGCCCGGACTTGCCCAGCAGGTTCTGGCCCATTCAAGCCTCCCTCCTTGTATGGGTCTTGGTAGCCAGCAGGAACCGGAGATTTTGAACAGCTTGATTTAACACGTTTAATGTCAGTGAGGTGTTAAAGTGAAAGAGTTGTCTAAATTTCTTAACTACCATCCCCAAAAATGGTTTCAAGGTTTAAAAAAAAAAAATCAACCAAAGCCACAAACACTTATTGAAATGCATTAAAAGTTGAAAATAGGTTAAGGATTTTGGAAAAACAAATTTAATGAGATCCCACTGCCTTCAAGAAGTTTTAATATTATTAAAGGAGATTAACAATTTGTAAAAGCCACAAGATGGGAGTAAATGCTCTTAACAGTGAAACAAGTTAAGAGGGTGCAACTAACGAGAGATTGGACGGATGGAGCCCATAGAAGAGCAGAGTCTGTGTACGCCCAGTGAGGGCCACAGGGCCGGTTATCCACCCGCATAAACATTGCTGCGTAAAGAAACCGATGTGTGAGAATGAGTAAGTGAATGCAGAACAAGACCTTAATTTTTTAAAAATGAAACCCTTTTTTCCCTGTTTTTTTTTTTTCTTCTCTTTCCCTGAACTGATTATCATCTGCTAGCCTCACATCACACGCAGCCAACACACTGCCTGCGGTCCTCTTGCTGACAGCAGTCAGGCCAGGAGAGCAAATCACTCCTCACTCGACTTTAATGGGCTTTGTGGTGCTGAGCTGTTTGTGTATTGGCAGCTGTATCTGCCGGGGATTTTCTTTAACAATTAGCAGATATTCTGAGTGGAGGCCCATCGCCTTAGAAACAACCGCTGCCAATCTTCTCACGGAAGAAAACAAGGTGGGGAAGAGGAAGCATTCCAAAAGAGATGTCCTGGTGAAGGTACAATGACAGCAAAGGACTGATTCTGAAACATTACAGTTCCCCAGCAACCTGTGACTGGCACACCTCCCTGGGATCCTGCCCCAGAGCAAAGTGGAGCAGAGTGAGGACAAGGGGCTGTGCCCTGTTCAAGTGGGAGGGTGCTTGACTGCAGGTCATACGCAGTTGTATCTCACTTCAGTAATACTCAACTGAACAGAGTAATATTCTGGGTAATAAAAACTGGGAAATAAAAACTGTTAGGGTCTATATAACTCTATTCCTGAGCTTAAACATTGCTCTCTTCAATTAGCACTGATAGAGTGCCTATGAAGGGCCCCCACAAAACCTGCGGATTGTCTTTTATTGTGACTGTAAGTGCATGTGATCAGTAACAACCTTTGAGGAAAACTTGCGAAAAACTTTGAAATGAGGAAATTAAAAAAAAAAAATCTAGATTTTCAGGTGCTCTTTTAATGCAAGACTAGGTGTTGTCTAGTGCACCTTTCAGGGTCTGTCTCATTTCTCATTCTATAGGGTCCGTGCTTTTCTTGTCTTTGAGCTATTTTTACAACTCTGTAAGATGTAGACCACTGAGGGTGATGCCAACAATTCCTGTTCATAGAAATGCAAACGTACTTTGTCAAGGTGAACGTGCAATTTTTTCCACCAAATGTAAGAGGCCAGTTTCACTTCTAATAGCAAATTTCTTTTAGAGCTCCTGTTGCATGTGGATGTGTCTGTTCTTTGAAGTCACCTTTGAACTGGTTTTACACTACTGGTTCCATCATTCACTAATTGGTTAAATAATATATTTGACATATATCCATTTCATATTTGTATGAAAATCATAATTGACCTATTTTTTAAAATTATCCTTTACCATAGGAAAAACAAGCTAAACAAGGTGTCAGTCATACCTTACTGGCAATGGAGAAAATAGGGAAGATCCAAGTTTGTAATTACAAAAGAGGGTGTGTTGTGTATAAAATGAATATTCAAACTTTATCCACTGACGTTGACAACTTTGAATATAGCATGTTACTTTCAGTTTTCCTTTAAGCATGGTAGTTCTAAATCAGGGAACAATTGGCTTCTTTACATTTTTTTTCTCAGTGGTTATCAAGGGGAACTCTGCAGTATCACTGGAGTAGGGGAGAAAAAACTGTTCTTCTACTCTCTCACAGTAAGAGCAGGAGGCCTGCAAATTAAACTGACAAAAGATAGATAACCAGGAGAAAAGGTTTATTTTGTATGCACACACGGGAAAAAAAGTTAAAACCCAAAAGAAGTGGTTTTGCCTGGAAGCCTATATACTATTTTAAGAGAGGGTGATAAATTGTAAAGAAGCATCTACACAAAAAAAAGAGGTTGGGCTTCTTGGGATGGTAAACTGGGGAAAGGTAAATACATAGGGGAAACTAATAAAAGTTATTTTCACAAGGTTTGTTTATGTAGACTCATCTCAATAACAACTATTTGTCTCCTATAATAAGGGTTGTTCTGGTGCTGGAGAGGGGAGAGAGCACACCTTCATAAAGGGAAACTTTATGTTACCTTTACAAGGAGAAATTTATGCCTTGCTTTAAGAAAGAAAAGTTGAGGCTAGAGAGCTCCTCCTGTGTCTGCTATTTCTTAATTGCCTTTGATACTGGGATTCTTGTTCACGGAGCCAAAGAATGAACTTCGCAAACACTCAGGGTAGGAGAGCACGGTAGAGACTTTTATTTAGAGAAAAAGTGAGAAGACAGAGCTCCTGGCTCACACCGGGAGGGGACAAGAGAATCCATGGTGGTGCATTGTCTAGGGGTTTTATGCGTGGTCCAGGATTTTCAGGATGGGGGTAAAGGGCTAGGGGTGCAGACGTGTTGTAAGATCACCTGCCCTGCCCCCAAGGTGGTCTGAGTTGTTGTCTGTTTGCTAGAGAGTGTGTTAAGAATCTTACTTTTTGACTTCTTGGGCTGTCCATAGTTGGGATTGCTTACCAAATTAGTCTTTTGCCCAGGTTGCAGATTACTTGATTAGGATTAGAGAAGGAAAAACAGCACATAGGCACAGTTAAAAATAAGCTGGACCTTTTATCAGGCTAATGCAGATTTTAAACAGTGTCATGATTTAATTGATAGTGAAGTCAGAGGTTATGCTGAGATACTCTTCTTTATTTGCAGAACATTCAAACATTCCAGGTCAAGTTGTTCCTGGCCTTTTGAGCTTTAACTGATCTCACTGAAGATGTCTATATTCCTAGTCTGGTATCTTTACCCTAGAGAATCAGTGTGACTCTGACTTTGCATAATGCTTAACACAGAGTTTCAATAGGGACTTCTTTGCACATTGTTACATTGTTTTGACTGTAATTATCTTGCTTTGCTTTTTTTCTGGAGGCCCTCCCCCTACTCTGCCTAAACCCACAGTCCCTGTCTCACCTTCAGCTCAAAATAATCCTTATGCCAAAATGGCATATTTTGATACCTTCCATTGACATCACTTAGACTTCTTTATATATGCCTGTTCCCTGATATTGGTAAAATATTTAAATTATTTCTCCTGATATAAATCACCTTTAAGGCCTTCAGAGCCAGATCTGGATTTCTGCAGGGCTGAGCCGCCTTCCTTTCTTTTCTCATCACATCTAGTTCCCAAGAATTCTTGCCATTAGGGGCCCACAGAAAAGAATCTAGTTTGGATCAGAGCTGTCGTTTTAGTGAAAATAATTAGAGTTATAACTGGTTCAATCTCTAGAGGATTTTGAGAATTATGTAAGAACCAACCCTATTTCATTTTTGACACCTATGCAGCAGCTCTGGCATGCATGTGTTTAACCACTAATCTGTACTGCACCTCTAAGTACTAATATGGAGTGAGCTCTGATACAGTAACTGAAAAAAAAGCAAGGTGCAGAATTGGGCCTACAATATGCTCCCTTGTGAGCAAAAATGGGAGGGAGAGCAGAATCTGTATTAAAATTTGCTTCTATATCATGTGAAAGAATTTGGAAGGATTTTTAAAATTGAAATATAGTTGATATACAATATTATATTAGTTTCAGATGAATAACAGTAATCCGATAATCTATACATTAATAAATGCTCACCATAGTAAGTGTACTTCCCCTTCTTACCATACCAAGATGTTACAATATCATTGGTTATATTTTCTATGCTGTGCTTCATTCCTGTGACTAATATATTTTATAATTTGAAGATTGTAGCTCTTTATCCCCTTCCGCTATTTCACCTATCCCTCCAATGCCTCGCCTATGGTAGCCAACAGCCGGTTGTCAATATTTAAGGATCTAATTCTTGTCACTTGTTTGCTTTGTTTTCTTAGATTCCACATATAAAGGAAATCATATGGTATTTGTCTTTCTCTAACTTTTTTCACTTAGCATGATACCCTTTTGGTCCATCCACATCACAAATGGATAGATTTCCTTTGTATGGCTGAGTAATATTCCACTGTGTACATGTACCACTTCTTCTTTATTCATCTATCGATGGGCTCTTGGGTTGCTTCCATATCTTGGCTATTGAAAATAATGCTGCAATAAGCATATGTGTATATATATATATATATTTGATTTGGTTATTTTGTTTTTTGTGGGTAACTTCCCAGAAGTGGAACAGCTGGATGTATGGTATTTCTGTTTTTAGTTTTTTGAAAAGTCTCCACACTGCTTTCCATCACAGCTGTACCAACTGACAGTCGTACCAACAGTGTATGAGAGTTCACTCAAGACTAAGAAAAGATGGGAACAAAACCAAGCATTTGGGAGAAAAAGATAAAAGAGAGATTTTTAGACCATATACCATTTTATGCTTTCTGGTTTTTGAGCCTTGTGACTATTATTTATTTTTAAAAATTTAACATTTTTCAAAAAACTTTAAAAAGTTTTTCTAAGTACAATATAGACTATTAGGCTTTTTTGAAAGCTCTAATTTCAACACATAACAAAAACATAAACATTGAAAGAAAATGTGAACTGTAAAACTGTTAGAGTGTGTGTATATTTGCATGTGCTATGTGGGCCAGAATGGTGCAGCAGAACAAAAGTCTCAGGAGGCTGTGTACTCTGAACAGATGACCCCAGCACACTGAGGGCACAGTCCCTATTGGGCAATAACAGTATTATGTAGAGCCTATAATTTTTGGCCAGATCAGTTTAAAGAATTAGAAAATTTGTGTTTGAGAAAAAAAGACAAGAAAAAGTGCAAACATACTACTTTCTTAACTATTAAGAATTTAAAGATACTTAAGACTCTTCCTCCCCACACCCCCTCCTAAAGCTCCAAAAGAAATTGGTTTCCAGGGGACCTCTGTTGATACTTACATAGATGTTTAAGAGTCCTCAAGCACTTCATTTATAATTGGAGCTACAAAAGCATATTTTAGGATGTTTGGGAACTTACAAGTGTTTGGTCTGCATCGGAACTGCATGGTGCATGGGTCAAATGTGTATGCACAGGGTTACATAAAAAATCTTATCCAAAAAAGTGTGAAGTGAAAAAGATGGCGGCATGAGAGGTGAGACAGAGGCTTCCTCCTAAAACCACATATAATATGAAAATAAAGCTACTACAACTACTCTTGAAAGAGCAACGGGAAAGAGGACGGCAACGAACTGCATACACCTGGAGACAAGAGCAGCCCTCACAGAAAAAGGTAACATACTAAAGCTGTGGTCCTGCGGGACCCAAGCCCTTCCCCCACCCCAGCTCACCAGCAGGAGGAACTGGAACAGAGCAGGGAGGGAGTGGGGATGTGGGACGGCTGAATACCTAACTCTGGAGATCTGCTCTGGGAGCACAAACCTACATTTCATGGTGCTTGCATGATACTCTCTTAATTAGGGGGTTAGAAAGCTAAGACAGGCAGAATTCCTGGAGAGACTAAGATTCCAGCTGCTTGTGGAAAGCAGGGATCCATATCCAGCTGCTCTGGGACAAAAGAAAGGCAAGCAGTCTGAGAGACTTCCTAACAAAGAAGCCCTTAGCTAGAGGGCTGCTAAAGGGGCAAGGATTGCACAGAGCTTACTGCTCAGGAGAAAGGACAGATAGACAAAATTGTACGGGTACACTATGCCAAGCAGATTGGGAGATCCATGATCTTCAGGTGCTCCAGCTCCCTGGCTGCCTACACAGCTCCAAGAACCCTGACAGGCAGACTACTGCACCTTTCTCCTGACCAGCCCCACCGGGCTTGCAAACTGGGAAACGCTACCCTGGCGTTAGGCCAGCCAGAGGGAAGATTTGTCTACAGCAACTAAAAATGCAAAGCACAGAGGATTATACCTGTGTGCTCGGCCCACTGGTTCAGGCAGTGGAGACAGGAATAGCAGCCAGGAAGCAGGAAACAGCTCTTTCCTCCTCCCCAGGCACCAATACCACTCACCTGTGACCCCAACATTGCTTCAGGGGCTGAGCAGCTCCAGAGAGTAGAGCTTCTGGGCACTAGAGGGCGCCATACACAAATGTGAAACACCAAAGGAACCTGGTCCAGAGTAAAATTATTAATACAACTCCTGAGAAAGATTTAAATGATATGGACCTTATGACTCTCCCTGAAAGGGAGTTCAAAATAAAAATCATTAACATGCTCATGGATACGGAAAGATATTCAAGAACTCACAAATGAATTCCGGTCAGAGATACAATCATTGAAGAACACAATGGACAGTATAAAAAGCACATTGGATATGGGGGAGGAGACAAAAAATGAAATAGAAACTAGAGAAGAGGAATACAAAGAAGCTGAGGCACTGAGAGAAAAAATGATCTCTAAGAATGAAAGAATATTAAGAGAACTGTGTGACCAATCCAAACGGAACAATATTCACATTATAGGGGTACCAGAAGAAGAAGAGAGAGAAAAAGGGATAGAAAGTGTCTTTGAAGAGGTGATTGCTGAAAACTTCCCCAATCTGGGGAAGGAGACAGTCTCTCAGGCCATGGAGATGCGCAGATCTCCCAACACAAGGGACCCAAGGAAGACAACAGCAACACATATAGTAATTAAAATGGCAAAGATCAAGGATAAGGACAGACTATTAAAAGCAGCCAGAGAGAGAAATAAGATCACATACAAAGGAAAGCCCATCAGGCTATCATCAAACTTCTCAGCAGAAACCTTACAGGCCAGAAGGGAGTGGAATGATGTATTTAATGCAATGAAGCAGACGGGCCTTCAACCAACATTACTTTATCTGGCAAAATTATCACTTAAATTTGAAGGCAGGATTAAACAATTCCCAGATAAGCAAAAGCTGGGAGAATTTGCCTCCCACAAACCATCTCTACAGTGTATTTTGGAGGGACTGCTATAGATGGAAGTGTTCCGATGGATTAATAACTGTCACAAGAGGTAATAAAACCACAGTAAAGAAAATAGAACAGCTAATTACTAAGCAAATGCAAAATTAAATTAACTATCCCCAAAGTCAATCAAGGGATAGACAAACAGTACAGAATATGATACCTAATATATAAACAATGGAGTAGAAAGAAAAAGGAGGAAACAAACAAACAAACAAGAACCCTTAGATTGTGTTTGTAATAGCATATTAAGTGAGTTGTTAGACTTTCAGATAGTAGGGAAGTTAACCTTGAACCTTTGGTAACCACGAATCTGAAGCCTGCAATGCAAATAAATACATACCTATCCATAATCACCCTAAATGTAAATGGACTGAATGCACAAATCAAAAGACATAGAGTCACTGAATGGATAAAAAAAAAAGGACCCATCTATATGCTGCCTTCAAGAGACTCACTTTAAACCCAAAGACATACACAGAATAAAAGTGAAGGGATGGAAAAAGATATTTCATGCAAACAACAAGGAGAAAAAAGCAGGTGTTGCAGTATTTGTATCAGACAAAATAGACTTCAAAATGAAGAAATTAGCAAGAGATAAAGAAGGACATTACATAATGATAAAAGGGTCAGTCCAACAAGAAGATAGAACCATTATAAATATATATGCACCCAACACAGGAGCGCCAGCATATGTGAAACAAATACTAACAGAATTAAAGGAAGAAATAGACAGCAATGCATTCATCTTAGGAGACTTCAACACACCACTCACTCCAGAGGACAGATCAACCAGACAGAAAATAAGTAAAGACACAGAGGCACTGAACAACACACTAGAACAGATGGACCTAACAGACATCTACAGAACTCTACACCCAAAAGCAACAGGATACACATTCTTCTCAAGTGCACATGGAACATTTTCCAGAATAGACCACATACTAGGCCACAAAAAGAACCTCAGTAATTTCAAAAATATTGAAATCCTACCAACCAACTTCTCAGATCACCAAGGTATAAAACTAGAAATAAATTTTAGAAAGAAATCAAAAAGGCTCACAAATACATGGACACTTAACAACACTCTCCTAATTAATCAATGGGTTAACGACCAAATCAAAACAGAAATCAAAGAATATATGGAGACTAATGACAACAACAACACAAAGCCACAACTTCTGTGGGACGCAGCAAAGGCAGTTCTAAGAGGAAAGTATATTGCAATCCAGGCCTATTTAAAGAAGGAAGAACATTCCCAAATGAATAGTCTAAAGACACAATTACTGAAATTGGAAAAAGAAGAACAAATGAGGCCCAAAGTCACCAGAAGGAGGGACATAATAAAGATCAGAGAAGAAATAAATAAAATTGAGAAGAATAAAACAATAGAAAAAATCAATGAAACCAAGACCTGGTTCTTTGAAAAAATAAACAAAATAGATAAACCCCTAGCCAGACTCATTAAGAGAAAAAGAGAATCTATACACATAAACACAATCAGAAATGAGAAAGGAAAAATAATGACGGACCCCACAGAAATACAAAGAATTATAAGAGAATATTATGAGAATCTATATGCTAACAAGCTGGAAAAACTAGAAGAAATGGACAACTTCTTAGAAAAATACAGCCTTCCAAGACTGACCAAGCAAGAAACAGAAAAACTAAACAGACAAATCACCAGCAACGAAATTGAATTGGTGTTCAAAAAACTACCCAAGAACAAAACCCCCGTCCTGATGGATTCACCTTTGAATTCTACCAGACATATAGAGAAGAAATAACACTCATTCTCCTTAAAGTTTTCCAAAAAATAGAAGAGGAGGGAATACTTCCAAACTCATTCTATGAAGCCAGCATCACTCTAATACCAAAACCGGGCAAAGGCCTCAACAAAAAAGAAAATTACAGACCAATATCCCTGATGAACGTAGATGCAAAAATACTCAAAAAAATATTAGCAAATCGAATTCAAAAATACATCAAGAGGATCATACACCATGATCAAGTGGGATTCATCCCAGGGATGCAAGGATGGTACAACATTCGAAAATCCATCAACATCATCCACCACATCAACAAAAAGAAGAACAAAAACCACATGATCATCTCCATAGATGCTGAAAAAGCATTTGACAAAATTCAGCATCCATTCCTGATTAAAACTCTCAACAAAATGGGTATAGACGGCAAGTACCTCAACATCATAAAGGCTATATATGACAAACCCACAGCTAACATCATACTTAACAATGAGAAGCTGAAAGCTTTTCATCTAAGATCGGGAACAAGACAGGGATGCCCACTCTCTCCACTGTTATTCAACATAGAACTGGAGGTCCCAGCAACGGCAATCAGACAGAACAAAGACATACAAGGCATCAAGGTTGGTAAAGAAGAAGTCAAATTGTCACTATTTGCAGATGACATGATACTGTACATAAAAAACCCTAAAGACTCCACTCCAAAACTACTAGAACTAATATCTGAATTCAGCAAAGTTGCAGGATACAAAATTAACACACAGAAATCTGTTCCTTTCCTATACACTAATGATGAACTAACAGAAAGAGAAATCAGAAAATCAATTCCATTCACAATTGCATCAAAAAGAATAAAATACCTAGGAATAAACCTAATGAAGGAAGTGAAAGACCTGTACTCTGAAAACTACAAGACACTCATAAGAGAAATTAAAGAGGACACTAACAAATGGAAATGCATCCCATGCTCTTGGCTAGGAAGAATAAATATTGTCAAAATGGCTATACTACCTAAAGCAATCTACAGATTCAATGCAATCCCTATCAAACTACCAACAGCTTTCTTCAATGAACTGGAACAAATAATTCTAAAATTCATATGGAACCACAAAAGACCCCGAATAGCCAAAGCAATCCTGAGAAGGAGGAATAAAACAGTGGGAATTACGCTCCCTGACTTCAAGCTCTACTACAAAGCCACAGTAATCAAGACAATTTGGTATTGGCACAAAAACAGACCCACAGACCAGTGGAACAGAATAGAAAATCCAAACATTAACCCAAACATATACAGTCAATTAATATTTGATAAAGAAGGCCTTGGATATACAATGGGGAGATGACATCCTCTTCAGCAGCTGGTGTTGGCAAAATTGGTCAGCTACATGTAAGAGAATGAAACTGGACTACTGTCTAGCCCCATACACAAAGGTAAACTCAAGGTGGATCAAAAACCTGAATGTAAGTCATGAAACCATAAAACTCTTAGAAAAAAACATAGGCAAAAATCTCTTGGACATAAACATGAGCGACTTCTTCATGAACGTATCTCCCCGAGCAAGGGAAACAAAAGCAAAAATGAACAAGTGGGACTATATCAAGCTGAAAACCTTCTGTACAGCAAAGGACACCATCAGTGAAACAAAAAGACATCCTACAGTATGGGAGAATATATTCATAAATGACGTATCTGATAAGGGGTTGACATCCAAAATATATAAAGAACTCACACACCTTAAAAAACAAAAAGCAAATAATCCAATTAAGAAATGGGCAGAGGACATGAATAGACACTTCTCTAAAGAAGAAATTCAGATGGCCAACAGGCACATGAAAAGATGCTACACATCGCTAATCATCAGAGAAATGCAAAACAAAACCACAATGAGATATCACCTCACACCAGTTAGGATGGCCAACATCCAAAAGACAAACAACAAATGTTGGCGAGGATGTGGAGAAAAGGGAACCCTCCTACACTGCTGGTGGGAATGCAAATTAGTTCAACCATTGTGGAAAGCAGTATGGAGGTTCCTCAAAAAACTCAAAATAGAAATACCATTTGACCCAGGAATTCCACTCCTAGGAATTTACCCTAAGACTACAGCAGCCCAGTTTGAAAAAGACATATGCACCCCTATGTTTATTGCAGCACTATTTACAATAGCTAAGAAATGGAAGCAACCTAAGTGTCCATCAGTAAATGAATGGATAAAGAAGAGGTGTACATATACACAATGGAATACTATTTGGCCATAATAAAGAAACATCCTACTATTTGCAACAACATGGATGGAGCTAGAGGGTATTATGCCTGTGTGAAATAAGCCAAGCCGAAAAAGACAAGTATCAAAATGATTTCACCATATGGAGTATAAGAACAAAGAAAAACTGAAGGAACAAAACAGCAGCAGACTCAACTCCAAGAACTGACTAATAGTTACCAAAGGGAAAGGACTGGGGAAAATGGGCGGAAGGGAGGGATAAGAGGGAAAAGGGGCACATGATTAGAAATGTAATGTTGAGGGGAACGGGAGGCAGTACAACTCAGAGAAGACAAGTAGTGATTCTATAGCATCTCACTACTGATGGACAGTGGACCAACAGGCTGGTGGAACTGGATGATGGTGTTTAACAATCAAAAATATTGCACATGTAATTGTAAATTAATGATAATAAAATAAATTATATTAAAAAAAAATAAAGTAAAATAAATTAGAAAAAAAAAAAAACCAAAAACGCCCGCCGGGAGTAGATTCTGTGAGGATGGTGTAGGTGGCACTGTTGCTCCACTATTCCGCAGCTGCAGCCATGCCGGGCCACTCCGCGGGGCCCTTTGTAGCTCTGGCCGGGGTGGGAATGAATGGGAGGCTGTTGATTTCTGTGGTAAGTTTCAGTGCTGCTACTTTTTCCCCGTTGCCAGCCAAGGGGTCTGAAATTCCCCTGGACTCCCAGCCTGCTGGGCTGAGTGTGCTGGGATGATCCTACTCCTCTGTTGGGCCCCTGTCTCTTTAAGACCAGTAAAAAATAAGCACGTGTTTTTCTTTTATCTCGGGGAAACAGCTGCAAGGACCCGGGTGTGTTCTGGCTCAGATCCTGCACCCTCTGTCTCTCCAATCTCCGCTAACCATGCGATGTGTGTCAGTTCACCAGGGCTGGTTATTTCACAGGCCTGTACTTCCACCCCCTCCCGGCTCTGAATCCTCTCCTCCCACCGGTGCGCTGGGGTGGGGGAGTGTTCGGGTCCCACCAGGATGCGGCTCTGTATCTTACCTGGTCGCGGGGTGTCGAGTCCTCTCAGGTGTAGCTGCAGGCTGGTGTCATCCTGTGTCTTCTGGTCTCTCTTTTAGGAATAGTTGTATTTGCTGCATTTTCATAAATATTTTTGGTTTTGGGAGGAGATTTCCGCTGCCCTGCTCACGCCACCATCTTCCTGGGAGTTCCAATTTACTATTCTATAGTATTTTTTATCCACTTTACAATAAGATATCTAGGACAACAGAGAGGTTGGAAAACTTGTCCAAAGTCACAGAGCTAGTATGTGAAGGTGCCAGGATTTGAAGCTGTGAAGTCAGTCTCCAGGTCCCACACACTCAAACCCTTTGCTATTCTCTTCTTCATCATGCCCCTGCCTCCCAACTTGGCTCAGATTGTTCAGGCTATCTAGAACATCTGCTCTCCTTCACACTTCTAAGTTCTACCTCATCTTTCAAACTAACTTACAACCTAGCTCCTATGAGAAGCATTCCTGAACATTCTGTACCATGCTGCAGTTGACTGGTTCTGAACTCCAATAGTACAGTGGTTCAAAGAATTGCATTTGGAGCTAAACTTATAAACCTAGATCAAAACCGAGCCCTAGCTTTATGACCTTCAGTAAGTCAGTTAATTCCATGAGCTAAGTTTTCTTATCTGTAAAGTGGAGATAAATTCTGTACCCACCTGACAGTGCTATTAAGAGATTAATTGAATCACCATATCTATAATACTTAGAAAAGTGCTTGACTCATGCTGTGTGCTCTATATACATTTTATTATTATTACTGTTATTGCTATTATTATCATTATTTCAAAATCTCTTCTATTGCTGTTGTGTACATTTCTGCTTTCTTTGAGCCTATCTCCTGCAGGATTGAAGGATTATTTACTCCCCTTGAAGACAAAGTTTTGTTATGTGTATTTGTGTGTGTATGTGAGATATATATATATATTTAATTCCCTGGCACTTAGATTAGTACTCTCCAGAGAGTAAGCATTCATTTAATAGCAATAATTAATTAGTAAGTGGAAGGTACCTAATATTGTACCCCCAGCCACAGGAATCCAAAAATCTCTTTCTCTCCCACTGAATTGCAAATAAATATGTCACAGGTCTTCATTGATTTTGGAATGGTGCATCTCAGGGAAAATTGAATCTATCAGAGTTTAAAGAAAACCCACTTCTAAATAAGTTAATAGATGCACTCATTAGCAGGAAAAGTCTATCACATCATTTAAATCATCAGAGAAATGCAAATTAAAATCACAATGAGATATCACCTCATACAGTAAGGATGTCCAACATCCAAAACACAAACAACAGCAAATGTTGGCGAGGATGTGGAGAAAAGGGAACCCTCCTACACTGCTGGTGGGAATGCAAATTAGTTCAACCATTGTGGAAAGCAGTATGGAGGTTCCTCAAAAAACTCAAAATAGAAATACCATTTCACCCAGGAATCCACTCCTAGGAGTTTACCCTAAGAATGCAGCAGTGCAGTTTGAAAAAGACATATGCACCCCTATGTTTATCGCAGCACTATTTACAATAGCCAAGAAATGGAAGCAACCTAAGTGTCCATCAGTGGATGGGAATGGATATGCACAATCCCTGTAGCATGAGGCCACAGGGAGAAGGAAGAGAGACAGATAAAAGGAAACCCAGTAAGACTGTGAGGAGGAACCACTGTCCTGTGCTTGGCTTGGGCTAGACTTGTAGTCATCATTTTACCTAACCAATGAGTAGTAACCACCTTACCAACTCACTGTAATAAGTTCTTCACTACTTCTTCCTTTTCCCTTTCATCTTTGGATAAACAAGCATTAGCTGTCTCCTGTGTACCCAGCTCTGTGCTAGGTTCTAGGGCTACAGTGGTGAGGACAAGTATCCACAGCCCCTTTCCCCCATGAGACTTACAGTCTAATGGCAGAGAATCGATCAAATAACTACACATTAAAATGTAAAGTTGTGGCTGTGATAAGTGATAGGGAGGAGAGGCACTCCTATTATGAGGGCAGGGCTGGGGGGTGGTTGGATATAGAAAGTCAGTCAAGACATCCACCAAGAAGTAACACTTTAGCTGAGATCTGAAGGATGTATTGAGTGAATGAGACAGGGAGAGTGAAAGGTTTTCCAGACAGAAGGAACAGAACATGCTAAAACTCTACCTAATATTGTTGTTTGGAAGGGGCTACTAGAGTACTGGGAAAAGCCTTCCATTTTTAATGTTCCAACTCCTGAACACCCAAAGGACTCATCCAGGTGCAAGCAACTATCCTTCTGAACCTGTGTTACTCACTTTTTGTGTTTTTGCTTCAGCTATAAAATTTGTTTTTACAGCTGCACTTTCTGGTCCGGAATTCGAACACATATCATAAAACAATCACAAGGAAAGAGTGCATATACTGATCCTTCTCATTTTGATTGCTAAATGGTTGCTGCCGCCAGCTATTATTTCATCACCTTGATATTGTAAAATAAGTGCCAGACGTCAGGCTCTCAAATCTAGGTTGTCTTAATAACATGATACACTTTTTAAATTTTGCTTAACGTTAAAGCTTTAATTTTAGATACAAGCTAAATTAGATTGAGCTTTGCCTGCAAGTTGTTTTCTTTGTAAATTTTGATAAGGTAAAGAGTTTTGTCAGGCACTGTTTTTAATGCTCAAATTTAGAGAACTTCAAAGACAATTAGTCCTGGTCAGAACAGTCATCTGTGATTATTTTCATGGTGAAATGCTAGTATTAAATCTCCTGATGTTAAGGGAATGATTTTACTTCAAAGCATAATTCCAGAATATTCTGTCTGGTCTCACCACAAGTTCATGTTCCTTAAGGTTATATTTTTATAGGAAGTGTTCTGTGAATACAGTAGCAGGAAAATGGATGAAAAATATAAGGGGTTCTTGGTCAAGGGCTCGGCTGATCAATTCTTTTTTTAAACCCTCAGTCAGCAACCTTATTTATCCAATACATAGGATTATACTGTGCATGTGTTAAAACTGTTGAAAAATGACAAAACATATAGTATGGTTGTAGAATGGCAATAGGAAGCATTATCCATATTTAATTTTTTTAAGTTAAAAGAAACCAAACTCCAAATTTTATTAATATATCATTGATATACAATCTTATGAAGGTTTCACATGAAAAACATTGTGGTTTCAGCATTCACTCATATTAGCAAGTCCTCACCCCCCATTGCAGTCACTGTCTATCAGCATAGTAAGACGCTGTGGAGTCATTACTTGACTTCTCCGTGCTGTACTGCCTTCTCCATGACCTACCTATATTGTGAGTGCTAATAATGCCCCTTAATCCCCTTCTCCCTCCCTCCCCACTCATATTCCCCAACCCCTTCTCTTTGATTCAAACAGCTAGTCCCTTCTTGGACTCTGCGAGTCGGCTGTTTTGT
>JAVSCE010008973.1:0-97434 GCA_032199065.1 Smutsia gigantea
CACAACACAGTTGCCTGGCCAAACCCCTGCTGGAGCCTGGAAAGCAATCTTCAGAAATGCTACCTCCATTATCTCTTTTGAGCTGTGTGTGTGATCAGGCCCTATTAAGTATTTCATGCTTCACATCCTAAGAATAATCTAAGAATCTGCAAAAGTCAATAAAAACGATTTAAAATTGACAAAATGAGCCAAAGCAATTGAGAAACCTTAATGAGAAATGAAAGTCTTATTGGACGGACCCAATGCAGCATGGAGGGAAGAGGATAAAATAAAGCTCTTTAAATAATCATGGGTTATTTATGGACAGCTGAGCAGATACACTAAAGTTTTTCAAAGCAAGGAAACAGAGATAAAAATACTAAATAATACTGGAGAAAATACTAAAAAGGGGAGTAAAATCTTCCTCGTGAGAGTTGTTATTTTCAAGCAATAGAGTATATCGTATTTTTCTCTTTCATCTATTTCTGTCTGTGTTGAAGTATAAGCATTCTCAGAAGAATAAACTTGACCTCAGCAATGATGGTAAGTGCTTTGCTGGTTGGAGTTAAAATGCCATGTGAACTCCTTTTGGGGGTGTCTGATGTGTTTTCTAATTTCTCCTGAGACACCAAGAAATGGACACCATTTATTAGAGATAGTATTCGTGATGGTATTTCCTGCTGAGAAAAGCATAATCTTTCTGCTCTAACATTTTTTGCTTTGTTTGAAGTATTGTATTTTATGTTTCATTTGGGAGAAGTGAAGAAGATTGGGCAAAAAGCAACTGAAATAATTCAGGAAATGGAAAATAGGATCCAGGAGGAAATACAGTAGAATTAGGTAGTCCTAAAACAATGTTACCATGAATCCAGTGCCTTCTGTTAAATAAAGATCCAATCTTGTCCAAACCTTAAAACCACCTTCCAAGATACCACCAAGTACTAGAACTCCCTGATGCTATGGAAATTTCATTTTTCTGTGAATGCTTCTAAATATATAAAACTAGAACAATAAAACCCAAATGATTTCTTAAATTTAAAGATGTTGAGAAAAAGCTCATATATGGTAGAAATAGAGTATGTAGAGAAAAAGAGTATGGACAACAGAGGTGTAAAGATGGTTGCAGAGACAGAAAGAGGAACAAGGCCGGCAAGCGGAGTTTTGAATAAACATATCTGAGAAACTTACATCGTTGCATGTCAGGAGCTATGAGGGTTCAACAAAGGAATATATTACCCTGCTATTCATCCCACCAGTCCCTTCTTCATCATCTCAGGACAGCAAAATGAGAAATTCTCCGATGACTATCAGAGTCACCCAGTCTGTACCCTAACTGCTTCCTTATAAGTCAAGCACCAGTTGAGGGCTGGCAGTACGGACTGGAAGGATCTCTCGTCCCTAGAGCTCTGGCTGTGCCTGAGGCTTTTATGGTTCTTAACCACTGCTTACCTAATGAGCCCTGGGATTCCCTAAGCTGCTTGCTGAGTTGTCTGCATCTCAGTTCTTGCTAGAAAGCTGACAGGCTCCGAAACAGTCAGAGCTTCTTCAACATACCGCCCACCCATTTTACTTCCTTTGGATCGGTTAATTCGGCACTACACGTGCTAACAGCTTTCCCTGCACCAGTCTGTTCCTGAGCAGAACGATTCTCACTGGTTTCTGTCTCAGCCATTCCTCCTGAAGTAGGCTACACTGAACGATACAGATGAAGTCATCACTGGAAACCAGAAGCAGAAACACTTCGTTCAGAGCGTCACTGAGTCTTGATGCAACACCTGAGCCTCCTGATGACGCCACAGAAGCTTATCTAATTAGTGCCTCCGTATGGATCTTAAACAGAAATCATAGCTGTTGTCATTAGAAATTGAATATTTCTTTTAAATTTTGCTGTCAAAGTATACTTTTTTAATGCTGCAAAACATAATTCTCAAAGAGATGATGAACATATGTCAAAAAAAACCGTATTTAACTCTTTAATTAGAGAGATAGCAGGATGACGGAGCCAGTTCAAGAGAGATTAAAAATGTGACTTTTTATAATCAGAGCCTGAAAAAGAACACTAAAATAAAATTCTAAGTTATTTGTAAACTGCTTAATGTCCTATAGGACACTACAATGTTAACCTGTGGGGTTTTCATTTCTACCATGCTAAAAAGAAAATCAACACAATTTAGCAGTTTTCTATTACATCAAACTATGTAATTGTACAACATCTGAGTTCCCATAAATAGTAAATACTAAGTCAAATAAAATTATATCCCCCCAGAATTAGATTACCCGTAAGTGGACTTGTTAAGCAATATTTTAACATGACACTAAAAGATCATATCTTTTCTTGGATTTCACTTTAGGATACAGACAGGAAGTTCGGCATGCCAGCAGGATAGTGTCAGACATTTCTCTTTAGAGAAGAAGTTCTCATGGCTGTCCAGCTCAAGGACTTTCCCTTCCCCAGCAAAGTGATGGCTGGGGACAGAAGATGAGATAAACACAGGTAGATATAGGATCCACTTTGGCTTAGAAGAGTCAGGCCCTATAGGAGTCAGAATCTCCTGTCACAACTCTGTCAGCAGAGCATCCAGGGTCCCTCACAGAGACACGTCCCATCACTGAAGTCATAGCTCTCAGGAAAACCCAAATCTATGGCTTCTCACTAAGAAGTAATAAGTCATTCCTCATCTTCTTGTTCTAGACAAAGATTCACCCATCAACTCATCTTTGCACTAATATACATTTCCTAGTAGAATTATTGACATTAAAACATTACTTGGTTTTCAAGAAACAGATAAGAAATTAACACAAGATAAAATTCATCCTTAGAAAAAATGTTTTGCAGGTACATTAAGTCAAAGTTCCCTTTCCTTCAAACTTCTATAACTTTCTGTTTCATCTCCAGTTTTACCTTTTATCATCTTATTTCACATCCTGGAACAAACAGACATTTATATTTTAAAACCAATTACTTGGACTTCCGGGAAGATGGCGGTGTGAGCAGGGCAGCAGAAATCTCCTCCCAACACTAAATTTATCTACGAAAACACAGAAAATACATCTATTCCTAAAAGAGAGACGAGAATACACAGGAAAGCGCACAGCGTGCAGCTACACCCGAGAGGACTCGGCACCCCAAGAGGCGGGTAAGATACGGAGCCGCGACCTGGCGGGACCCGAGCCCTCCCCCACCCCAGTGCACCAGCGGGAGGAGAGGATTCAGAGCCGGGAGGGAGTGGAAGTGCACCCCGTGAAGTAGCCAGCCCCGGTGATCTGCGCGGGGAGTGCTGACCCACATTGCGCAGTGCAGCGGAGACTGGAGAGACAGAGGGGCAGGATCTGAGCGGGGAACGCGCCAGGGTGCTTGCAGCCGGCTCCTGGGAAGGAAAAAAAAAAAAACCGCGCGCTTTCTTCAGCAGTCTTAAAGAGACAGGAGCCCAGCAGAGGAGCCGGATCGTCCCAGCACACTCAGCCCAGCAGGCTGGGAGTCCTGGGGAGTTTCAGACGCCTTAGCTGGCGACTGAGGAAGCGTAGCCATACTTAACACTTCTCACTGAGATCAACAGCCTCCTACTCGTTCCCACCCCTGCCAGAGCGATAAAGGGCCCTGCGGAGCGGCACAGTCACAGCTGTGGAATAGTGGGGCAATAGCGCCACCTAGAGCATTCCCACAGAATCTACGTCCGGTGGGCATTTTTTTTTTGTTTTTTTGTTTTGTTTTGTTTTGTTTTTTTCTTTTCTTTCTTTTTTTCTTTCTTTCTTTTTTTTCTTCTCTTTTTAAAGTCGTAAAGAGCCCAGCTGACATACGTGGCAACTATCAGTGACCAAATTATACAGCCATGAAAAGACAGAGGAATATTGTTCAGACCAAAATCAACCAGACAACCCCAGAGAGGGAGTCTGAAGGGATGGAAATGCACAGCCTCCCTGAAAAAGAATTTAGAATAAAAGTCATAACCATGCTGATGGACCTACAGAGAAATGTGCAAGAGCTGAGGGAGGAAGTGAGAGAACTGAGGAAAGACAATACAGAAATCAGACAAGCGATCGACGGGCTTAACAGCAGAATGGATGAGATGCGAGAGACGGTTAATGGAATAGAAAACAGAGAACAGGAGTACAGAGCAGCTGAGGCAGAGAGAGATAAAAGGATTTCTAGGAATGAAAGAATATTAAGAGAACTGTGTGACCAATCCAAACGGAACAATATTCGCATTATAGGAGTACCAGAGGAAGAAGAGAGAGAAAAAGGGATAGAAAGTGTCTTTGAAGAAATAATTGCTGAAAACTTTCCCTCGCTGGGGAAGGAAGTAGTCTCGCAGTCCACCGAAGCTCATAGACCTCCCAACACAAGGGACCCAAGGAAGACAACACCAAGACACATAATTAAGATGGCAAAGATCAAAGATAAAGACAGGGTATTAAAGGCAGCTAGAGAGAGAAAAAGATCACCTACAAAGGAAAACCCATCAGACTATCATCAGACTTCTCAACAGAAACCTTACAGGCCAGAAGAGAATGGCATGATATATTTAACGTTATGAAACAGAAGGGCCTCGAACCAAGAATATTGTATCCAGCACGATTATCATTTAAATATGATGGAGGGATTAAACAATTTCCAGACAAACGAAAGTTGAGAGAGTTTGCCTCTCATAAACCACCACTACAGGATATCTTAAATGGACTGCTCTAGATGGAAGCACACCTAAGGCTAAAAAGATGTCACCAGAGAAAATAAAATCATAGCAAAGAAAGCAGACCATCCAAATACTAACTAAAGGCAAAGAATAAAACACCTATTATAGAAAGAATGGAGGAGGAGGAATAAGAAGGGAGAGAAATAAAGAAACATCAGACTGTGTTTACAATAACTTAACAAGAAAGTTAAGTTAGATTGTTAGATAGTAAAGAAGCAACCCTTGAACCCTTGGTAACCACGAATCTAAAGCCAGCAATGGCAATAAGTACATATCTAACAATAATCACCCTAAATGTAAATGGACTGAATACAACAATCAAAAGACACAGAGTAACAGAATGGATAAAAAGCAAGACCCATCTATATGCTGCCTACAAGAAACTCACCTCAAATCCAAAGATATACACAGACTAAAAGGGAAGGGATGGAAAAAGGTATTTCATGCAAACAACAAAGAGAAAAAAGCAGGTGTTGCAGTACTTGTATCAGACAAAATAGACTTCAAAACGAAGAAAGTAGCAAGATAAAGAAGGACATTACATAATGATAAAGGGGTCAGTCCAACAAGAAGATATAACCATTATAAATATATATGCACCCAACACAGGAGCGCCAGCATATGTGAGACAAATACTAACAGAATTAAATGAGGAAATACACAGCAATGCATTCATCTTAGGAGACTTCAACACACCACTCACTCCAGAGGACAGATCAACCAGACAGAAAATAAGTAAAGACACAGAGGCACTGAACAACACACTAGAACAGATGGACCTAACAGACATCTACAGAACTCTACACCCAAAAGCAACAGGATACACATTCTTCTCAAGTGCACATGGAACATTTCCAGAATAGACCACATACTAGGCCACAAAAAGAACCTCAGTAATTTCAAAAATATTGAAATCCTACCAACAACTTCTCAGATCACCAAGGTATAAAACTAGAAATAAATTTTAGAAAGAAATCAAAAGGCTCACAAATACATGGAGACTTAACAACACTCTCCTAATTAATCAATGGGTTAACGACCAAATCAAAACAGAAATCAAAGAATATATGGAGACTAATGACAACAACAACACAAAGCCACAACTTCTGTGGGACGCAGCAAAGGCAGAGAAAGTATATTGCAATCCAGGCCTATTTAAAGAAGGAAGAACATTCCCAAATGAATAGTCTAAAGACACAATTACTGAAATTGGAAAAAGAAGAACAAATGAGGCCCAAAGTCACCAGAAGGAGGGACATAATAAAGATTAGAGAAGAAATAAATAAAATTGAGAAGAATAAAACAATAGAAAAAATCAATGAAACCAAGAGCTGGTTCTTTGAAAAAATAAACAAAATAGATAAACCCCTAGCCAGACTCATTAAGAGAAAAAGAGAATCTACACACATAAACACAATCAGAAATGAGAAAGGAAAAATCACGACAGACCCCACAGAAATACAAAGAATCATAAGAGAATATTATGAGAATCTATATGCTAACAAGCTGGAAAACATAGAAGAAATGGACAACTTCTTAGAAAAATACAACCTTCCAAGACTGACCAAGCAAGAAACAGAAAAACTAAACAGACCAATCACCAGTGACGAAATCGAATTGGTAATCAAAAAACTACCCAAGAACAAAACCCCTGGGCCTGATGGATTCACCTCTGAATTCTACCAGACATATAGAGAAGAAATAACACCCATTCTCCTTAAAGTTTTCCAAAAAATAGAAGAGGAGGGAATACTTCCAAACTCATTCTATGAAGCCAGCATCACTCTAATACCAAAACCTGGCAAAGACCTCACCAAAAAAGAAAATTACAGACCAATATCCCTGATGAACGTAGATGCAAAAATACTCAACAAAATATTAGCAAACCGAATTCAAAAATACATCAAGAGGATCATACACCATGATCAAGTGGGATTCATCCCAGGGATGCAAGGATGGTACAACATTCGAAAATCCATCAACATCATCCACCACATCAACAAAAAGAAGAACAAAAACCACATGATCATCTCCATAGATGCTGAAAAAGCATTTGACAAAATTCAGCATCCATTCCTGATTAAAACTCTCAACAAAATGGGTATAGAGGGCAAGTACCTCAACATCATAAAGGCTATATATGACAAACCCACAGCTAACATCATACTTAACGGCGAGACGCTGAAAGCTTTTCATCTAAGATCGGGAACAAGACAGGGATGCCCACTCTCTCCACTGTTATTCAACATAGTACTGGAGGTCCTAGCCACAGCAATCAGACAAAACAAAGACATACAAGGCATCCAGATTGGTAAAGAAGAAGTCAAATTGTCACTATTTGCAGATGACATGATACTGTACATAAAAAACCCTAAAGATTCCATTCCAAAACTACTAGAACTAATATCTGAATTCAGCAAAGTTGCAGGATACAAAATTAACACACAGAAATCTGTTGCTTTCCTATACACTAATGATGAACTAACAGAAAGAGAAATCAGAAAAACAATTCCATTCACAATTGCATCAAAAAGAATAAAATACCTAGGAATAAACCTAACGAAGGAAGTGAAAGACCTGTACTCTGAAAACTACAAGACACTCCTAAGAGAAATTAAAGAGGACACTAACAAATGGAAATGCATCCCATGCTCTTGGCTAGGAAGAATAAATATTGTCAAAATGGCTATACTACCTAAAGCAATCTACAGATTCAACGCAATCCCTGTCAAACTACCAAAAGCTTTCTTCAATGAACTGTAACAAATCATTCTAAAATTCATATGGAACCACAAAAGACCCCGAATAGCCAAAGCAATCCTGAGAAGGAGGAATAAAACAGGGGGAATTACACTCCCTGACTTCAAGCTCTACTACAAAGCCACAGTAATCAAGACAATTTGGTATTGGCACAAAAACAGACCCACAGACCAGTGGAACAGAATAGAAAATCCAAACATTAACCCAAACATATACAGTCAATTAATATTTGATAAAAGTGCCTTGGATATACAATGGGGAGATGACAGCCTCTTCAGCAGCTGGTGTTGGAAAAACTGGACAGCTACATGTAAGAGAATGAAACTGGACCACTGTCTAGCCCCATACACAAAGGTAAACTCAAGGTGGATCAAAGACCTGAATGTAAGTCATGAAACCATAAAACTCTTAGAAAAAAACATAGGCAAAAATCTCTTGGACATAAACATGAGCAACTTCTTCATGAACATATCTCCCCGGGCAAGGGAAACAAAAGCAAAAATGAACAAGTGGGACTATATCAAGCTGAAAAGCTTCTGTACAGCAAAGGACACCATCAGTAGAACAAAAAGACATCCTACAGTATGGGAGAATATATTCATAAATGAACGTATCTGATAAGGGTTGACATCCAAAATATATAAAGAACTCATGCACCTTAACAAACAGAAAGCAAATAATCCAATTCAGAAATGGGCAGAGGACATGAATAGACACTTCTCCAAAGAAGAAATTCAGATGGCCAACAGGCACATGAAAAGATGCTCCACATCGCTAATCATCAGAGAAATGCAGATTAAAACCACAATGAGATATCACCTCACACCAGTGAGGATGGCCAACATCCAAAACACAAACAACAACAAATGTTGGCGAGGATGTGGAGAACAGGGAACCCTCCTACACTGCTGGTGGGACTGCAAATTAGTTCAACCATTGTGGAAAGCAGTATGGAGGTTCCTCAAAAAACTCAAAATAGAAATACCATTTGACCCAAGAATTCCACTCCTAGGAATTTACCCTAAGAATGCAGCAGCCCAATTTGAAAAGGACAGATGCACCCCTATGTTTATTGCAGCACTATTTACAATAGCCAAGAAATGGAAGCAACCTAAGTGTCCATCAGTAGATGAATGGATAAAGAAGATGTGGTACATATACACAATGGAATATTATTCAGCCATAAGAAGAAAACAAATCCTACCATTTGCAACAACATGGATGTAGCTAGAGGGTATTATGCTCAGTGAAATAAGCCAAGCCGAAAAAGACAAGTATCAAATGATTTCACTCATATGTGGAGTATAAGAACAAAGAAAAAAACTGAAGGAACAAAACAGCAGCAGACTCACAGAACCCAAGAACGGACTAATAGTTACCAAAGGGAAAGGGACTGGGGAAAATGGGCGGGAAGGGAGGGATAAGAGGGAAAAAGGGGCATTACGATTAGCAGATGTAATGTTGGGGGGGCACGGGGAGGGCAGTACAACTCAGAGAAGACAAGTAGTGATTCTATAGCATCTCACTACGCTGATGGACAGTGACTGTAATGGGGTTGGTGGGGGGGACCTGATGAAGGGGTAGTTTAATAATCCTAATATTGCACATGTAATTGTAAATTAATGATAATAAAATAAATTATATTAAAAAACCCAATTACTCTTCATTGTATGTGTTGCTCTAATGTTTATGCTTAAATTATAAATATAAAACAAAAACATATTCATTATCTTGTATATACATTTGTATTTCCTTGCCACCTATGTATTTAATAGAATCTCAGCAACCCATATTAATTACAACTTTTAAGCAAAGTAATTGCTATAGATTGAATGTTTGTGCCCCTTCAAAATTCAAATACTGAAACCTACCCTGCAATGTGTATTTTGAGGTGAAGGCTTTTGGAGGTGATTAAGTCACAAGAGTAGAGCTGTGATGAACTAGATTAATACCAGTATTAAAATAGATACCAAAAGCTCCTTCACCCCTTCCTCCACGTGAGGATTGTTTATGAACTAAGATACGGGTACTTGCTAGACACCAAATCTGTTGGCACTTTGATCTTGGACATCCAGCCTCAAGAACTCTGAGAAAAAAAATGTTTTTCATTTATATGCCACCCAATCTATGATATTTTTGTCATAGCAGCCTGAGCAGACTAACATAGGAACTATTATTTCTTCACTGTGGGTAAACATGTTCCTAGCCCAAGGCAAATTACCTTTGAAGCCAATATCAGTTAAAGGAATAAAGTGGGAGAAATTCACTTATTGCTCACAAGCAGCTGTCCACTTCTGCTCTCCTGTGTCTTTTGCAACCCAGCTGCAAAAAGTGGTCACCACCTGACCTCTCCAGTCCAGATATGCCCTCCCCCCTTGTAATCACCTATTGACATGGAGATGGACTACTTCTCTCAACCTACTGATATGGAGATGAACCAAGGCCAGGCAAGAGATTATGGAAATATTGCAGTTTTACCCACAGCCCAACCCTGCAGAAATCTCACCTCACAATCTACTCGCTCCCCATCTTCCACAATGGCCCCTGTGCAAGAAAACTGGAGCTCTGTAACCAGCCTAATAACATACAATAACAACAGCAATAAAATCATGATAATTCTCAAGCCAGAGGAGTCAGCTAGTTTCAAAGTCCTATGGAGGCTAAATCCATAGCTCGCCCATTCCCCAGGGGCCAGTAGCTGAACGGGTAGGGAGTTCAGAGCAATCATCATGCTGCAGCTGCAGCCAGGGGATGGTCCAGGCCACAGGCACTGTAGAAGAAAAAAACCTTAAGGGTGGGAAGATACATGTTTTAATGACACCAGCATAGGCAAATCTTGTCCATCAGGTAGGATACATGCAAGAGAGTGGTCCTGTGATAAGAAAGTGGCAGGAATGGGATCTCTTCCTCTTCCTCCACCCCAGACCTTCAGCCCCTCCCTGTGGGAGTTACACATGGGTCAATATATAGGGCTATAAATGCACTGGCCATAAAGATAAAACATAACGTCCCCATAAAATGCTCTTACCTCCCAGATGTTTTGTGTACATTAACATGATCTTTGGGGGTCACTCTGCTGTTACTCCAGGAACACACAGGAGGCCAGATTCCAGGCCTCATCCCCAAGGTGCCAGAAGGGCCAGCTGTCACCACATCCACTCAACAGAGTCTCCAGGGTTTAACACAGTAGGGGCTGGCAGCAGGATGTTGCTCTGCTGGCCATATCCTGGTTTGCACATACAGTTGTCTAGGAGAGGTAGCAATGTGTGTAAGTATGTCCACAGAGCTCAAGGCTCCTTTTCAGGGCTTTTCATTCAAACGCTGTAGCACTGTCCATAAGTGAACTGACCAGATCCATAGACTATTGGTGTCCAACCTCAGGCCAGATTTCAACAAACCGTTATACCTCTATCATGCCTGCCCTAGTAGGGTTATATGGTACATGAAACTTCCACTTTATTCCTAATTGCTGCACCCATTCTTCTATCACATGTCCGGTAAAGTGGGTGCCCAGATCGCTCGCAATCACCTGTGGCAGGCCATAGGCTGCAAAGAGACACTCTAGGCCCCTCTTGGTAGTTTGCTGATCTGCATTACATGCAGGAAAAGCAACCCATAGGCCAGTATCTGTGTCCATACAAGTCATGGCATACCGATATCCTTCTGATATGGGCAGAGGCCCAATATAGTCTATCTGCCACCTGACATGGGATATTGGCCCCTTTACTATTGTTCCATGTTGCTACAGGACTTGGTATAAGACCCTCTTAGAGCACACAAGACACTCCTTCCAGGTTTCGCTGACTTCAAAGGTCAACAGCAAGCCCCACAGATGAGCTAAAGCCCACATTGTCTTTGCCCTGCATGCAGCAAACACTGATGCAATCACTGTACTACATCAGAGGCAGGCTTTCCTCCTAGCCAATGCACCTGGGCCATTATGTCTGCTTCATCATTCCCTGGGGATGCCAAAGGCAAATGTCCAGTCACGTGATGTACAGTAACTGTTTTAGTCTGACCAGAGGCCCATAGGTCTTGCCACAACTCTTGTCCCAAAGGGGCTGATGACCAACCATCCATTTGGCATGGTACCATGTTGGCATCCATTGGGTCAAGCCCCAGTAGATGGCCCAGCTGTCAGTGCAGACAGCTATAGGGGAGGGCTCCTGGGTGATCATGAGACATGCTGCATGAAACTCAGCCCATTGGTTGCTCTTCCCCTCTCCATCCTCCATCCATATTGTCTCAGTCTCAGGATGGAAAGCCACAGCCCTCCACTTCAGGGGCTGCCCACGACTGGAGCCATCTGTATACAAGCACCTTCAGGTATAGGGGCTTTTCCCTCCTGATAAGGACTCTCAGCTACCAATGGCTCAAAACAAGTTCTTCCTGCTTTCCACTGGTATAGGTCACTGGCCCCAATAAGTGTTGGAGTTCTCCACTTAAGGGACTATTGCAAAGGGCGCTATGCTGCTTTAACTATGCACCCCATTTGGCCAGTGTAGGCGTCTGTGCCATGCGACTCTGTGGCCTTTGGGTCCAATCTTGCACCCACCCTACGATGGGATAGATGGTTATTACCTTGGTTGGAGCTGTTCCAGTGATGGGCACCATAGCCAGCAAGGTGTGGTACACAAAAGCCAGTTGCTTCTCTATGAAGGTGTACCAGACCTCTGCTCCTTTCCATAGTGGTGACCAGAATCCAATAAATTGGTGGGTCCATTCAAGCCACTGCAAAGGGCCCCATCCAAAACCATCCTCGGTTACATGAATATCGAGCTCACAGGGTACTGATGAGTCCATTACACTCAAGGACTGTATGGCCTTGACTGCTCACTTATCAGCATTAAAAGCAGATGCACGTTTCATCCCAGTCTCACCTAATGTTCTTTTTTACCAACCAGTATAAGGGCTTCAGAATTTATGCCAAGTGCAGGATAAACACTCTCCAACAGCCCAAAAGACCCCAAAACTTGTAATACTGCCACAGTGGAAGGAGTAGGGAAAGCCTGGACCTTGTCTATAACTGTTTCCAGGATAACTTTAGTTTTACCCAACCAGACAACCCCAAGAACTTTCCTGACAAACCAGGTCCCTGAACCTTGGTGCTGTTCACAGCCCATCCTCTCTCTTGTAGATGTTGCAGCAGTCTAGGAACTGCCCCTTTTAAATCTGAAAGAGAATCAGACATGAGCATAATATCATCAATGTAGTGATACAGCTGCACTGTTTGCGGTTTCTTCTATGTGGCCAAGTCCTGCACTACAAGTCCGTGACAAAAGGTGGGACTGTGGAGAATGTCCACTGCCAGCCTTCCCATGCGAAGGCAAACTGTTCCTGACTTTCCTGTGCTATGTCAATAGAGGAGAAAGCATTAGCAAGTTTCACAATGTAATGATACGTCTCTAGGTCATGACTGAGGGTATCCATAAGGGCTGCTATAGAGGGGACAGCAGCATGCAAAGGGGGTGTGACTTTATTCAATTCCCTGTAATCCATGGTCATATGACAGGAGCCACCTGGCTTTTTCACTGGCCACACACGGAATTAAAAGGACTATGAGTGGGCTTTATGATGCGTACCTTCTCCAAATTCTCTAAAGATTCTCCAATTTCCTTGTGCCCCCCAGGCAATTTATATTGCTTATTATTTGTCACCCACTGAGGTACAGGCAGAGCTATAGGCAGGTGCTTAGCGTGTCCCCTCAGAACTGCCTTTACCACATGTACCCTCAGTCTGAACTCACCTGCAGTGGTCTGTAACCACAGGCCCTGCAGGATATCCACCCCCAAAATATATTCAGGGATGGGAGAAATATACACAGTATACTCCTTTTGGGGTAAAAGCCCTATCCCCAATGGGATTTAGGCTTTCTTCACTTTAATAGCCTTACCCCCATAGTCATCTATTGCAGCAGGGGTTCCAGGGAAATGCTCAGTGTTGCCATAAATTGAGAACATTCACCTTCTGTGCCCACCAGTGCCAGGACACATTGTATATTCACAGGGGACCAATGAATTGCTAGTTCTACACGTAGCCTCCAGTCCCCACCATGTCCCCCAAGGTGGGGGCCTTGACCCTCCCCCTCAGTCGAACTGCAGTACCAGTCTTCTCTACCTTCACTAGGGCTGACGGCACAGCTCCCGCCTCCCCCTCCCACATGGGCCCCTGCAATGCGGATTCTCCTGCTGCCTCCTCCCTCACTGCTAATGTATCTTCCAGGAGTGCAACGTATCTTCTCAAGAACTGTCTCTCTTTCTTAAGGGCATCCCATAAGTCGTCACCCAATGCCGAAGTGTGTCTCTCTCTTCAACAACCCTTTCCACTATCTCAAAAAACAGACATCCCACAATCCCAGCTGCTACACAGCCACTCATGGCCTCTAGGCAGTCTTCTATCTCAAGGAGGACCAATTCCACAGCTTCCGGTGTCTCCATACTTCCCCCATTCTGGGGAAGGGCTCACCATTCTAGGAGGTGCCTTACCCTAGACCAATTTCCCACTAGGGGCTCCCCAAATGGAAATGCCACATATGAGGGGCTCCCAAGTGAAGCTGCACCATCCACTGCTGCTGGAGGGAAGGGTGAATCGTTACCCCCCACTGCAGCAGCCACTGGGGCCTCCCCACTATCCACAGGGGAGTTTTTTCTGGGTCATCTCCCCACCATCTCTAGGGGCAGCCCACCCAAGTGTCACATCCATAAAGTCAGATTTGGGGCTCAGAGGTCCTCCTGACTACGGCCAGATGTAACTCTGGGGGGAAATATGTTGCCAGCTTGGGGCAAATAACCTTTGAAGCTGAAATCAGTCAAAGGGAGAAATAAAATGGGAGAAACCCATTTATTGCTTATAGGCAGTCATCCACTTCTGCACATCCATGTCTCTCATGACCCAGCTGCAAAAAAAAGGGTTCCACCAAACCTCTCCAGTCCAGATATGCCCTTGCTCCCCCAACCCTTGTAATCCACCTATTGATATGGAGATGGACTAAGTCCAGGTGAGAGATTCTGGAAATATTGCCATTTTACCCACAGCCTCCACCATCAATCACGATGTACATACTGTGGTTCTGCTACCTCAAACTGGTTCTGATGCTCAGAATACCCACATTGCACTGTAATGACCTATACATGCTTTATACTTCAAGTATTTTTTTGCTCAACTGCTCCCCATCAATAGAAGTAAGGCATTAATGCACTAATTATATTATTCTGATATATATACTATATCTGACTTCAAAAATTCTCTAAAAAGTTATTCAGATGGTAAGATCTTAAATAAATATGTAGAAAACATGTTATAGAAAATATTTTTGGAATATGATTATTTTGGCTCTTTACACTTATCAAAAAATATAACTCATTTTTTATACATACACACACAAAAAAGTTTGGAATATATTGAGAATATTTTCAAGAATATTGAAAAATCATCATACTATGACAGTACAGAGCTAGTAAGATTAGACCACTAATTCTGAAGAAAATAAAAAATATACTATAATGGGTTTACTTCATGACCTAGAAACAAAGTTACCATATTCTTTAGCTTGCTCCTTTTTTCTTCCTCACAACCGAGAAATATGTATTTTGTTTTTTTACACCTTTCTGGGGACTGACTAGATGACTGTCATCTTTCCCTAGAGGAACCTTGGTTTTACAGTGTAAAGGACAATTCACAATTAGTTTTGAGTTCAAGAGCTAGCGCCACATGTTTGTTTCACAAACTACTTATTTTTCCTACTTCCCCTCCCAAAGGCATCTAATCACAGAAGGTAAAGGGAGATGATGGCCTGAGAGACCAGCCTGCCCAATGGACTACTGAGTAGAGAAGTAGAAAATGAAGCCCTCTCCAGAACTCTATTTCTAGATTAAAATTATTTTGTAGGTGATATTTGAATCCTTTCTTCCAAATTAAAAATTGGAAACTACTCCCAAAGTCTCATCTACATCATCTTCCAGACAGCTCCCCTGGAGAGACTCTTGGCAGTCGTTACACAGTTAATTGTACAAAAGGCGGTTTGTTTTTCAGCAAAGGTCATGGGAATCCGTACTTTTGAGACTGAGGCTGAGAAGAAAGGACACAGCTGAACCAGGTCCTCCTGGTTCCCAGGTATGTAAAAATCACATCATGTCCCTGCCCCTTTTTCTCTAGAGAAATAACCTTAATTTTTTGTCATTCTTGGTATTCTTGATGAAAGATCTGAAGGACAAAATCTAAAAATCTTCAATTCCTTGGCAAAGTTGTGGTGTTTGTCATTAACTGAGGTAAGTACAGATGAATCTGTCTTCTAAAACATTAATTTTATAGCTTTTTTACAACCTCTACATAGAGTATGCTCTTTTCTAAAAATAAGAAGAGTTCAGTTATGACTAATAATCTATAGATGATAATGTTAAACAGAATTGAAAATATTGTTTCCCTGGTTCTATTTTAGAAGTTGTATCTGCACATCCTTACAGGGTTCCAAAGAGACACAGAACTGAAGACAGAAGCCACAGTAAGCAGTTATCACCTACTGGGAAGAGTCCTTGTAGGTTATGGAAATAGGAAAAGCAAACCAGTTCTGGGATGCTTCATAAATGCATTTTAAAAGTTAAAGAATGTTAGGTCTTCATGTTTGGTTTTTACTTACACCTACTTATAATGTTTTAACTCATGACTAGCCACAGATAGAGAAATCACAGCAATGCTTCTATCTGGTAAAACAGATGCCATGACATCACTGCAAGCTGAGAGAAGCAGGCCCAGGCACAAAACCTGGACACATCAAAGTAATGGCCTGGAGCAAATAAGAATTCTTCTGAAGGACATTTTGGGCATAAATGTTCTCAACAATAATACCAGAAAGCTCCTTGGGAAAAGTGAGGTATTTCTTTACCTCATGTGAGGAAACCAAATTAAACTATTTTAGGTCCTTCTTTTCCCCAAGTTGCTATATATTTTCTTCATCAGATTGATCAGAAACCAGATCATTAAATGTTTTGGAAAATCACCAACTCAACCTAGATCAGAGTACAACCCCTATTGCTTCTTCAATACTAAGTTAATCTGTCTCACTGGCTGCTTCCTCCAGTTGTATTTCCCTTTGTCCAAGGGCTTCATGGAGTATTTCCTTCTGTAATATCTTCAGAGAAAATGTAATTAAAGTAGCAATTGCTACTTTAAGAGCAAAGTAGAGTTGCTCAAGGGAAACATTCTGGGTCCAAAAGTGTTGTATCATTGAGTGATTTAATCTGAAGAATTATCAGGGCTACATCTCCTCACTCTAGGACCTTGACTGTGTATTTCCACACAGCTTATGCATCTGGTGTGTGGCCTCAGTTGACAACTAGAGTACTCAGACTGCGCAGGACATCAAACAGTCCTGGGAAAGCAATTTGGGCTGCCCCTTGTCGTGATTCCCAAGTGTCTTCTCAGCACTTCAGTGTGTCCTCTCAGTGCTCTCATGGGTCACACTGGGTCCTTTCCTTTTTCTCTATGGGCAACTGAGAATAAGAAATGGACTTCAATAGGATCCACAGGGACCAGTGCATATACATTTTTGAGGTAGTCTGATTCAGCTTCAGGATCCCATTAAGGATGACCAACCATCCCTGTTTTCCTGGGCCTGATGGGTTTCCTGAATGGCAAGACGTTCAGTTGAAATTGGGGCAGTCCCTGACAAATACATTCATTTGGTTACCCTAATCGCACACCATACTAGTCTACCACTCCTCCTCTTGGCCTGCCCTTGCTCTCATCTGCCCCCACAACCTCCCTCCCAGCTTCAAGGTCCAAAGGAATGGTTCTTTCCTTGCCTAAGTAAGGAACTCCTTGAAATAAGTAAGGCTTTCAGATAGAAGGTCAACTAAATTAATATTTATTCATTTAACAAGCAATTATGAAGTACATATTGCCTAAAAGATAATGCATTAGGTACTAAAAAAGAATAAAAGATTATTGACACTTGGTCTCTGTTCTCAGTTTATAGTCCAGTAAAGTAAATTAAGACATGCAAAGAAATACCAATGATACAAAGTATAATGTATACCTTAATGTAGAAAAATACTATAGCTTTAAGAATGTTGTTTTTTATTCCTTATAGCTTAAAAAGCAATGATTCACTTGTTTAAAGTTGATTCTGCAAACATGTTGGCACATCTATGAAGTTGATTACAATGTGCCAGGCATTGGAAATGGAGAAATGAAAAATACAACTTCTGCCTTCATAAAGCTCACAGACTGGCAAAGAGAAAAGTGACCAGTTACAATAGGGCATAGTGTAAGCTTGCACACACATGCATTTGATGCTATGGCAAAACAAAGAATTAGTACATCATGGGGAGTCTAGCAAAACTTCATGAAGGAGGCAATTCATGAACAGTGTAAACTGGAAGTACAGGTTACCCAGGCCAAAAAAAGTAAATATGTAAGTAAAAAGAAGAAAGCGAAAGGAAGCACAGAAGGGATGGACAAATAGATAAAGAAAGAAGGAAAGAAAAAAGAAACAACAGACATCATAGGTAGAAGAGCAGCATGTCATTCAGTGGAAGCACAACTATCCTTCCTAACTGGAGCATAGGGGCACAAGGAAAGAGATTAAGTTATGTGAGTAGATAAAAATCAGATCAAGCAGGACCTTGAGTGTTATGCTCAGCTGTTAGGATTTAGTCTCATGGTAGTAACGCTTCATTGCAGCACAGCTCACAGACGAAATGAACATCTCTGGATCAGGACCCCACTCTGAGTCTGTGAGTGAATTTATCCTTCTGGGTCTCCCCTGCAGCAGGGAGCTTCAGATCATCCTGTTTATGTTGTTCTCCATCATCTACCTCCTGACTCTCTTGGGAAACGGAGCCATTATCTGTGCTGTGTGTTGGAACCAGCATCTCTGCACCCCCATGTACATCTTGCTGGGGAATTTTGCATTCCTGGAGATCTGGTATGTCAACTCCACTGTTCCAAACACACTGGTCAACTTCCTCTCAGAGACTAAGTCCATCTCTTTCACAGGTTGCTTCCTTCAATTATATTTTTTCTTTTCCATGGGCTCCACTGAGTGCTTCTTTCTTTCGGCAATGGCCTTTGATCGCTACTTTGCCATCTGTCATCCTCTGCATTATGCCACAATTATGACTGGACAACGTTGCTTCAACCTAGTGATTTCCTGTTGGGTGTGTGGTTTTCTGTGGTATCTGATGCCTGTTATTCTTATATCCCAACTGCCTTTCTGTGGCTCTAATGCAATTGACCACTTTGTATGTGACTCAGGCCCACTGCTGTCCCTTTCATGTGTTCCTGCCCCTATGACTAAGCTTGCCAGCTACACCCTAAGCTCCCTCGTCATCCTTCTTAGCTTTCTTTTCATCCTCACCTCCTATGTCTTGGTTCTACTTGCTGTGCTTCAGTTGCCCTCAGCGTCCAGTCGGCATAAGGCTTTTTCAACCTGTGGGTCTCATCTGTCTGTGGTGCTGCTGTTCTACGGGACCATTATGGTGATGCATGTGAGCCCTGGATCCAGCCATTCTACCTTGATGCCAAAGATCATGACTCTGTTCTATGCAATGGTGACTCCACTCTTCAACCCTTTGATTTACAGTCTCAGGAATAAGGAAATGAAAAATGCTCTCTGGAAAGTTCTGGAAAAGTTTAAAATGTCTTTAAAAGTCTTTGGCAGTATGTCCATGAGAAATGTGGAATAATCTAGTTTAGTGTAATATGGGCAAAATAGCCACCTTTTATTTTCATTTTCACTAATTTGTATAGTCATTCACTCAATAAATTAGTCTCTGGGTGCCTCCTCCAATGTTAGACACTGTGCTTGGCCCTGGATTATGAAGATAAACATGAAGATAATTCAGACACAATCTCTTTCCTCAAACAACAATCAAGGGAGATAGGCAGGTAAGAAAATAATTACCATAAAATGCAATAAATGTTTGAATCAATATATGTACTAGTTGTCACAGAAACACAGAAAGAAATACAATTTTGCCTGGGGTTGTGTGGGGTAGGGACTACCGTTAAGGAAAACTTCAATCAACACAATACTGGACATGTGTATTTTGTGGTGAGGAAGGAGAAAATCTTGTATTTCTGTTCAACTTCTACCAAGATCTCTTTTTCAATCTTATTGTGTTATCTTTGAAAAAATATGGGACTTTAAATCAGAAGATCTAAATAGGAACTCAATTCTTCCATTAATCAATTATACAAATTTGGCATGTTACTTAATTTCAACTAAATTTGAATGGTAATTCTTACCCCAGAGAACAACTAGCATGAGGTTTTCATGAGATAGTGAGTATAAATGCTGTGAAACAATCCTTAGCACACAGAAAGCATACAATAAATTTTAATTGAATATGAATGCTGATGAATTCTGTGTTTTCATGTTCTTTGTTGGATTTAAAAGAAATCTCAGACCTCTGTGAAAAGTCACCTTCTATTACATTTGGCAAAGCCCCTCTACAACAGATCTCCTTCTCAGTTTTGGGATAGATAGTAGGTTATGTTTCCTCCATTTATATCCCAAATACCCTGTGGTTATTTTTGTTTGGTTTGGTTTGGGGGATATTGTGTGTGAAAAATATTCTAGAAAATTAGTCCTCTAACTGGGTTTTGTATACCCCTGGGATACGTGAAAAATACTCTAGAAAATTAGACCTCTAACTGGGTTTTGTATACCCCTGGGATATGTGAAGACTTTCCAAGACAGCATGGATACTTCCAGATCTTCCACTTCCATTATGTACACTCTACTAAAGCTGCTGTGCCTAAGAACACAATTGATATTGAAGTTTCAAAAGGACTTATTCACACATCCTCTCTCACTATTTGTTTTCTCCCACTTCAGTTGTGAAGCTTACATTTCACCTATTCTGACCTTAATATTTTACATTTTTCAAATATGTAAACTTCTATTTGGGGCACTAAATGAATAATTGGAAATACTGATCTTGCCTGTGAATTTAGCTGTCAGATACTAAATCCTTTAGTGGTTTACAATTATTGGGTGTCCAACACAATTGTTTGTCCCGAAAGAAAAACTTGAGGCAAGGACTTGGATACAGTTAGCTTATCAGGAAGTGGTTCCAGGAACCTGGAATGAGGAATAAGAAGTTACTGTAATCAATAAGGATTTGATTCCATTAAAGCCTCTGGGAATGGTCCATCTGAATGGCATGTGGCTAAGGCACTTATCAACCAACTGGGGTTGCACATGGGGACATTAGTTCCCCATGTTTCCAAATTGCATTGGCTCATATGCCAAGCTAGCAGCTGTAACTTCAGAAAAGACCCTGGAAAGAAAACAGGAAGACATATGGAAAAGGCTTGAAGTGAGACAGATGCAGTAGACTGATTCTGAGCTCCCAAGGGATTGCCTACCACCTCTGAAGCTAAAATTAGAGGTGGGTCAGAAGGCTTTATATATACTTTCATTACCTCATATTTAAAGTAGCAATAACAATAGAATTTTCTTCATAATGCTGTTGTGAGGATGAAATGAATTAGCTCATCAGAGAGCCTAGCAAAGAGTGAACACTAAAATACCTCCATCATCATGAAATTTCATGCTTTTATCCACAAAGAATCCATTCTCATGTAGTTTTTAATTTGGAAGTTAATTTTCTGCCCCACCAAAAAATGTCCAATTACTATAATGGGAATTTTTAACTGAAAACATGGGTATTAGAACAAAGAATTAACTAGTCAAAATACTACACTCAAATTAGAGAGAAAGGATACAAAATACACCAATAATATAGACATTCCTAAATCATGAAGCAGAAATGTTAGTGTGTTGAAGAAAAATCAGGCTTTCTGAACAATATGACTGACAAACACTATCTTAACATGAGTTGTGAGCAAATGCACATGCAAAATAAAACAGCTGTACCAAAAAAAAACAATGTCCTTGTGTAAAAACATAGGACATGCAGGAAATTATTAGCATAGCCAAGACATTGATAAATAAATACATCTCAGAACAAAATATATTACTATGTGTTATTATAACCAATTATTTCATTATAACCATTCAGAGAAGGAACTAAAACTTAGTATCAGATTTCCACTTCAAATAGTTTATTGTGTAACACCTGTAGTTTATTGAACACATCCTACCTAATATATTTAATCTGTATCTTCTTCAAATTACTAATTAACCTCTCCACTCCAAGTATTACTATAGATCATTGATTCTCAACTAGGAGTATATGTCAAAATCATACCTTCTTTACAAATTATACATGCTTGAACCCTGTCTCTGGAGATTCTAATTCAGATAAATGATGGGTCTTGTGCATAAAAACTTTGTAACAAAATCTCTACAGATGAGTCTTAAATTCACATGCCCCAGTTGAGAAATGCAATTTTTGGCAGATATAAAGGTATGATTTACTGGAATTTCCAGATCAAGATCCTGATACTCAGAGTGAAAAAGCCAGGTATTGAGCCTCCTTATAGGATGCCGCCCAGCCAGGCTGATTTGTATCTAAGTGTACACTTTTGAATTTAATATTTAGGCCTTGTGAAAATCAAATAATATGTTATATACACACCCACTACAATTTCAGTAACTTAAAAGTCAGAGAATAAGGCAGGATATATATGTAAAATGTAACCCATCATAATAGAAACAGATCTGACCAAGCCACCTTTTTGTAAGAGGAATGCCTAGTCTATGTACTCTTGGAAACAAATAAGGGGCAATTGTCAGCTCTGGCCTATCTAAGTCATATTTCTGTCTGGAATGATTCTTTTAGCATGAAAATTCATAGTGTTGATAAAAAGGCTAGTTTAGATTCACTAAATCTCCACTCTAAATGAACTATATGCTTTTTACCAAACAGTTATTTTAAGCATATTATAAATACATATTTTTTAAAACCATAGCTTCTGGAGTTTAAGTGTTGACTCCTTCTCATCAAGAGATTGTGGAAATCACAGCTGTGTACATCCAAGAACAAAACTCTTTCCTAGTCCTGTTCAAAGCCTCCTTTCCCATCATTCCCCTCAGGTGTTCTCTGCTGACCCTTTGCCCTACCGACGCTACCCTCACTCCCACCAGCTGAAGCCCCAGTGGCTCTCCTCAGCACAGAGTTAATGTACTAACTAAGAGAGAGACTAAATACTCCACTTACTACTACTCCAATTTAAAATCCTCTACAGAATCCTAAGCTATATTTCTGTAACTCTATTTGCTGTTGTTGTTCTCAAATTCCTACTAAAATCTATCCAAAAGATGGCATTCAAAGAGTGCGTTCTCCTTAAAGGCTCTGAGAAATTATAGACTGCAGTTACCATAATCTGAGAGTGGTCTCAGTCTCTTCCCCTCCCCTCTCCTCTCCTTCTTTTTCCACTCTCCCTTTCTCTCGCTCTCCACATATTCTGCCCTGCTTCTCAGGGATCACACACCTTTCTGGTTTTTGATAGAAAGAGAATTTGCCTTCATGTCAGGTAGTTCCTAAAAATAGTGTTCTCACTGCCCTGTACAGGCACTATTCATTCTGTTATAATTTTGTTGCTTCACAACTGAACTCTTTCGTGGCTATAGCAAGCCAGAGTTCTAGCTAATAATACCGTGCTCTTTAGAGAAATGCTCCTACATATCAAAACAGAAACTCATTGTTTGTCATTTGTGAATCAGTTATTTTCACTGCTAAATCTGAAAAGGATCATTTTTGAGCAGGGGAATACGAATTCCCTTGCCCTGGAATCCTTATGACCTTCATGCTATAGACTGAAGAATTATGTTCCACCAAATCCTTATGTTAAAACCTAACCTTCAAAGGGATAGGATGGTATAGTAGGTGGGGCCTTTGGGAGGTCATTAGATCATTAAAGTGGAGCCATAGTGAATGACATTAGTACCCTTTTAAAGGAGACTCCAGAAAGCTCCCTTACACCACGTGAGATTAACAGTGATAAAACAGCCATCTGTGAACAGGAAGCAAGTCCTCAGCAGACTCTGAACCTACTGGGGCCTTGATCTTGTACTTCCCAGCTTCCAGAACTGTGAGAAATAAATTCCTGTTGTTTACGTGCCACTCGGGCTATAGTATTTTTTATTATAGCAGCCCAAACAGACTAAGACACATCCAGAAGTTATCTACTTCTTGGCCTTTCCAAACCTAAACCTCCTCACAAGCAGTCTGGTTCTTGTAGTATCATACATGGACGAAACCGCTCCACCTTGGAAACTTTGTGCTGGCATAAAATACATTGGGAATTGCAAAACTCTCTCTACAGTTTTGGATTTTTCCCTGCTAGGTACTATGACCACAGTAACGACAGCATTTGCCAAATGATGAGTAATCATTGCTGAACCATCTTTAAAATTATAAGGTTTACATTGCACTGAGTCACCGGTTCTTAACAGAGGAAATTTCTACATAATCTCATTCAGCTATACATCTAGTAGGCCACCCCAACAACTGGTTGTCTATCACCCCAGTGGTGGCAAACTCATTTTCTTCAGAGGTCACCCATTGCATATTTTGAAAATTATTTGATTTCTGCCCAGACAAGTAAAATGCTTCTACATATTAATTCTATTACTAATTAAACACATTTTATAGTGTTTATAAAATGTTTCAATAGTCCTGAGATAACAGATCTGAATAATACACAAAAAATAATCCATGGAGGAAATAAACAAGTAAATCAATAACACAGTGTGCTTTTCTGGTTTACTCATTAAGGGGCAGAGATTACTTAGTCTCTTCTCCATGTGCCTCCACCTTCTGCCAAACTCTCCGGGCAACTTCCCAAGGGAAGAGGAGTTACTTTGACTAATCTGATTAGTCAAAGCCTGATTCATTCAGAACCATGCTTTACTATAGAAGCAGGTTATTAAGCCCTAAAATTCTGGATATTCCTCCTGGTCTTAAACTTCCTGTTTCTATAAAATATGAAACTCTGGCATTACCCACTCATGGGAGGAACATCACCTTTTCTATTTCACTTCTCTTTCTTCCTGTCTTCACCTGGACTGGGTCTCTCCTCTCAAAACTATTCCTCCCCATTCTAGCTTCTCGGGGCCTGCACCAGGATGGCTTTTTAAGCAAAAGCTCTGAGTCACAGACTCAGCTGACTTAGATTCAAGGGCGAATTAAAAAATATACACCTGTCCTAAGTCTGAACCAATGTCTTCAGTGACTATAATCTTGCACACACCCAGCTATTTTTAAAAATGGCACCTCATCTCCCATTTCTCTGTTGTTCTTTGTGCAGATAATTCCATCAGTAAGGGGTCTCCAGAGGAAAGGAGAGTGACCCCCAGAGTTTATTAAAATCCAACTCAGTCTTAATATGTATTCAAACATGGATGGAGCCTTTAGTAGGTCCCAGGAATGGAACTCTGTAATATACTTAGAATATGTCCTCACAGAGCTTATAAATGGTGGGTGACACAGAAAAACAGGCAAATAATTTCCGTATAATGAGGAAAATGCTGTGATAGGAAAGTACAAATGCTATGGGGTCACACAGAGGATGTACATTGGCCACCTATTCTGGGCTTTCAGGGTAAGGGGCACCAAGCTAAAACTAGAGGGATTATAAGGGAAATGATAGAAAGATAAGGAATAAGAGGAAGAATGTTCCAGGAAGAACATATGGAGAGTACAGACACCTGGAGGTGAAAGAGAACACAGAATGTCCAGGAAACTGAAAGTTTTTCAGAGTAATGGGGGCACACAGGATAACAGTGAGAGAGGAGGCTGGCCTCCTTAGGTACTAGAGGTTTCTATAAGCACATAACACAAGCCAGAGAGCTCAGGGAGAATTTCCCCTTAGGAAGTTATACTCATTGAACTTCCATTGGTTTTAGTTCCACCACTGGTGGTCACACATAAAAGTTGAATTTCTCTTCCACTTAAGAATCCTTAAAATATTCTAAGCCAGATGCCTTGTTAACCACAAGGTGCCTCTTCTAAAGTAAAACATCTCTAGTTTTATATTTTTTATAAAAATCCTTATCTAACATACCTACATCCATATCTATAATCCAACTCTGTATCTCTACCTATTGTATATAAAATACATATGTAGTTTTTCTTCTGGCATGGTAAAGCAAGCTCCTAACACATTAACCATACCTCTGATAGCAGCTATAATCTCTGGGGAAAAAATACCAAAAAAGACTACCTGAAAGCCCTAGAAAATAAACCAAAACTTTTCAAGGAATGTCAAAATTTGAGAAGGGACATGAGGTAAGTCACACATTTTTATGGTTTTCACATGAGAGCAGGTTACAGTCATAACAGCATCGAGTGACTAAGGTTTCCAATAGGAAACGTACCAACTTTCAGTTCTGAAGAACAGGAGGGCAGACCCCAGAGCAACCACCACCTCCAAGACTAGAGAAGGAAATCCTGAAAAGATACAGCTAAAGAAAAGGAGCATCCCAAAATCCACATAAAAACTCTACCCAGGTCTCCAGTTGATACCCTGAACCACACATTCAGACTCAAAGAAGCTTTTTGCTAAATTTAAAAGACTCAAACTAAGACTTGGGCTACCACACACCATAGGCAAGACAGAGTGTGCAATTTGGGTTTACCAATTCAACAGACAACTAAAAAGCTTTTTAACTATTCAAATATATTAAATAATCCAGAGTCTCTAGAATATTTACAATATCTTAGATAAAATCCAAAATTATTTGACATAAAAACAATGTCATACTTTCATAAGGGTGATCAACAAAGACCTGTAAGACCTTAGAGTTAGCATACAAGAAGCCATTTTAACAAATCTGACTAAGTGAACCTAAGTGAAAGACAGAACAGGACTGACTTTGTTTTTCGTGCCTAATCTTTATCTGAGGCCTAAACCGAGTCGGAAGAAACCTTGAAAAACCTCCTAAACCACAGGAAGGCAGGAAGGCCTTATCTCAAGGCCAACCATCTGTGTGCCCAATGACCCAGGCGTACAAGATGTACGTGTCTTGAGAACACGGACGAATGGCCACCGGGGCCTGTAGACCCCCACCCCAGATAGTTTCCCTAGCAATGCTCCTGCTCCTTGAAGATAACATGCCTCTACCAGTTAGAATTAAATAAGTTTGCATCCTTCATTTACATGAACGGACCCTAATGAGGACTAACAACCACCCACCTGACCATAGATAACATACCTTACAGGTTACATCATTATGGTCAGGCCAGCCGAACTTAACCAATAACAGTTGTTTAAATTCCAAAATCCCCAATCAGCTTATGGTAAATTAGAATCCCCTCTTCCTGAACTTGTAATGTATAAAAACCCCTGCCTAACCTGAGCTGGGGGCTCTCACTTTGGAACCACTGCGTCAGTGACAGGTGTGAGTCCAAGCACGAGCTTGAAATAAATGACCCTTTTGTGTTTGCATCGGAATCGGCTCCTTGGTGGTCTCTCGGGGACTCGCGACTTGGGCATAACAGACCATAATGTGAAATAAACTATATTTTAATAACTATCATATAAGGACTTTAAATTAGCTGTTATAACTGTTCAAAAAGAAAAAGAATATATGCTTATAATGAATGAAAAGATATTAAACCTCAGCAGAGATATAGAAAATATAAAAAAGAACCAAATAAACATCTAGACCTGAAAAATGTACTACTTAAAATTTTTTAAAAATCACATCATGAGCTTCATAGCAGGATGAAGCTAATAGAACAATCAGGAAACTTAATAGATCATTAAAATATTTAATGAAAGTAAATATTCTTTCGTGAAACAATGACAATGACCACCAATGAACAAAGAATGGAAAGAAACCCTCAATGTTTTAAAGGACACATGACATAAACTCAGCTAACCTCATTCATCATGGTGAAAGTCTGAAAGCTTTGCCCTATGATCAGGAATAACACAGGATGGTCACTTTCTCCACTTCTTTTCAACAGAATGCTGCAAATTCTAGCCAGAACAATTAGGCAAGAAAAAGAAATAAAAGACACTCAAATTGGAAAAGAAGAAGTAAAATGGAGGATTAAAGATGGCAGCATGAGAGGTGAGACAGAAGCTTCCTCCTAAAACCACACATAATACAAAAATATAATTAATACAACTAATCCTGAAAGAGCAACAGGAAAGAGGCCTGCACCAAACAGCATACACCTGGAGAAATGAATAAACCTCACAGAACAGGGTAATGTACCAAAGCCATGGCCTGGCTGGATCCAAGCCCTTCCCCCACCCCAGCTCCCCTTCGGGAGGAAGAGAAACAGAGCGGGGAGGGAGTGGAGGCCTGGGACTTCTGAACACCTAACTCTGATGATCTGCTCCAGGAGCACAAACCTACATTTCATGTTGCTTTCATGGTACTCTCGTGATTAGGGGATTGGAAAGCTAAGACAGGCAGAATTCCTGGAGAGACTGAGATTTCAGTCACATGTGGAAAGCAGGGATACATATCCGGCTGCTCTGGGACAAAAGAAATGCAGGCAGTCTGAGAGACTTCCTAACAGAAAGAGGGCTGCTAAAAGGGCCAGGATTGCAAAGAGCTTACTGCTCAGGAGAAAAGACAGGTAGACAAAATTATCCAGGTGCACTCTGCCCAGCAGGTTGGGAACTTTCTTGATCTTCAGGTTCTCCAGCTCCCTGGCTGGCTACACAGCTCCAAGGACCCTCTCCATGATACACAGCCTACTGCGCCTTCCTCCTGGCCAGCCCCACCTGTCTCGCAAACCAGCAAACCCTACCCTGGCGTTAGGCCAGCCAAAGGGGAGCCACATCTACAGCAACTACAAACGCAAATCATATGGTTCTGCCAGTGGAGGCAGGCACAGCAGCCGGGAAGCAGGAAACAACTCATTCCTCCAGCCAGGTACAAATACCACTCTCCAACGACCTCCGACATTGCTTCAGGGGCTGAGAAGCTCCAGAGAATAGACCTTCTTGGCACTAGAGGGTGCCATATACAAATATGAAACACCAAGGAAACCTGGTTCGAAGTAAAATTATGAATACAACAGCCGAGAAAGATTCAAATAAAATTGACCTCATGAATATTCCTGAAAGGAATTTCAAAATAAAAGTCATTAACATGCTCACGGAACTACAGAAAAATATTCAAGAACTCAGGAATGAATTCCGGTCGGAGATCCAATCATTGAAGAGCACAATGGATGGTATTAAAAGCAGATTGGATATGGTGGAGGAGATGATAAATGAAATAGAAACTAGAGAAGAGGAATACAAAGAAGCTGAGGCACAGAGAGAAAAAAGGATCTATAAGAAGGAAAGAATATTGAGAGAACTGTGTGACAATCCAAACGGAACAATATTCGCATAACAGGGGTACCAGAAGAAGAAGAGAGAGGAAAAGGGATAGAAAGTGTCTTTGAGGAGGTAATTGCTGAAAACGTCCCCAATTTTGGGAAGGAAATAATATCTCAGGCCATGGAAGTGCACAGATCTTTCAACACAGGGACCCAAGGAAGACCAAACCAAGACATATAGTAATTAAAATGGCGAAGATCAAAGATAAGGACAGACTATTAAAAGCAGCCAGAGAGAGAAATAAGATCACATACAAAGGAAAGCCCATCAGGCTATCATCAGACTTCTCAGCAGAAAACTTACAGGCCAGAAGGGAGTGGCATGATGTATTTAACGCAATGAAGCAGAAGGGCTTCAAACCAAGAATACTTTATCTGACAAGATTATATTTTAAATTTGAAGGAGGGATTAAACAATTTCTGGATAAGCAAAAGCTGAGACAATTTTCCTCCCACAAACCATCTCTACAGTGTATTTTGGAGGGGCTGCTATAGATGGTAGTGTTCCTAAAATTTAATAGCTGTCACCAGAGGTAATAAAACCACAGTAAAGAAAGTAGAACAGTTAATTACTAAGCAAATGTGAAATTAAATCAACTATCCCCAAAGTCAATCAAGGGATAGAGACAGAATATGATACCTAATATATAAAGAATGGAGGAGGAAGAAAAAGGAGGAGAAAAAGAAACCTTTGGATGGCATTTGTAATAGAATATTAAGTGAGTTAAGTTAGACTCTTAAGATAGTAAGGAAGTTAAGGAAGTTAACCTTGAACCTTTGGTAACCACAAATCTAAAGTCTGCAACGGCAATAAGTACATACCTATCGATAATCACCATAAATGTAAATGGACTGAATGCACCAATCAAAAGACACAGAGTCACTGAATGGATAAAAAAAACAAGATCCATTTATGTGCTGCCTACAAGAGACTCAATTTTTTTAATTAATTAATTTTTTATTTTGGTATCAATGTACAATCACTTGAACATTATGGTTACTAGACCCCCTATTATCAAGTCCCCCCCACATACCCCATTACAGTCACTGTCCGTCAGCGTAGTAAGATGCTATAGAATCATTACTTGTCTTCTCTGTAAATACTGCCTTTACTGTGTCCCCCTGTCACTACATTATGTGCGCTAATCATAAGGTCCCATTTCCCCCCTTATGCCACCCTTCTCACCAATCCTCCCCAGTCCCTTTCCCGTTGGTAACTGTTAGTCTGTTATTGGGTTCTGTGAGTCTGCTGCTGCTTTGTTCCTTCACTTTTTTCTTTGTTCTTATACTCCACAGATGAGTGAAATCATTTGATACTTCTCTTTCTCTGCCTGGCTTATTTCACTGAGCATAATACCCTCTAGCTCCATCCATGTTGTTGCAAATGGTAGGATTTGTTTTATTCTATGGCTGAATAATATTCCATTGTGTATATGTACCGCATTTCTTTATCCAATAATCTACTGATGGACACTTATGTTGCTTCCATTTCTTGGCTATTGTAAATAGTGCTGCGATAAACATAGGGGTGCATATGTCTTTTTCAAACTGCGTTGCTGCATTCTTAGGGTAAATTCCTAGGAGTGGAATTCCTGGGTCAAACGGTATTTCTATTTTGAGTTTTTTGAGGAACCTCCATACTGCTTTCCACAATGGTTGAACTAATTTACATTTCCTCCAGCAGTGTAAGAGGGTTCGGTCCCCTTTCTCCAGCTCTTCACCAACATTTGTTGTTGTTTGTCTTTTGGATGGTGGCCATCCCAACTGGTGTGAGGTGATACCTCATTGTGATTTTAATTTGCATTTCTCTGATGATTAGTGATGTGGAACATCTTTTCATGTGCCTATTGGCCATCTGAATTTCTTATTTGAAGAAGTGTCTGTTCAGTTCCTCTGATCCTCTGAGAATTTTTTAATTGGCTTATTTGCTTTTTGTTTGTTGAGGTGTGTGAGCTCTTTATATATTTTCAATGTCAACCCCTTATTGGATATGTCATTTATGAATATATTCTCCCATGCTGTAGGATGTCTTCTTGTTCTACTGATGGTGTCCTTTGCTGTACAGAAGCTTTTTAGTTTGATATAGTCCCACTTGTTCATTTTTTCTTTTCTTTCCCTTGCCTGGGAGATATGTTCATGAAGAAGTTGCTCATGTTTATGTCGAAGAGATTTATGCCTATTTATTTTCTAAGAGTTTTATGGTTTCATGACTTACATTCAGGTCTTTGATCCATTTTGAGTTTACTTTTGTGTATGAGTTTAGACAGTAATCCAGTTTCATTATTTTCCATGTAGCTGTCCAGTTTTGCCAATACCAGCTGTTGAAGAGACTGTCATTTATTGTATATCCATGGCTCCTTTACCCTATATTAGTTGACCATATATGTTTGGGTTTATATCTGGACTCTCTATTCTGTTCCACTGGTGTTTGGGTCTGGTCTTGTGCCAGTACCAAATTGTCTTGATTACTGTGGTTTTGCAGTAGAGCTTGAAGCCAGGGAGTGTAATTCCCCATGCTTTATTCTTCCTTCTCAGGATAGCTTTGGCTATTCGGGGTCTTTTGTCATTCCATATGAATTTTAGAAGAATTTTCTCTAGTTCATTGAAGAATGCTGTAGGTATTTTGATAAGGATTGCATTGAATCTGTAGATTGTTTTAGGCAGGATGGCCATTTTGACAATACTAATTCTCCCTAGCCTAGAGCATGGGATGAATTTCCATTTATTAGTGTCCTCTTTAATTTCTCTTAAAAGTGGTTTGTAGTTTTCAGGGTATAGGCCATTCAATTAGTTGGTTAGGTTTATTCCTAGGTAGTTTATTCTTTTTGATGTGATTATGAATGGAATTGTTTTCCTGATTTCTCTTTCTGCTATTTCACCATTAGTGTATAGGAATGCAACAGATTTCTGTGTATTAATTTTGTATTCTGCAACTTGGCTGAATTCAGATATTAAATCTAGTAGTTGTAATTTTGGAGTGGATTCTTTAGGGTTTTTTATATACAATATCATGTCATCTGCAAACAGGAAAAATTTGACTTCCTCCTTGCCAGTCTGGCTGCCTTTTATTTCTTTGTGTTGTCTGATTGCCATGGCTAGAACCTCCAGTACTATGTTGAATAAAAGAGGGGAGAGTGGGCATCCTTGTCTTGTTACCTATCTTAAAGGAAAATCTTTCAGCTTCTCACTGTTAAGTATAATGTTGGCTGTGGGTTTGTCATATATGGCCTTTATTATGTTGAGGTACTAACCCTCTACACCCATTTTGTTGAGAGTTTTTATCATGAATGGATGTTGAATTTTGTTGAATGCTTTTTCAGGATCTATGGAGATGATCATGTGGTTTTTGTCCTTCTTTTTGTTGATGCAGTGGTTGAAGTGAGAAGGACTCACTTTCAAACGAAAAACATACACATATTAAAAGCGCAGGGATGGAAAAAGATATTTCATGCAACTAACAGGGAGAAAAAAGCAGGAGTTGCTGTACTTGTATCAGACAAAAGAGACTTCAAAACAAAGAAAGTTACAAAAGACAAAGAAGGACATTACATAATGATTAAGGAATCAATACAATAAGAAGATATAACCATTATAAATATCTATGCCCCCAACACAGGAGCACCTACATATGTGAAACAAATACTAACAGAATTAAAAGGGGCAATAGAATGCAATGCATTCATTCTAAGAGACTTCAATATGCCACTCACTCCAAAGGACAGATCAACAGACAGAAAATAAGTAAGGAGACAGAGGCACTGAACAACACATTAGAACGTATAGACGTAACAGACATCAATAGAATTCTACACGCAAAAGCAGCAGAATACACATTCTTCTCAAGTTCATATGGTACCTTTTCAAGAAAAGATCATATACTAGGCTGCAAAAAGAGCCTTGGTAAATTCAAAAAGATTGAAATTGTACCAACAAGTTTCTCAGACCACAATGGTATGAAACTAGAAATAAATTACTCAAAGAAGATAAAAAACCCCACAAACACATGGAGTCTTCACAACATGTTCCTAAATAACCAATGGACACAAATGACAACAATAATTCAACACCACTAAATCTGTGGGACGCATCGAAGGCCATGCTAAGACGAAAGTATATTGCAACACAGGCCTACCTCAGGAAATAAGAACAATCCCATATGAACACTCTAAACTCACAATTAACAAAACTAGAAAAAGAAGAACAAATGAGGCCCAAAGTCAGTAGAAGGAGGTACATAATAAATATTTCAGCACAAATGAATAAAAACGAGAATAAAAAAACAGTAGTAAGAATCAATGAAAGCAAGAGCTGGTTCTTCAAGAAAATAAACAAAATAGATAAACCCCTAGCCAGACTTATCAAGAATAAAAGAGTCTACACACATAAATAGAATCAGAAATGAGAAAGGAAAAATCACTATGGACACCATAGAAATACAAAAAATAATGAGAGAATACTATGAAAAATTATATGCTAACAAACTGGATAAACTAGAAGAAATGGACAACTTTCTAGAAAAATACAACAGTCAAAGGCTGACCCAGAAAGAAACAGAAAATCTGAACAGACCAATCACCAACAATGAAATTGAGCTGGTAATCAAAATATTACATAAGAACAAAACACCTATACCAGATGGTTTCACTGCTGAATTTTATCAAACATTTAGTGAAGACCTAAAACCAATCCTCATTAAAGTTTTCCAAAGAGTAGAAGAGGAGGGAATACTTCCAAACTCATTCTATGAGGCCAGCATCACTCTAATACCGAAGTCAGGCACAGACACCACAAAAAAAGAAAATTACAGATCAATATCCCTGATGAACATAGATGCAAAAATACTCAACAAAATATCAGCAAGCCAAATTCAAAAATACATCAAAAAATTATGCATCATGATCAAGTAGGATTTATTCCAGGGATGCAAGGATGGTACAACATTCGAAAATCCATCAATATCATCCACCACATCAACAAAAAGAAGAACAAAAGCCACATGATCATCTCCATAGATGCTGAAAAAGCATTTGACAAAATTCAACATCCATTCATGATAAAAACTCTCAACAAAATGGATATAGAGGGCAAGTACCTCAACATAATAAAGGCCATATATGACAAACCCACAGCCAACATTATACTTAACAGCAAGAAGCTGAAAGCTTTTCATCTAAGATCGGGAACAAGACAAGGATGCCCACTCTCCCCACTTATATTCAACATAGTACTGGAGGTCCTAGCCACAGCAATCAGGCAACACAAAAAAATAAAAGGCACCCAGATTGGCAAGGAAGAAGTTAAACTGTCCCTGTTTGCATATGGCATGATATTGTATATAAAAAACCCTAAGGACTCCACTCCAAAACTACTAGATCTAATATCTGGATTCAGCAAAGTTGCGGGATACAACATTAATACACAGAAATCTGTGGCATTCCTATACACTAACGGTGAACTAGCAGAAAGAGAAATCAGGAAAACAATTCCATTCACAGTTGCATCAAAAAGAATAAAATACCTAGGAATAAACCTAACCAAGGACATAAAAGACCTATACTCTGAAAACTACAAGACACTCATGAGAGAAATTAAATAAGATACCAATAAATAGAAACACATCCCATGCTCATGGATAGGAAGAATTAATATTGTCAAAATGGCCATCCTGCCTAATGCAATCTACAGATCCAATGCAATGCCTATCAAAATACCAATGGCATTCTTCAATGGACTAGAGAAAATCGTTCTAAAATTCAAATGGAACCATAAAAGATCCCGAATAGCCAAAGCAATCCTGAGAAGGAAGAATAAAGTTTGGGAGATTATGCTCCCCAACTTTAAGTTCTACTACAAAGCCACAGTAATTAAGACAATTTGGTACTGGCACAAGAACAAAACCAAAGACCAATGGAACAGACTAGAGAGCCCTGATATAAACCCAACCACATATGGTCAATTAATATATGATAAAGGAGCCATGGACATACCATGGGGAAATGACAGCCTCTTCAACAACTAGTGTTGGCAAAACTGGACAGCTACATGCAAGAGAATGAAACTGGATTGCTGTTTAGCCCCAGACATAAAAGTAAACTCAAAATGAATCAAACACCTGAATGTAACTCATGAAACCATAAAACTGTTAGAAGACAACATAGGCAAAAACTCCTGAATATAAGCATGAGCAACTTCTTCCTGAACGCATTTCCTCAAGCAAGGGAAACAAAAGCAAAAATGAACACATGGGACTACATCAAACTAAAAAGTTTCTGTGCAGCAAAGGACACCCTAACAGAACGAAAAGGCATCCTACAGTATGGGAGAATATATCTGTAAATGACATACCCGACAAGGGGTTAACATCCAAAATATATAAAGAATTCTTATGCCTCAACACCCAAAAAGCAAATAACCCGATTAAAAAATGCACAGATGAAGAGACGATTCTCCAAAGAAGAAATTCAGATGGCCAACAGACACATGAAATGATGGTCCACATCACTAATCATCAGGGAAATGCAAATTAAAACCACAGTGAGATACCACCTCACACCGGTAAGGATGTCCAGCATCGAAGACTAAGAACAAGAAATGTTGGTGAGGATGCAGAGAAAGGGGAACCCTCCTCCACTGCTGGTGGGAATGTAAGCTAGTTCAACCATTGTGGAAAGCAATATGGAGGTTCCTCAAAAAACTAAAAATACAAATACCATTTGACCCGGGAATCCCACTCCTTGGAATTTACCCAAAGAATACAACTTCTCAGACTCAAAAAAGACATATGCACCCTTATGTTTATTGCAGCACTATTTACAATAGCCAAGATATGGAAGCAACCTAAGTGTCCATCAGCAGATGAATGGATAAAGAAGAAGTGGTACATATACACTATTCAGCCATAAGAAAGAAACAACTCCTACCATTTGCAACAACATGGATGGAGCTGGAGGATATTATGCTCAGTGAAATAAGCCAGGCAGAGAAAGTCAAGTGCCAAATGATTTTCCTCATTTCTGGAGTATAACAACGAAGCAAAACTGAAGGGACAAAATAGCAGCCGACTCACAGACTCCAAGAAGGGACTAGTGGTTACCAAAGGGGAGGGTGTGGGAGGATGGGTCGGGAGGGAGGGAGATGGGGATTGAGGGGTTTTATGTTTAGTACACATGGTGTGGCGGATCACGGGGAAAACAGTGTAGTACAGAGAAAGCAAACAGTGAATCTGTGGCATCTTTCTACACTGATTACAGTGACTACAATGGGGTATGGGCGGGGACTTGATAATATGGGTAAATGTAGTGACCACATTTTTTTTTCATGTGAAACCTTCATATGGGTTTATATCAATAATACCTTAATAAAAAATTTTTTTAAAAAAGAACATGAGCCTAACATAGGATCACTTCTTCTAGGCAAGTCACCCAACTATAGCTTAATCCCCGACCTAATTGCAGCTTCAGCCTCTCCCAGGAGTGGAATTTTAAGCCAATAAATTTGGAACTTCCAGTGAGGTAAACTGCATAAGACCCCTGTTTCTCCTAAGGGGGAGTGACCTTACTGGAAACGATCTCTAATCTTGTTTGCTAATAATTGTTTGCCCCACCCTCCTGTCTATAAAAACTTTCCATTTTGTACAGCATCTTGCAGCACTTCTCTACTACTTGCTAGATGAGATACTGCCTAATTCATGAATCGCTTAATACTAGATCCTCAGATTTACTTGACTGAATTTTGTTTTTTACAAAGGCTTAGAAACAAGTTCTTGCTGCCAAGCCCACCACTTTACCCTATCCTTTCATAAATCAGAGCCTACCCTCTGATATCAGAAATAATTTATTTCCTTGTTGTAGAAGATGAAGTTGTTGCCCTGAGTGACAGTCATGACAGAACCAAACCACAATACCAGACCACATTTATGGATAAATATATTAAAAAATAAATACATTTTTCAACATAAAAAAAGAAGTAAAATGATCTCTGCTCACAAATGATTTTCTTATATGTAGAAAACCCTAAAAACTCCACAAGAAAATGGCTAGACCTAATAAATTTAACAAACTTATGGATCAACACATAAAAATAATTTGCATTTTAGGATGATTCAAGGAAATTGTCTTGCTATTTGCTATTTTATAAAATATCAAAATTTTACCAGCATTTTTTGCAGGAATAGCAAAATCCATATGCATATGGACACTCAAGAGATCCCAAATTAACAAAAACAATTTTTAAAACAAAACACAAAATGTCACACTTTCTGATTGCAAAACATATTACAAAACCCAGTAATCAAAATAATGTGGTACTGGCATACAGATAGACACATAAACCAAAGGAATATCATACAGAACCCATAAATAAACCCTCATGTATATGGTCAAATGATTTTTGACAAAGATACCAAGACCATTCAGTAGGGAAAGGACAGTCTTTCAATAATGTTACTGGTTATACACCATATTAAAAAATTAACTCAAAATGGATCAAAGACCTAAATGTGGGAACTAAGCTATAAAACTTTCAGAAAAAAACATAAGGGAAAAGCTTCATGACATTACATTTGGCAGTAACTTCTTGGATATCACACCAAAAGCACAGGCATTGAAAAAATAAAAGAGAAATAGGATTTCATCAAAACTTAAAACTTTGGTTCATCAAAGGACATCATCAACAGAATGAAAAGGCAGCCTTCAAAACTGAAGAAAATATTTGCAAATCATATATCTGATAAGAGGTTAACATCGAGAATACAAAAAGCTCTCCTATAACTCAAGAAAAAAAAATCAAACATCTGAATTCAAAAATAGGCAAAGGAACTGAATAGACTTTTCTCCAAAGAAGATATACAAATAGCCAGTAAGCACATCAAAAGATGCCAATTATCACTAATCATTAGATAAATGGAAATCAAAACCATGATATATTACTTTACACACGTTATGATGACTATTATAAAAATAAAGAAAACCAACAGAAAATAAGAAGTGTTGGCAAAGATGTGAAGAAATTGGAACACTTGTACATTGCAGGTGAGAATGCAAAATGGTGCAGCCACCATGGCAAATGGCATGGTAGTTCCTCAAAAAATTAAACATAGAATTACCATATGATCCAGTAATTTCATTGCTGGGTATATACTCAAAACTGAAAACAGAGACTCTAGCCAATACTTATACACCCATGTTCATAGCAGCATTATTCACAATAGCCAAAAGGTGGGAACAACCCAAGTGTCCACTGACAGATGAATAGCTAAACAAAATGTTATATAAACATATAATGGAATTATTTGTCCTTAGAAAGGAAGGAAACTCTAATACATACTACAATATTCATGAGCTTTGAAGATGTGTTACTAAGTGAAGTAAGTAAAATACAAAAGGACAAATATATGATTCAATTTATATGAGGTACCTGGAATAGTCAAATTCATAGAAACAGAAAGTAGAATAGTGGTTACCAGGGAATAAGAGAGGTGTGAATAGGAAGTTATTATTTAATGGGTACAGAGTTTCATTTTGGGATGATGAAAAAATTCTGGAGATGGATAGTGGTGATGACTGCACAATTATGTGAATGTAATTAACATCACTGGCCTGTATACTTAAAAATTGTTAAAGTGATGAATTTAAGTCATGTATTTTCCATAATATAAAAAATTTCAATAAAAATTATCTGATTTTAAGAAAGGTAAAAGTCTGAATAACACAAACATATACAGTCAATTAATATATGATAAAGGAGCCTTGGATATACAATGGGGAGAAGACAACCTCTTCAAGCAGCTAGTATTGGAAAAACTGGACAGCTACATGTAAGAGAATGATACTGGACTACTGTCTAACCCCATACACAAAAGTAAACTCAAAATGGATCAGAGACCTGAATGTAAGTCATGAGACCATAAAACTCTTAGAAAAAAACATAGGCAAAAATCTCTTGGACATAAACATGAATGACTTCTTCATGAACATATCTCCCTGGGCAAGGGAAACAAAAGCAAAAATGAACTAGTGGGACTATATCAAGCTGAAAAGCTTCTGTACAGCAAAGGACACCATCAGTAGAACAAAAAGACATTCTACAGAATGGGAGAATAGATTCATAAATGACATATCCGATAAGGGGTTGACATCCAAAATATATAAAGAACTCATGCACCTCAACAAAAAGCAAATAATCCAATTAAGAAATGGGCAGAGGATATGAATAGACACTTCTCCAAAGAAGAAATTCAGATGGCCAACAGGCACATGAAAAGATGCCCCACATCGCTAATCATCAGAGAAATCCAAATTAAAACCGCAATGAGATATCACCTCACACTGGTGAGGATGGCCAACATCCAAACACAAACAACAACAAATGTTGGCGAGGATGTGGAGAAAAGGGAACCCTCCTACACTGCTGGTGGGAATGCAAATTAGTTCAACCATTGTGGAAAGCAGTATGGAGGTTCCTCAAAAAACTCAAAATAGAAATACCATTTGACACAGGAATTCCACTCCTAGGAATTTACCCTAAGAATGCAGCAGCCCAGTTTGAAAAAGACATATGCACCCCTATGTTTATCGCAGCACTATTTACAATAGCCAAGAAATGGAAGCAACCTAAGTGCCCATCAGTAGATGAATGGATAAAGAAGATGTGGTACATATACACAATGGAATATTATTCAGCCATAAGAAGAAAAAAAATCCTACCATTTGCAACAACATGGATGGAGCTAGAGGGTATTATGCTCAGTGAAATAACCCAAGCGGAAAAAGACAAGTATCAAATGATTTCACTCTTATGTGGAGCATAAGAGCAAAGAAAAAAAACTGAAAGAACAAAACAGCAGCAGACTCACAGAACCCAAGAACGGACTAACAGTTACCAAAGGGAAAGGGACTGGGGAGGATGGGTAGGAAGGGAGGGACAAGGGGGTAAAAGGGGCATTACAATTAGCAGACAAAATGTTGGCGGGGCACGGGGAGGGTTGTACAACTCAGAGAAGACAAGTAGTGATTCTATAGCATCTTACTACGCTGATGGACAGTGACTGTAATGGGGTAAGTGGCAGGGACCTGATGAAGTGGGGAGTTTAGTAACCATAATGTTGCACATGTAACTGTAGATTAATGATACCAAAAAAAAAGTTTGAACAACAAACAAACAGAGGCTCAGAGACTTGTAGGAATTACAATATATATGATTATAAATATATTAGCAGGTCAAGGCTATGGATAAACTCACCTGAACATATTCCCTTCATTCATTAATACTGAACAACTGGAATCAAATTAGTCTAAATCATCAGTTTTTCTAGATTTGATCCTAACTCTTGTCACCAATAATACTGTAAATACCCAGACAATAATATGGGGAAAAGATCCTATGGGTTTGGGCAGATTTAATCAAGGCAAATTATAATGGAGCATGAAGAAAAAGGACTAAGTGCAGTAAATGTAGGCAGAGAGTTTACTGATAATTAAACTAGTCTTCTAACTATTATTCTAAGTGTCTTAGGAGCCCAAAATAGATGCAGAATTCCAAGTTTGGGGGCATGGATCTTGAAAACAGAAACTTTTTAGATTAACATTACTTTAGGGAAGCAATTTGTTAATTTGATGGATCTCTAACCTGCTTCTTCCTCTTTCATTCTCTGGTTCAACCAAAGCCACTTCCTTACCCTAAGGCTTTATTCCCGCCCACTCCTGTCTTCGTCCTCTCCTCTCCCTTCAGCCCCAAGGATGTCCATCACAGCTAACCACCCTCTCCACCCAGGTTCTCTACACACATTTTCTCCTAGTTAGAAGCCTCCTCATTCAGTTTAAATTCTACTTGTCCTCTAAGTCATTGCTTCTGAAACTAATTGTAGGAAAGGACCAGCTTTTTTTCACCAGTTCATTACTGTTCAGAGTCTTGAAAAATAAAACAAAAATTAATAACCAAAAAATGAAATATAAGGCATAAATATAGCCCATTTTGTCTTATTACATTCAACATACATAATACTAGTCTCCTATAAATGTTTCCAAAAGGTTACTCTTAATTTCCGTATTTGTCATGGACTGGATAACAATTTGAGGACTGCATTGGCCCACTGACCACAATTGGAGTAGCACTAGTCTAAGTCACATGTCAAGCCATCTCTTCAATGAGCTTTCTAAGAAGCCCCTCGTAATGAGTTTTAATCTGTATAGATCTCTCCCTTCCTCCCTTTCCGTCTTTAGCATCTACAAATAAAGTGTAATATCATCATGAACCTTGGAGTTGTCTTTCTTACTTTGGTGCACCAGGTGTTGATTTTACAAATAATAAAATTCATATAATAGAAAATAATAATCTCATTTATTCAACAAATATTTAATAAGAACAAATGAATACATGTATTTTTATCACCTTGATTAATTCAAAGTGGAATAATACCTGTCCTCAACCTACAAAGACTTTTAGGGATGGGAGAAATGGTAAGTATTCAAGCAGAATAAAGCTGTTCGTGATAAGTATCATAAGACAGATACAAATGTGGCTAAATAACTCAGAGATGGAAAAGTTGCTTTGGTTATGGAGTAAGGGAAAGCATTATGAGAAAACGTCACTTGAATTAGACCTTGAAAGCTAGATGGAGTTTATAGCAGGTGTAGATGGAGGTCATGAGGATTTCCAAACAGAGAAAATGACTGTGAGGAAATGAATGTAGAAAATTAAAAGCTTTTCAGAGAATGAAATGCTTCCAATTTATCTGTAAAAGAGTAGGGAAAGAAAAGGTGGGAAACCAATTTATGGAGAACTTGGGAATTTTTGAATAATGAAACCATTGATGATGTTTGAGCAGGCAAATATCAAAGCTATGTCTCAGGAGTTTCTAAGGACTGAAGTAGTATGACTAATAGTTATCAACATGAGGAGTTTGCTCTTAGATATTCCTCAAGCAGTCTATGGTCCACAGACCAGTGCTCATAAGGCATAGATTCCTGATGTCCTCAGTCACTTTATACTATATAGTATGAGCATTCATTCCCACCTGGGTATTTGAGTCATACTACAGAGACCCCAAGTGCCTTAAGGTAAAAGTGAAAGAGACACTAATCAATGAAAGCAAATACTTCTCTGATACAAGTTGGGAAGCCACATGTTCCTCTGAAGTATTTCAGTCAATTAACTTATATATTGACACTTCTTGCTCTTTTATCTAAGGAATTCTGCCATGCTGCCCTTCTGAAAGTTATTTCTAAATTCTACAAATGTTTATCGTCAATGTCTTTCAATATTGTAGGACAGATGTTCATGTCACTTGTCCTGCAGTGTCCTACAATGACCCTCAACATTTTCCTCTCTGGGCTCTCTCAACTTCACCTCCATGTTCTCCATCATATGCAGACATTAGAAATGTTCCTGAGATTCATATTAGAACTTTAGATAACACATTGTGTCTTACTGTTCCCCAAACTGTGTCTTCTGGAAGCTTTTTGGAGTCCCTATTCCAAATGGGCAAGCTATTTGTAAATAATAGTGCCTTCCGTCAAGTTGTTAACTACTCTTTACTTATTCCTCAGGGAATGTGTAATCATTAACTTTTTAAAGATCCATTGGCTTGAAGAACTTTCCAAATGCTACAGAGGCCAAGTCCCAGGAGAACATGTGATAAGGAAAGTGTATTCTTAATTTTTGTGAAGCAATAAAACACTAGCTGAAGACAGAGGCATAGGATTTTATCAAATAGATCTTTTAGAGATTTGGTCGATGTCAAACTATGACATCTTTTGAGCACTGCAGAGGGTCATGACACCTCTGTGTCAATCCCCTTTCATTCTATAATTCCTTAATGTTGATTTATTGTTCTGTGGAATTTATGGACAACTTGTGAATTTTTGAATAATGAAACCATTGATGGTTTTTGAGAAGACAAATAATAAGATCAAGGCTACTTATTTATTGTTGATTAGTGTTTCTGATTTGGAGCATTTTTTTTAAAAGATACATATTACTAAAATAAGCACAAAGATCACTTCAACCTAATCATCCTAATAGACTGCTCAGAGCACTGATGTGGAGAATAGGTTGGAAGAAACATTTCTTTTGAAAATTTTATGTGTGCCCAAAATGTAAGCCCTCACAACTTTCAGGATCTCACATCCTTCCATATTGCCATACATACACACACACAAATTCAAGAGAACTCAGATCCCTGACATCTTTTCCAGGAGAATGTAGGATGAAGGAAGTTTACTTATGACAAAAGGAAATATTTGACTTCTTTCTTCTAATGGAAACTTTTAATTTAAACAAGCATAGAAGAAAAGTCAATCCCAAAATTTTATTAAAAAGACTTCAAAAGTAAAACCCCAAGCCTAGCTGTTATTTTACAAACTTCTGTACAGGTGAAAGATTAGGCAAAAGCTTAAAGCCACTGCTCTCTACAGAAGACATTGCAACGTTGCCATATTAACAGTGGTAAGTAGCACTATGGTCTTGCATTTTTATGATGCTTAAGCTAATAGCAGTAGCCACAGAAATGCAGAGACACTGGCTTTAAGATGATTACTACCAACTTGCTGTAAAATATGTCCATTTCTTTTTCATATTTGAATGAAATGTTAAGTAATATATTTAACTGAGATGCAAACAGTAACATTAAAACCTTCTTCACTGAATCTACTGCACTATAAGATGGGTTTAGGATAAGAAACTAGCACATTCATTAAGTGTTAACTTTGTATTATATACTCCACAGAACCTATCATGATCATCCTGCCCCAAACAAGCTTACAAACGAGTTTAACTTTACCTATTTCTATCACGGTAGCACTGTAAGGGAGAGGTTTAGAAACGGGCAAATTTGGTTTCACCCAGCAACCTACTGTGCCCAAAACTCAAGAGTATATGGCCCCAAACGAGTAAACTACATTCTGTTCCTAATGAATGATTCTTTTGAAAAATGATCCCAGATTTATTGTCTTCTACTCTGAAAAAAGAACACATTTGAAACTAGTCCTAAGTGATAACAATATGTCTTTTGTCCTTGCAGGTTACTGACCCAATGAATGTCTCTGAGCCAGATGTCAGCTTTGCCTTTGTAAGAGAATTTATACTCCTAGGTTTTTCTTGTGAGTGGAAGATTCAGCTTCTCCTCTTCTCACTCTTCACTACAACATATGCTCTGACCATAACTGGGAATGGGGCCATTGTTTGGGCTCTGTGGTGTGACCAGAGACTTCACATCCCTATGTACATATTCCTGGGGAATTTCTCCTTTTTAGAGATCTGGTATGTCTCTTCCACAGTGCCCAACATGTTGGTCAACTTCCTCTCAGACAAAAAGTCCATCTCCTTTACTGGATGTTTCCTCCAATTTTATTTCTTTTTCTCTTTGGGAACGTCTGAATGCTTCCTTTTGGCTATCATGGCCTTTGATCGGTACCTTGCTATCTACCGTCCCTTGCACTATCCTAATATCATGACTGGGCATCTCTGTACCAAACTGGTCAGTATCTGTTGGGTTTGTGGATTTCTGTGGTTCCTAATCCCCATTGTTCTCATCTCTCAGATGCCCTTCTGTGGTCCAAACATTATTGACCACGTTGTGTGTGACCCAGGGCCCCTTTTTACACTGGCGTGTGCCTCTGCCCCAACAACCCAACTACTTTGCTACACTCTAAGCTCATTAGTTATCTTTGGTAACTTCCTCTTCATCCTTGGATCCTATACTCTTGTCCTGTTAGCTGTGTTGCATATGCCTTCAGCCATGGGGAGAAGTAAGGCCTTCTCCACCTGTGGGTCTCATTTAGCTGTGGTGTCTCTGTTCTATGGCTCTTTGATGGTCATGTACGTGAGCCCAGGTATCGGACATTCTGCTGGGATGCAGAAAGCTGCGACTTTGTTCTATGCTATGGTGACCCCACTCTTCAACCCCCTCATCTACAGCCTTCGGAATAAGGAGATAAAGGCAGCCCTGAGGAAAGTTCTGGGAAATTTCAACATAATCTAAGAAATACTAGATGATCCCTTCATTATCAGGTCAGACTGGTCTAACAAAGAGCAACCAGAATTATAGAATTATCCAAATCCAAGTGGTATGATGATATCAGCCTATGACATTAGCATCTATGGAGTCCCTTATAAAGTGGCCAAATTACATAGATAAGTGGAAATCTTGGGTTCCTCTGGCATTAGACTGTATATTAACTAAGGAATATACACATTTGGTTTTCTGGATAGTCCATGTGATTCATGTGTAAAAATTCCTATGTTCTATTTGATAGCTTAGATTGTTCTGTGATCAATAAAATTATAATTATATCATTTTGGTGGTAAATAAAAGAACGAATTTTTTTCCTGATTTTGGTTGTCACATTTGCCTTCATTATTTTTCTGATATGGTCATTCCCAGTAAATAAACCCTGAAAGTAATTATCTAAAATTTCTGTGGGGTAATAATATACTAGTCTAATGATATCCAGACATATTTTGTTTTCTTCACACATTACTTTTTTCTAATCCCCTAAAGGGCAGATTCTAGTTCCATATATAACAACATCAATCAAAAGATTCAAAATGCAGAACTCTGAGTACTAATATTTTCACCTAAATGAAGTGTCACCAAAAACGTGATGGGTCAGTTAAATGGGTTTTAGATTATAGTATATCTCTTAAAAATTGGAGAAGAAAATGGTTTCCTTGGGGATAAATTACTTAAGTTCAAAAAAATAAACGACAGTTCATTATTATCTGTTGCTGAGGCTGTTAAAATAACATTAAGGAAAATTTTTAAAGAAAAGCAATTCAACCAGTTTACACAACTTTTTATTTATATGTACATTTTATTTAATATAACATTAAACCTGTTCTTACATTATGGCAAATTTTTATAACTATTGTTTTTTAAAAACTGTAATATTCCATTCAACTAATGTGGTATGGATTGTCAATTTTTACGTGGTGAGATGGTTTCCTAGGAGGATTGTCCTTCCAGGTAGTTTGAAGTTGACCTGTGAAGGATATAAGAAGGAATTTTCAGAAGGGCATTAGGAGAAAAATGAATGCCATCACTACACAATACTGACTGCTCGGACTCAGACCCACCTTCCATCTGCCACCAACCCTTTTGTTAGACATGTACTTTATTTCCATTCTTTTATTGTAAAAATTAATATCTCAATAAAGTTTTCACAAATATTTGCCATAATATTTTGCAAACCTAAATTAGGACTCACTAACTAAGCCAAAAACAAAAATGCCCTAGAAAATCCAGGATGTAAGAATACAATATACATGTAACAATTTTCCCGTGAGCTTTTTATCTCACAACAGTTTCCTGGGAAGGAGAGAGAATTCTCACCTCAAAAGATGAGAATGCACTTGCGAGTTTTGAAATGGACATTCCAGGTAGGACGGCTATTTGTTCCTTTGATGTGACAAGTTGTCAAGCTCCTTAGTCAATCCTGCTTACCAGAACTCTGTCATAGATCTCTCACTTATTTAGTAAACTCGGGATGTTTTCTAATTCTATACCCCTTCTAATTCTGTACATGACCTTTCAGTTTTCTGAGATCAGATAAAGAACTGAAGAACAAGTAGTCAAGGCTGACAGTATTTCCACCATAATGTCAGAACTCTTTACCTTGAGTCACTAAATTGATACATTTGTGCAGCCACTAGCTTTTTAATGATCTTTCTTACAACCCCAAATACTCATATGATCAGCTCTTTCCGTAGGATTAAATTACTTGACACACCACAACAAAGCCAACCAGCTTCCCAAGGACAGAGCGGGAGAGAGGAAGAGAGGAAGAGTCCTGGGGGTGGCAGGAAGGTGACAGTGCTCTCTTTTTTTTCTGAGCATTTAAACTTTCAAAAGAACACATAAAAGTGATATTTAAAAATAATTGTGCTGGTGAGTGGTTTTCTCAGGGGAAATGAAAAAAGGATTTTTCATATTTTTTACTTTCAAATATGAGTCGTATTCTTCATTAGCTGCCTTTAATCCCTTGTCAAGTTGTCCAAACATTGACTCTCCTTCCGTTGCAACTAACTCCCTCACAAAGTAAAAGTTATTTATAAAACCAAACATTATGTATGTTCAAGATTTCAGAAAATATAATGGCATGGGATACATGGGAAAACAATATCACAAGAAAAGACAAAGTGAATTTATTAGTTTAACATGTTTAGATGTGAATTTATTAGTTTAACATGTTTAGATGTGCAAATTGACCACCAAGGTTTTGCTCTAACTGATAACATTGAAAGGAATAATAATTAACATTAAAGACACTGGTTTTGTGCCAGGCACAGTTCTAAGTCCTTTACATATATTATTTTATTTACTACTCAGACAATCCAGAGAGGCCAGGGCCATATCATTATAACTCTAATTTACTTAGGATGAAATGGGCACAATGAGTAACTTACTTTCTTTGAGATGGTATTTGATCCCACACAGCCTAACTGCGGGACCCACACTTTTCTACTACTCTAGAGGAGAAGGGCCGACACTCTGGGATCAGATAGATTGGTTTCCAATTTAAGTGCTATTACTAATTATGTGAACTTATGCAAACTATTTGGTCTTTCTTCCCTGACTTTTTTTAAACTATAAAATAGACCTAATGATAATACTTTTGTCAGAGTGGCTGTGACGAATGAATGAGGTTAATCAGAATAGGATCTTATATATTATATGTATGTAATTGATTTCAGTTAATATTATTAACATCTTTCACTTGTAAAGCTCTTTATCATTTATAAAATGCTTTGACATACTCTCTGTTCATCCTCACAAATTCTGCGACATAGTTAAGACAGACAGTCTCATGTTCATTTCATAGATGAGACCCAAGGAAACCAAGTGGTGAAGGAACAAGTTCTGCTGAGTTCAGTATCAGTAAGAATTCTTCTGTGCCTTCCCTCCTGGAAACTATGACTACATCCTGTGTAGCCACCTTCAGAACTACATGGCATTGCAGGCTAAAAATCTGGGTTTTTCTCAGAAATATTGAAGAGGAAATATTGCATATAGAAGATACACTTAGAAGGGATCTCTTTTCAGTTGTTGCAAGACAGTCACTATACACATTACATAAAGATTTGTGTAATAAATATTTAATAGATAAAGTATTACATTACATAGTGATAAAGGTTGATCATGAAACACTATTATTATATAAGCTTATTAAATATAAAATGATGGTATGCGTAACTTAGATTCTTTTTTCTTACTTTATGTTACTATCTGTTCATTTCCTAATTTTCCCATGATAAACATGTATACTGCATCTATTGTACAAAGGATGAGGAGTTTGAAAACTAGTGTTTAGAAAGGAATATATAATTTGGAGCAACACTTTTAGACATTTTACTTATCTAAGCTTTCCTTCTATTTTATGCATTAGAAAGGGATAACACTACTGTCTTTGGTAAGTATTATAACACATGCTTTCCAGAGCTTCTCAAAGACTTTTCCGTGGGGATCACCTTGTGAGAGGAGTAATTTGGATCCCTATTGCTTCTGTTTCACTCAGAATCTGCTTTTTCTCTAAGGAAGTTCTTGGCAGCAAACTCTGCCTTCGCAGTTTTTGTTCTAGATGCTCGGAACAGACAGAAACGAGGAAATAGAGACATATCATGCAGTGAAATGAGTCTTCCCACACAGGAAAAATTTCCCAGGGACCTCCCATCTACATGTTTCTATCTCTCACCTAAGCCCCTTACTTACCATTAGTACAAAATTCAGTTTTCATTAAAAAGGACTGAATTATTTTGCTTTGAATGCCTGCCCTTTATTTACTTCTGTCTTAACAACCTATTTCAAATGTCTTCTTTCAAAAGCATACACCATTTATTTATCAAGGTACATGTTTTAAATCATCTTAATAAAAACAGAACCATTTCTTTTAAAAATGATCACGTAGCTATCGCAAAAGCAGCAAGGAATCCAGAATTAAAGAACTCTGAGAAATAATTACTTTTGATTAAATGATTCAATTACTCCATATTTTACCCACTTGAGTGATGGAAACAAAAAGGAAACTCCGAGATCTCTCCATGGGCCCAGAATTGGTGCATCTAACAGAGATCTTCCCACAGCCTCCCGTCCCAGGGCACGCGCACTTCTGGCCTGAGCCTGAGAGGATTGGCCCCCGTTTGGGGCTCCCAGGCTGCCAATGTGGAAGCAGGGAGACAGGTTTCCTCTGGGGCCGAGAAGCCGGAGGGGCTAGTGACGGAGCTGCTGCCGTGGAAGGCGCCGCCATGGAGCAGCCCGAGCCTCGGAAGTCTCGTCTGCGGCTTCAGGGCCTGGGGCTTCTTTCAGCTGCTGCTGCTCAGCCCAGAGTGCGGCCCGGAGCTAGACAGCAGCCTCAGGAACTCACCCGACAGATGCCTCGAAACGGTTATTTCTTGGCTATCACCTTCACTTGCCAGGATGAGAGCTCTTGGGTGGGGCCTCGGGCACCTACCAGCCCAACGCCTTCAGGGTGGGCTGGAGAAACCCACCTGCAGGCCCGACGCCTGGGCTGCTCAGAGATGCCAGCGCTCTCCTTCCCTCCTAGTCACCGCCCACACCATCCTGGGTTTCTGGCCTTTCTGACCAGCTTCACGCTGGAGCTCCTGCTGATCTTCTTCGCATTGCTCACTGCCCTGAGTGCCCGGCTGCAGCACCTCCAGACCCTGTTTCATGCCTGGTGGTGGAAATTGAGTAGGTGGAGCCCCACAGACCAAGTCCACTCTGATGCCTTTATATCCCTCTGTGGGCAGGACAGGGCCTGGGTGCTGGAATACCTGCTTTCTGTCCAGGAGAAGCCTCTTCTCTGGCGGGGTTTGAGGCTCTGCCTGCCTGGGAGGGACTCTGCAGTCCCAGAGGACAGGAAGGTGCCGCGGTCGCAGGCATGGAAGAGTAGTCAGCCTCCCTGCACGTGCTCGGGCGCCAGGCCCTGGGAAGCCCCTGGCGCGGTCTGGTGTGAAGGCCGGCCACCTGCCACCCGGTGGCCACGCCCAGAACTGCTCACTTCCTGCTGCTTCCTCTGGGACCTATCGAAGAGCCCCAGCTACAGAGCTACCACCCCCTGGCCTCGTGACTGCAGAAGGAGGACGGCTCCGATTTGTCCCAAAGGAGGGTCTTGTGGGATGCCTTCCCTGAGCAACTTCAGAAACAGCTAAGGAAAGCTGGGCAAGAAAGAGAGGATTCGGGGCTGTGAAAGAGGTTCCGCCGTGCAGGGATGTCTCCCTGCGGGGACTTGGATGCCATCACATCACTGCAGGGCAGGCTCACACAAGCAGTCTGTAGGCAATGCTTAGTTTAAGCCCACTGTCCACACTACAAATGATAAATGAAGAAACCGGATCCTAACGGGGTAACACTTTAGAAAGCACTTGGAAGCAAGGTGCTCATTCAAAGAACAGCTCGATACTGCTAGACCTCTCAACACAGGCAACCCCTAAAAAAGGAATTCACAAAAACCTTTCCTTGGATCATTTTTCATGGAGCATTCATTCAGTTTTCTAGGAAAAGTGAGCATTTTTCATAATGAATTCATTCTGATGAAAGCAATGCATTTATTTGTTTGGTAAAAATCTACTTTATCCTAGCAGAATGGGGCAAGAATCAACTAGCTATTTGTCAGTGCTCTGAAGCTAGACTGAAACCATGTTTGCAATTCACCAAAGGTCCAAAAATTCCACGAGGTTCCCTAATTTATGAGGCTCTCGCAATAACAGTATTAGGCAGGTGAGAATGATACATTTGATCCTATATTACACATAGGGAATCTAAGCACATAAAGTTCAGTGACTGATCACCTGGCACAGCTAGTATATCATAAAGCTTGTATCTGGACCCTGTTCCTCTGAGTCAGGTTCACTGAGCCCAGGCTCTCAATGCTATTGTCTTCCAGTTATCCTAATCAATTGCAGTACCTTGCTACAAAATTATCAGGCAAACATGTGGCAAACATCCTAAAAATACACAAATATACAATCTATTTCCAGTAATTTTTTCTAACGAAAAATAAAATCACATGTTCTCAGAAAATTTGTGCAAAATAGTAAGTGCTTCCAAACAGAAGGATAGTTAAGATACATTGGTAAAAAATGGAATAACAAGCACCCTTTAAGAATTATGCTTCAAGGAATACTTTGTGTATGGAAAAAGACTTACAATATAGTATTAAGCAAAAGTATTCACAAAGTGCATGTACATGATTCCAATTTTGAGAACCTTTCTTATGTATCTAATATATGAAATTTGTAGAAATTTAACTGAAAATTTTAAATTAGAAAAGTCCCTAAAAATGGGATTATGGGTAATTTAAACTTATATTCTTCTGTATTAGCCATTTTTTAAAAGTGAGCATGTGTTACTTTCAAAATAATAAAAATAAAATAAATTCTCTTGCAAAACTGAAGGCTTGGAGAGTAGATTCGTTTACATAATTCTCTATTTTACTTAAAATGGCACAATAGGAGCTTTACAGAAAACATGAGCACTGGAATCTGGATAAACAGGGAAACGGGTAAAAAGCCATCACAATCTAGTTTCTTCAAAAACCACGTGTTCTGTACATGAGCCAATGATGGCTTTTGTATATTGGCCCCTATGTCGTTCACTTCTTCATAGCAGGCTGAATCCTGTTAGCTCAAAAGCCAAAATTTTTACATATCCCATTGTTTTATACATAGTCTAAGTAAGCAGATTTTTAGCCATTTGGAGGCTGCCTGCTTTGCATACCCCAGGAAACTGCCCAACATCTTACTAGAAGTGCGTAAGATAAAGACCCCAAGTCACTGTTGCCCCTGGCAGCTCGGACACATAGGGCCCTCTCTGCTGCCAAGCTGCCATCCCCTAGACAATTAGGCCTTCTCTCTGAACACCCTTTCTCCTGAGAGTTCCTTAGCCCCTCTTTCCTTCTGAGAGGTGGCCCCCATACCTGTAGCCTCTGGAAGGTCTCATGCCATGAGGGATTTCTCCTGAATGAAAATCTGTCAAAGCAGTGTCCCCAAATAAAACTTGTGTGTGCTACTGTCACATGGTGGTTTTATCTTTTTCCTTGCTCAGCCCCAAAATCCCCTGAACCCCTCCATGATCCTTGCAGAACTGTCCTTGGCAAAACTGAGAAGACACTCAAATTTTGGCTCAGGAGTGAAAGAGTTCCACACACACACATTTTCAGAATAAAATATCAATTTCTTCAATTAACAGAGTTGGACTATTTGTAGTCCCACAGCATAACTACAGAATTTTCCTGAGCAAGAATTCCTTTTTCCTCCATTTTTCTCAGTTAATGAAAACCTCAAGTTCTTATTAATCTTAGTATTTCCCATTATACTTTTTTATGTCATTGAAGTTTTACCTGGGTAGGTTTTCTTTTTATCTTTACATATCTTAGATGCATATCATGGAATTTCAAGATTGAAAAAAAATTTGCTTCTGATGCATAAATCCCTCTGCCACTTTCCCAGCCTGCATCTGATGAAATCCATGAAAGAAAGAACTGTTGACCTTTGAATGACAGAGGTTTGAACTGGGTGAATCCACTTATATGTGGGTTTTTTTCAATATATGTATTGGAAAACTTTTTGGAGATTTGGGACAATTTGAAAAAATATTTTCTCTTTTCTAGATTACTTTATTGTAAGAATACAGTATACAGTACATATAACATGCAAAATCTGTGTCAATCAACTGTGTTATCATGAAGGCCCCTGGTCAACAGTAGGCTATTAGTAGTTAAGCTTTTAGGGATCTCAAAGTCATACTCAGATTTTTGACAGCATGGGGCTTGGTGCCCCTGACCCATATGTTATTCATCAGTCAACTGTAGTTCTCTGAAACAGATTGTTCTGGCATTGAATAGGTTTCTCGGAAAGTTATTCTCCATATTGAATATAGTATGTTTCCCTATAATGTTTAACTAATATTTTTAATTCTGTACTTTGGGGATTAAATGGAATGAGTTTAATTACTCTGTTAAATGATCACCCATTCTTTGTTCCTCTAGAGTTCTTGGTTCTCCGATTTAAATACCCCAGTTCCTTCCACCATTACTCAATTTTCCATACTTCCAAGGCTCTCTAGGTTCCTTCCCTCCAAATTCACTAGTTTGCTGATGTGCTTCTTCAATTATGAGGTCCAGAACTTATGAAAGGTTCTGTATCTGATCTCTGTGGAATCACACAGGATTATATCATCACCTCCACTCTAAAGTCACATTATAAGTTGTGGCAATCATAATGTTGATTTAAATGTTTAACTTATTTTTCTCTGGCTGAAGTGAGATTGAAAAAACAAATTCACAACAAGCTGAGCAACAGTTCACAGTCAAGTACTAACAGAAACTGGTTACTGATACCCAAATCCCAAAACTACCACAGCGTACTTGGGGCTGGCATATACGTAGAATTATGGAAAGAAGGGAACAGAAAGAACAAGCCTTTGAGCTGTTTTGTAAATTCTTTGTAACAGCTAACCTGTCTTTTTTCTCCTTTGGTTTCGTGGAACTCTTTGCTGTTTTGTTATCATTGCTAAACCCAGTATTAGCTCTTCTGTGGCAAAACATAGATGCATTACTATAAAAATATATGCAACAGTGTAGCACAGAGAAGGCAAACAGTGAATCTGTGGCATCTTACTACACTGATGGACAGTGACTGCATTGGGGTATGGGTGGGGACTTGATAATATGGGTATAAGTAGTAACCACATTGTTTTTTGGTGTGAAACCTTCATAAGAGTGTGTATCAATAATGCCTTAATAAAAAAAACATGTATATATATATACAGATGCTCCAGGATATAGTTGATATTCTGATCCAAGGCTTAAGGAAAACGAATTCTTCAGCTTAGACCCAGGCTTCATATTTCCCTTTTCCCCTGGAGGTTGGACCAATTTAGACCTCATACACTCATATGTGGCCAAAACTTTCTCATTGTTATCCCTAGATGAGGCCACTGGGAAAAGATGGGTAATCCAGGAGGGTCAGAAACAAACCTTGGCAGTTTTATTAAAAAGTGTATGGGGTCTGGAGCTCAGCAGTAAGGCCTGAGTACACACACAGGACACTCAAAATCACCACCCCTCCAAGATGGGCTAGAGAGGACACCCTAGCCCTGGGTCACAGTGTGTTTGCTACATACGCCCCTTTAGAGGCAGGGATGTAATTTGTCCTTCCCAAATCAGGAAAAACCAGAGCGCCCCTTATAGCTGCCAGTAACCACCTTTTCAAGGTGTGTAAGCAATTAGGGTTGTTGTGCGTGCTTCAAATAATTTCTAAACTTGGTAACATTACCTTTCAACATTCAGCTGCTTTTAGAAGCCTGCTAAGAAACTTGGATTTGAGGACCACTATGCTCAGTTTGCTGCCAACATTCTCCTGATGAAATGAGAGGACCAGGGGACCGAGACTCACAGCAAATTCCAGGTGCCAGAAACTGAAATTTCGACATCTGCCTTCTACCAGATCCTATGATGAGACTCACAACCGCTCTGGGTAAAGTACAGCTCAGCTTTCTTCAGAATGTCTTTTTCCCTTTCCTCTAACCCTGGGCTGTATTTTCTCTATGTGAAAATGTAAATGGGAATACCTTCCTCATAATGGAAACTGGCTATGTTCTCAACTAATTAACATGGCCTCCAGCATCAAAACTGGACTAAATTAATGGTAGGTTACATGTGTTTTATTTACAAATATATAAGTAAATATATTTAATAAAAATATTTTACTTAAATTGAGATTTTAGCTGAACCAGAAATCACATAGGCCAGGAACAAATTGTGGAATGACAATTTTATTCTATACCTTATTACTTATTCAAGTCACAGATACCAGATTTCCTGACCCTGAAAACGGGGCAAAATAAAATGGTAATAAAAGAAGATTTTTCTATTGAAACACATTGGCTAGTAACATAGGGAAAACTATAAATGAATTTTCTTTAAGAGGGAGAAAACTAAATCAGTTCACTTATCTACTTAAAAATAAGGGGAAATGCTTATAAAAGCCATTCAATAAAACTATTTAAAGATATGGACAATTAGATACAGAAACAATTTGAGAAAGAAGACAGCAAAGAACATTGCCCGTGTACACACACACACACTCTTAGAGCATGATTATAACTAAGCAACAATAAGCAAGCACAAAGTAGAGTGGATGAGGGGATGAGGGAGAGCATCAGGAAAATGAAGTCCTTCAGAAAGACATGTAGCTTGGATGAGACTGTCTTGAATAGGCTCATATCACAGATCTCCTGTTTCCTTGGACTCAGGGTATAGCCCGTAGCAAAGAAAGTCCTTGTTACCTTGATTTTGTTTCTAGCAAACTGAAGATTTTGGTCTTTGAATTTTTTTTTTAATTTTTCTCCTAGACTACAAGCAGTTGTTTCTCTAACTGGTTACTTTTAGGGCGTGTTCGTGGATTGAGGCAACAAATATGTAAATGAGCACCTATAATATGACAGACACTGCCCTGGATTCTGAGAAGGTGCCAGTGAGCAAAATAATATCCTTCTCTCATGATCAGGTGGTTGAGGCCGAAAATACAAAGTAAATATATCACAATGCCAGGTAGCCATCTGCTCTTTGCAGAAAACTAAAGCAGGATCGGGAAACGGGGTATTGTAGGAATCATTGATGAAATGTCATTTTCTTTATCTCTTTCCCAACATTCACAATACTATGTGGAAAGAAAGCACATCTAAAACTACCCATGTGGCATTATTAAAGATTACAGTAGTAAAACTCTTGCTTTGTGGTTATACATTCTTGCAACGTCTTCTTCTATTTATACAGAGCTTGAACTACAACTGATTAAACCTCTATATGTCCCTTACATAGGTTTGGCCCAGGTTCATGTTCCTGATGTACGTTAAAAGCCTCTAAATGACTAGAGAGCAGCTCTGTTGTTTTATGTCGTGCTGAGGAAACAGACAGGTGTTCGTTCCATGGGCCACGATGGGTGTGATTGTAACGGTAAGGCTGTGAGGAACACCCACACCGCCCGAGTCCCCGACTTCCTCCCAGGATCAGACTGGAGCTAAGAATGCTGAGAATCAGTCCATGGTCTAAACGATGCTGTCAGTTGAACTGTAGAGAAGTTCAGACAACATCTTATAAGAACCCTGTAGAGTCACTTGTGACGTGATGATGTCTTCTCCTTGCAATTTAAGGAGAAAAATGAAAAACCCAGGAGGGAATAATCACTCTGACCCTGTGAGTGAATTCATTCTCCTTGGGTTCCCCTGTTCCTGGAAGACTCAGGCCCTCCTCTTCTCACTCTTCTCTGTGGTCTACATCCTGACACTAACCGGAAACCTGAGCATCACCTGTGCAGTGAGCTGGGACCACCACCTCCACAGCCCCATGTACATCCTGCTGGCCAACTTCTCCTTCCTGGAGGTCTGGTATGTCACCTCCACCGTCCCCAACATGCTGGCCAACTTCCTCTCCGAGACCAAGACCATCTCCTTCTCTGGCTGCTTTCTCCAGTTTTACTTCTTCTTCTCCATGGGCACCACTGAGACCTTCTTCTTGTCCGCCATGGCCTTTGACAGGTATCTTGCCATCTGCAGGCCCCTGCACTACCCCACTGTCATGACAGTTCAGCGCTGCATCAGAATGGGAGCGTGCTGCTGGGTGTGCGGCTTCTCCTGTTTCCTCCTCCCAGTTTATCTCATCTCCCAGCTTCCTTTCTGTGGCCCCAACACTATTGATCACTTTTTATGTGACCCAGGACCCCTTCTCGAATTGTCCTGTGTGCCAGCTCCCGCCACAGAGATCACCTGTGCCGTCTTCAACTCCGTCCTGATTTTCTCCACCTTCCTGTTCATCAGCAGCTCCTACGCCCTGGTGATCAGAGCTGTGCTGAGAGTCCCCTCTGCGGAAGGCCGGCGTAAAGCCTTCTCCACGTGCGGCTCCCACCTGGCTGTGGTGTCTCTGTTCTACGGCTCCATCATGGTGATGTATGTGAGCCCCACAGCAGGCAACCCAGCAGGGATTCAGAAAACGGTGACTCTGTTTTATTCTGTGATCACTCCACTTTTCAATCCCTTGATCTACAGCCTCCGGAACAAGGAGATGAAGGAGGCCCTGAGAAAACTGTTGAGGACTGTGGGGTCTGGTTGGAGACAGCCTCTCAAGAACTAGAATCCATGTATGTGTAGGTCATATAGTCATATAAAATTGCAGGAGGTTAATAGTGTTAAGTCAGTTTGAGAGACAAATACGTCTCTGTGGAATATTTTGATGAAGCAAATAGAAAATAAGATCTTACCAGAACCTGCATAAATCATTTGTACTAGGCTTTATTGTATTAATGTTTCTGTGTGTTTTCCATGGAAATGAGAAAATGCCAGGCATACTTACACATTGCTGAAAGAAAAAACATATATAACCCAGATGTCCACTGGTCAGTTTCTATCTCTTGCTGACATAGGTAAATTTGTCTCTGACCCCCACTTTCCTAGTGATTAAATGTCTAAGTCCCCACACTTTCTCTCTTTACACACACACACACAAACACACACACACACACACACAATGTACAAATATGTCCATGTGAGCCTCTCTCCTCCCTTCTGCCTTGTTCTCTTCCCTCCTCATCCTCTTCCCGTCACCCACAGAGTGGCCAGAACATCTTTCCCTCTCTTATCCAGAGTGATTGTGTCCATATGTAGGTCCTGGAGTTTAAGATTCGAGATTCTTCCCCAAGTGGGCTTGTCAAAAAACTTCTCAGCAAACCTAATGCTTGAACTTATGAAAAAGTTTTCTCCAACTGATAACTTTTGGGGTTGTTTCAGGTTCTTATAATTTGATATACTCCTTTTCTGTCCTAGCACCACCCAGGAGCGGTCAATGCAAAAGGATAAATGTACTGACACAGGATACAGGTGAGCCCCGGACACAACATTTCCTGGGAAAACTTAATGAAACAATAATTCATATTTAAGTGCTTTGTGGATATTAAAGGCTTTTCTCCCTGTATGCATTAGGATGAACACTAACCATGCAGAGAGAACAGTGTGTGAGAGTCTGAGGATAGAATAAGATAGTACGGACAATGTCTGAAATGAGGCATGTTACTCTGCAGTTAATTTCCAAAGTGGCCTGGAATCATCCTATAAATAAGCCCCACTCTGCCAGGGCATAATCTCAGCTGCCAGTGCCCTTGGGCCCAATTCCACATGAGCACCAAAGACCAGACTCACTAGTCCATCCTTATTTAGCTATGCAAGGGAAATGAAAGTCAGGCTCTATGGGCGGTGAGACCATGACTTACTTAGTTTAAGGCTCTGGTGCAGGGCCAAGGCTGGTCTCTGAAGCCCTTTGTGTAAATCGCAAAGTCACAAAGCAGCCCCTCAGCTGCAAGTCCAGATCACAAGTGTCTTTATGCTCCCCTTCACAGGAGGGAGCAACACACTCATCAGGGTGCCCAAGTGTGCTTCCAGGGCACAGGCTGGGTGACCACTCCCTCCTTTGGGCAGTCTCCTCTATGTCTGAACAACCTGCAGAACCTGATACAACATCCTTTCATAGGGGACGGAAGAAGTGAGCCATCTGCAGCCTTCCCCCACTTCACTCATTAGAATTATTGAATGAAAAGGGGAAGGCAAGTATTTAACCTTCCAACTCTCCTAAAAGAAAGATAGAGAAGATGGTAGGGATTAAAACATAGCACACCAATACTCATCAATTATCTCTTAAATTGACACTCATAAATTTGCTCTCACCCCAGTATTTGTCTATTTTTCTTTATCAAGGACTTGTAAATATTTGATGTCAATTTTCATAAAAATAATTTCAGAAAGTGATTAAAATTAATAAGAAACTAAGGTACTAGATGCAAAGTAAATATACAAAAGATAATAATCAGGAAGAATATGTAGTTGAAGGAAAATGCCATTCACAATAACAGAAATGTAGTTAACCTTTAAGTCAATTCACCAAACAGGAGTGAAACGTGTAAGAAAACCTCAAATATTTACCTTGAAATATTAAAAAAGGAGAGAGAATTAAATAAATGAAGATATCTACCATGTTTCTGGATGTAATGAGTAAATGTAAATTTATAATTTCATATCCAATAAATTTCTCAATTTAATGAAAAATAAAATAATTATAACACCAAAATTATACCTATGCAAATGTTCTTTAAATGGAAGTAAGTGAATTATCACATACCCAAATTATAGAATATTGTACAGATACAAAAACTTATGCTGTGAAGCATATTTGAAGAGTTGGGAAAATACTGACAATATAATGGCAAGCTTAATGTTTCTTTTTCTAAAAGGAAAAAGACAACATAATTGTTTCCAAACTTATTTGTAATTAAAAACATTCAGGAAGGAAATGTGTTAAAAAAATTCACAGTTCAAGTCATTTAGTAAATTTGGGTGATTTTGTTCTACTTATTGATGTGTCTTGCAAATTTACTTTGATAAACTTGTTACTTTTTCTTACAAAAATAAAAAAAATGTTAACTCAAAAATGTGCACTTAACAGTGTTACAGGCTTACTCTCTATTTTTCATTCTTCCCTTGGAGTGAAATGGGGGGGAATCGCGTGTCCAGAACTGGAGCTGATCAGTGTAGTGGCACTCTGGTCTGGAGCCCACATGCTGCTAGGTGAGTGGCCACGGGACCTTCAGCAGAAAAATCTGGAAAGAATTTGGGGAATTGATTCTGTCCTTAAAACTAAAATTGGTTCAGAGCCAATATAGTGAACACATACCTAATCCTTCCAGGACAAAATAACACATACATAAAGTACACACATAAACAAATGACATATCTTATATTTACTGTAAATGTTCTTGGGAAATATATTTTCTGCCTAGAACTCATTTAGAACACAAGGCTCTGTGTCAAGGCAGCATGTGTTGCTTGGGGGACCCCATCAGTGTCCTCCCAGGAGCACCAGTGGTATAAACTCATCACATAAGCAAATCAAGTGTGACAGGAGTTCCCACTTCTTGGTTCCATGCTCCCTCCTCAAGCCAGTTCTCCTTTATATCATCTGCATTTCCTCTTATCTATCTCAATTCTTCAACCTTCCTCATAGAAAATCATCTCTGGAGAATAATCTCAAATAGTAAATAAATTATATATCCACCAGTAAATAGATTGTTAAGACCATTGTACTATATATACATGATAGAATGTTGTACCAGTATTAAAATAAGTAGTTTAAAGATGAACCCAAAATATTGATAGAGCTTTAACATATGCTGTGAGACAAATTAGATTTAAAATTGTTATAGTATGATTAGCAATAGATTAGGAATCAAAAAACAGGGGAAATATGGCAAAGTAATAATAATTTGTTTTAGACTAGTAGTACTATTTATTTTTTCTACGTTTTTTTCATATTTGGCAATTTTTATCAGTTTTATTTTCTAAAATGCTCATTTAAGTTATGCATACTTTTCTGACATGGTGTAAGATGCCTAGTGACAAGTTAAAGAACAAATGTCATACAGTAGTATACAACTTAAAATGATTAAAACCTCTATGTAACTGTAAAAAGTGTTAATTATATTTTTTCAGGAAGGAAGTACATGAGATGAGGTGTTTTTTGGAGAGATTCAGGCTGATGAACCTTAGGCCTTTGAAGTTTTCTCCCTGAGACAATCTCCTTCTCAGGATTCTACCTATCAACCCTGTATGTGGGAAAGTGGGTGACCCAATTTGTGTATTTCCACGAGCTTAACTTCCTCAATAGCTTTAGCTTTTCCTCAATGCCTAGCTTTCCCCATATCCTTCCAGGCATTTCTAGAAATCTAACCTGATTTTCCTCTTGAATTTCATCCCATAACACAAATTGCCTGAGATCGTTTTTAAGATCTTAGATCTTACAAATCCTGAAACTGCATCCCACTTTGGCAAACAAATTTGGTTCACATTATTCTTAGAGGAACTCCCAGGCCTATGGGCTTAACACCAATGAAATGCAAACTATTTCCTAATCTACACATACTCAAGGTTGCTGAAACTAAATTGTCACTATCTACTATTTGGATACTGTAATAGTCTTTTCTTTCCCTCCTTTGAAATATTCCTTCACTCAATTATTCATTTTTAAATCTAGTCATCTCCCAAACATTTACTGAGTGTGTCCTATGTGCTATGTGTTGGGCCCAGGCTTGGGGAAATAAAGGAATGTAAAATACTTACTGACCTTGAGACTGAAAAAAAGAAATAATGATGGATATAAAAAGTGTAACACATGACTGGGAGCAAAATCTCAGCTCACCACATATCTAGTGGAATTAACTTCAGAAGATGACATAATCACTTGGTCTCTCAAATCTTCATTTGTAATGGGGATTAAAAATGTATTCTATGTTTTAAGAATTTAGTGAAATTACATGGGAAGAAGAGTTCGGCTCCGAGTAAGTGTTATTCAAAGTCAGTTATTATGTGATAACAAGTAAATTTTGAGTGGTGCTTTTATAAAGTCAATACTAAGGAAAAGAGCCAGTATCCCTCTCCTATGGAGATGAGATCGTGCTTGGTCTGAGCTTGGCAAGAAAGGGAAGGACAAAACTAATCTAACAACCAACAAAGACTAAAAGGTATAAAAGATCATGAACATTTGAGCAGTGAGAGACTTGTTCATCATGCTCTTGCAAAATACCCAGAAAAATATAAAAAGATATTCTTTGCTATCGACTAAATGTTGTGTAACCCCCAGAATTCCTATGTTGGAGCCCTAACCCTCAGTGATGTTGTTTGGAGGGCAGGGGGCCTTTGGGAGGTGATTAGGCTTAGAGGAGGGCATAAGGATCAGGCCCCCATGATAAGATTAGTATACTTTTAAGAAGAGAAAGGGAAATAGAGCTCTCTCCCCTCCATGTGAGGCACAGCAAGAAAGCAATTGTCTGCAAGCCAGGAAAACAACCCTTATAAAACCTGGCTGTGCTGGCACCCTCCTCTTGCACTTCCCAGCCTCCAGAATGGTGAGAAAGAAATTTATCCATTGTATTTTGCTGTGGTAGCCCAACCTAAGATATTCTTCAAGTCCAATTAGCAATAGATAGGAAATCCAGAAGACTGAGGATTTTGTTCAATGACACCATGGAGATGCAATCAGTAAAACCAAGACTGTGGGGAACTCTACAAAACATACATACAAAAAAAACCCCCAGAAAATATAATTCAATGTCAAGAAATGTATTTCACACTGAAAGAACAGTGTAGTGCTTGTGAGCATGGTCTCTAACGCCAGACTGTCTGAAGTCAAGTCCCAGATCTCTCACTTTGTAACAGTGTAAGGAAGGCAGTTTATTTCATTTCTATGTGCTTGTTTCCACATCTATAAATGAGAATAATACCAATAGATATTAGGATTATTGTAAGTTAATAATTACAAAATGTTTAGAATAAGGCCTGACTCTAAAGATAGCAAAGAAAAAATTCTTTTAAAGCTCACATGTAATTTATAAAGAAAAAAAGGAGAAAAGATCAATACAATTAACCTTTAGTTAAACTGACTAAGAAAGAAGAGAAAAATTCAAATAACTAACATCAGAAATTAAAGTAGAGGACATTACCACCAACTTTGCAGAAATAAAGATTATCAGTCCTATGAACAACTGTATGCCAACAAATTGTATGAACTAGAGAAAGGAACAAATTCCCAAAACTGCACAAATTATCAAAACTGACACAGAAATAAATAGAAAAGGACAGTCCAAGATTCCAGGATGGCATCATATAAAGACACTGAACTTCATTTCTTCCCACAGACACACCACATCTATAGCTACATATGGAACAGTTTCCTCTGAAAAAGAACTGAAAACTAGCTGAACAGCGCCCTCACAACAAATGGTAAAAGGGCCACAGAGAGACAAATAGAGGTAGAAACACAGTCTGACCAAAACCCCACCCCAAGCATGGGGCCCCACAATCAGAAAGGTCCTCACAAATCCAGATACTCCCTGAGGAGTGAGGGGATTGTGCCCCCACATCAGACACCCTCACCCTTGAGACCTGCAATGGAGAGATGAGCCCCCAAAACATCCAGCTTGGAAAACCAATAGGGTTTATGTACAGGAGACTCAAAGGGCTGTAGGGAAGAAACTGCAATACTTTTCTTACAGGGCTCACACACACTCTCTCACCCCAAGGACAAGTGTAAAAGCAGCAGTTTGAAAAGCACCTAGACTACATGTGAAGGAGATTCATTTGAATCTTAAAGCATCTCCCAAAGGGGAGGGACCTATTGAGACTCTACAAGAACAGAGATGCTGGTGGACACCATTTTTGCATGTTATCTACTAGTACCAAGGAATGAACCCCATCCCTGTTCTCTCCCAAAAGCCTGTGACAGCCAACAGCACACACAGTCCACACAGGAGATACTCCTTAATCACCTGTCTCTGGAGGTCAAAGGAGCATGTGTTATAGGACCATACAATTAGAGAGACAGTTCTTAGCAAGCTACCACTCCCAGGTCAACACACAGCAGACTGAAACACATCCCCTGTCAAGACAGGACCTTATCCTCACCATTTTTATTTAACAGAGTATTGGAAGTCCTAGCCATAGCAATTAGGCAAGAAAAAGAAATAAAAGACATACAAATTGGAAAGGAAGAAGTAAACTGTCACTGTTTGCATGTGATTAAATTTTATATATAGAAAAGCCTAAAATGTTAGAACTAATAAATTCAGTAAAGTTTCATGGTACAAAATTAACATACAAAAATCTGTTGCATTTCTATGCACAACAATGAACTATCAGAAAGAAAAATTAAGAAAACAATTCTATTTACAATTGCATCAAGAAGAATAAAATACCTAGAATAAATATATGCTAGAATACACTGATGAAAGAAATTGAAGAAGACACAAATAAATGGAAGGATATCCTGAGCTTATGGATTAGAATTAATATTATTAAATGTCTATATTGCTCAAAGCAACCTACTGATTCATTCAGCGTAGTCCCTATCAAAATCCCAATGGCATTTTTGGCAGATATAGAACAAACAATCCTCAAATCTGTATGGAACCACAAAAAAAACCTTGAATAGCCAAATCAATCTTGAGAATGATGCACAAAGCTGGAACAACATGCTTAATCAAAACAGCATGTATATTGGCATAAAAACAAACACATAGATCAATGAAACAGAATGAAGATCCCAGAAATAAACCCACACATACATGGCCCATTAATTTATGACTAAGGAACCAGGAATATACAATGGGAAAGTACAGTTTTTAATAAATGATGCTGGGAACACTGGACAGCCACATGCAAAAGAATGACAACTAGCTTACAACATACACAAAAAGTAATTCCAAATAGATCAAAGACTTGAATGTAAGATCTGAAAGCATAAAATTCCTTTTAAAAAAAGAACAGAAGGTATACTCCTTGATATTGGTCTTGGAAAAATGATTTTTTTGGATCTGTGTCCAAAATCCCAGGCAGCAAAAGCAAAAATAAACAAGTGGAACTACATCAAACTAAAAGCTTCTGCACAGCAAAGGAAACAATCAACAAAGTGAAAAGACACCCTACTAAAGGGGAGAAAATACTTCCAGCTGATACACACAATAAGGGGGAATTATCCAAAATATATGAAGAACTCATAAAACTCAGTAGCCGAAAAACAAACAATCAGATTTTTTAAATGGGCAGAGGATCTGAATAGACATTTTTCTAAAGAAGATATACAGGTGGCCAACAGGTACATGACAAGGTGTTCAACATCACTAATAATCAGGGAAATACAAATCGAAACCATAATGAGGTATCACCTCATGTCTGTTAGACTGGCCATCATTAAAAAGACAAGATAGGGCAAATGCTGGTGTGGGTATGAAGAAAAAGGAAACCTTCTGTTCTGTTTGTGGGATTGTAAATTGGTACAGCCATTATGGAAAATAATATGGAGGTTCCTCAAACAAGTTAAAAATAGAATTACCATATGACCCAGAAATCCTACTTCTAGAAATTTAGCCAAAGGAAATGAAACACTAACTCAAAAAGGTATCTGCATCCCCATGTTCATAACATTATTTACAATTTCAACACATAGAAACAACTTAGTATCCATCAATGAATGAACAGATGAAAAAGTTGTGGATACAATGGAATATTATTCAGTCATAAAAATTTAGGAAACCCTATCATTTGGGATAACATGGATGGAACTTGAAGGCATTATAACTGAAATTAAGTCAGAAAAAGATAAATACCGTATGATCTCACATGTGGAATATTTTTTAAAGAAAACAAAAACAAAAGACCAAACTCATAGAAAAGAAGATCAGATCTGTGATCACTAGAGGTGGTGGCGGGGAGAAGAGGAATGGGAGGAAGGTGGTCAAAAGTTACAAACTTCCACTTATAAGACATAAAAGTTCTTCAATGATAACTATAGTTAACATTCCTGTATAATATATTGTAAAGTTGTTAAGAGACTAGATCTTAAGAGATCTCATCTCAAGGAGAATTTATATTTCTTTTCCTTTTATTGTATATATGAAACAATGGATGTAAACTAAACACATTGTGGTAATCATTTCACAATATATGTAAACCAAGCTGTCATGCTGAATACCTGAAACATATACTGGTAATATACATCAATTATTTTTCAATAAAACTGGAAAAATATTTTAATGGTGTGGAGAAACTCCAGGCAAACAGGAACCAGAAGACAGAGTTAAAGGACCCAGAATCTCTGGGACTTAGACCAGCCTTGTTTGAAATTAAAAAAAAAAAAAACCTTAAACCAGATCATTTTATTCTCTGCTCAGACACCTCCATGGACCCTTCCTTAAAGTCAGTCTTTACAGTAGCCTTCAAAGCCCTGCATGGTCTGCCCTCACTCTGCTATGTCCGTTGCCATGTAGTATTCCTTTCCCCATGACTTGCACGGCTATAGCCTCATTGACTTCCTTGCTCTTTCTTTGGCACGTTGGGCTTGCCTCTGTCTCTGGTTCTTATGACTGACTCTTTTTTTACCTGGAATGCAGCTCCTCCAGATATCCATAAAGTTTTGTTCTCTCACTTCAAGACATTATTTGAATGTCGCTTTCTCTGTGAGGCTTTCCTTACCACTCTATTTAAAATCGTAATTTCCCATTCTAATAGTCTCTCCACATTCCCTGCTTCAATTTGTTCTCCATATTTTTTCTAATATACCATATAATTATCTTATCTGTGTGATTTTCTTCTCTCTCGTATAATGAAGATATTTGGAAGATGGGAGTTTTGGTGTTGTTTTCTGCAATATCCCTGAGATATGAAATAGTGATTGGCATGTGGTAGGTAGTCAATAAATATTTGTGGAATAACTGAATTAAATTTCTTGAGTGGCCAATTCTTTTTCTCCAGCTTAATTGAGATATAACTGACATATAACATTGGGTGTTTAAGGTGTATAACATGATTATTTTATATACATATGTATTGTGAAATAATTACATAAGCTTAATCAACACCTCCATAAACCTCATGCAATTATATATATTTTTTTTTTTTCGTCATGAGAAGATTTAAGAGCTACTTTCTTAGCAACTTGCAAGTACGTAATACAGAGTTGTTAATTATAGTCACTATGCTGTACATTAAAACATTCATCTTTTAAGTGGGAGTTCATACCCTTAGACCAACATCCCTCATTTCCTTCATCCCCCAGTCCCTGGCAATCACCATTCTACTGTCTTTCTAAGAGTTAGCTGCCAATTCTTTTTGCTCTACATAAAATGAAACTCAAAGATTTCTAACCTATTATGCAAATACAGATAGTTAAAAGGCAAAGAATGGTTTATTTTTCTTCAAAATAGATACAGGGAATCCAGTGGTTTTCCTATTATAGCTATTATGACATTCCCTATTACTTAATTATTCCCCAGGAACCTTCAACAGCAGAGAACAAAGAAAAGACAGAAGTGACTCTGCATCTTCACCACTCTTTGGGGAGCACTGAGACTTGGTGTTTGATTGTAAGTATGGAAATATTCAAAAAATTATCTCCTCTTTTGAAAAAAAAAATCAAGTCATCAAGAGAGAAAGGTCCAAATCCCAGAAGGTCATGATGTAAGGAAATAGATGTATATAACACCTTCATCTGGGCTTTCATTTTGACCATAAACATGTGCTTTGAGACTGAAGAAAAGGTCTCTTATAAGGTTCATTTTGCAATCCATGAAATTACACACTGAATCATCCCATTTCTTGGAAGTCCCTCACAAGCCTTTTGCTCCATGGTACATATTATATCTCTTCTTCTCAGCATTCATCCAAGGAGTAAGTGGGAATTGTGTAACATGTGAGCCACATGTGCTCTAATTTCTTGCAAAAAATAATTTCTAAGATCATTTAATAGGAAGTACTTTCTTATCTTTGATAAAACAAATAATATTTCATTAGAATGAAAGGCTGGAAAATAATAAAGCCAAAAAATATGAATTTCCTTCTTAGTTGCCTGAGTTCTGGAGGTTATTTTTCACTTAGTTCATAGATCCCTGTAAAAGATGAATGAGAGAAATGTACAAAGAGGCTTAGGATTTCAAGTTGAAGATGTATATCAACTAATAAATTGCTGGAGAAGGATTTAATTTGATGAGTTTTGCTGAGTAGAACAAATATGACGAATCTCTCTTTCCAGAGATATCTTGTTCCCAAGCCAGTACGGTGCTTTTCAGTTCCATTAGGTTAATGTGCCCTGGTTTAATATGGATTAATTCTTTTTGAAGTAACAAAAATTTTCAGCATGTATGAGTTTTTGTTACTATTTTTGTTGTACCTAAAGGATTTTCTAAACTCTAGCATCGGAAAATTACTATCTGCAGGAAATATTCTGAAATGGGAAGGGTAAGTATCAATAATGATTGGAAACAATCCTTTGTCTATGACCTTTCTCTAAGTAAAGTAAACTAAGATGGCTGAGACTAGGGTCCTAATTAAATAAGCATACAGGAATGCCTAGAGGATAAAAAGACAACCCACAGAATATAAAAATATCTTTCAAATAAGGTATTAGGGGACATGATTCCTCAAAATCCCTGGGTGAATAAGTGAACTCTTTCTTTAAAAACACAAACAGACTGTTCAGACAACCCATAGAGCCAAGGATTTCATTGGCCTGATTTACTATATCTATATTTGTACAATCCTAGAGACAATGAAAATCTATAAACAATAATGCTTCCACTATAGACGCCATCTCAAGTGTCAAATAAACCAGTCAGGCACATACGTGGTCTGACCTAGGAATCCTGTTACTATCTCCCTATACAGAAACAAGTCAAGGACTTCTCTGACTCAGAGTCCCGTACTTCCACCTTGGAAAGGCTTCTTGATTTATTAAATATTCCTTATAAAATGAAAAAATATTTCCAGGAGTAGAAAGCAAATTAAGATTCAGCAAAAATATATTAAACATTTACTGTTAACCTCTAATTTAAGAGCTCCATGAGCTTAATATCTGTCATGTACACAGCTATTTTTTCCAGTCCTTAAAAGACTGTTTGACACATAAAGTTCAATAAATATTTTTAAGTAAATTACTTGGCCTAATAGAATAGGCCAGAGTAAGGTCCTGAGGACACAGGAAAACTTAAGTTTGATTCACACACAAACTGGGAATGGAAGTAGGAGAGAGAGAGAAGTGAGGAGCTCCTTGTTTCAGATTTGCCCAGATTTGAAAAGATACCAAAGTTCTGTCTAAATGGGAGAAAAAGGAACATGTGGGAAAGAGCTGTGAATAAAGTAATGTGCAAATCATCACAAAAATATAAACTATCTTTCCATTTTTCTTGCAGCCAACTTGACCATGGCTACGTGAACAGGCACACCGAACTGGGCCACAGCAGCTCAGACCAGCCGCTCTCCCTTAGGTCAGTGGCCATAATGTGTGTATCTAGTTCCTACATGCATGTGGAAGTATATCAAAATATTTAGCCAGAGCAATTTAGAGGGCAAGACATTGGAGTGTTTATATGGTGCATCCAGTTGTCTGAAAAGGAGAGGAGACATTTTTAAATACTAAACATCAGTATCAGCCCATGGAATTAGCATCTGGAATGATAGAGGTATTTTTTATTAACACTTTAAAACACTGTGAGTAAGCTGGAGGAACTGACAGTGAAAAACGAATATTAATTTATGTCCTACCATTGCACTGCAGGGAGACAGAATCTCTTAAAATATCTTTAGTTTTTATAACGTATCAGTTACATATCATAAAGAATCAGGTGTTCTTAGAACTGCGGAAAGAACTTGATATGCACGGAAATGTAGCAGTATCAGTGGTGCAGGTAAACAGACGAACAGTAGATGAATATAGGTAATTTATCAAAGCCACGAAAGTCTGCATTCCTAGTCTAGCATTTATAGAAAGGTAAAATGTCTCCAATTCACATTTTTCCTCTTTTCTATTATCATGACACTAAAAAAATAATGTATATTCAGTGGCTGAATCATGAAAGTCAGTTTTCTGCTTTAGCAAAAGTCTGTTTACTACTTTCTAAATGCTAAGGATATTTGGTGTTTGCAGGAAGAACCAGCAAACTAAACTAGAGTGCAGTAGCCAGCGTCATCTCCACGCCCTCCGAACTAATGAATGTGTCCGGCAGAGAAACCACCCACGCCGTCAGCCACTTCATCCTCATGGGCTTTCCCTCCGGCCCCGAAGTGCAGCTCCTCTACTTCGGGCTCTTCTCAGTGGCCTACACCCTGACCCTGACGGGGAACGCGGCCATCGCCTGCGCTGTGCGGTGGGACCGGCGCCTTCACACCCCCATGTACCTCCTCTTGGGGAATTTCTCTCTCCTGGAAATATGTTATGTCACCACCACCGTCCCCAACATGTTGGCCAACTTCCTGTCCACAAGCAAGTCCATCTCCTTTGGGAGCTGTTTTGTGCAGTTCTACTTCTTCTTCTCTTTCGGGTGCGACGAGGGCTTCTTCCTGTGCATCATGGCCTTTGACAGGTACCTTGCCGTCTGCCGCCCTCTGCATTACCCGCGCATCATGACCAGACAGCTGTGCACGGGCCTCGTGGTCTTTGGGTGGTCGTGTGGGTTCACCCTCTTCCTAACCCCAGTTGTCCTCATTTCTCAGCTGCCCTACTGTGGCCCAAACACCATCAACCATTTCGTGTGTGATCCTGTTCCACTGATGATGTTGTCCTGCTCCGATGACACCACCACACAGTTCATTTACTCCACCTTCAGTTCTGTTTCCATGATCGGCCCCTTCCTCTTTATCCTTTGCTCCTACGCTCTGGTGATTCTGGCTGTGCTACGGCTGCCCTCAGCAGCGGGCAAACGCAAGGCTTTCTCCACTTGTGCTTCTCACCTGGCTGTGGTGATCCTGTTCTTTGGCTCTGTTATGGTGATGTACGTTAGACCCGGATTGGGACACCCAGCGGAAATGCAAAAGATTATTACTTTGTTTTATTCTGTGATAACACCTCTGTGCAATCCACTAATATATAGTCTCAGGAACAAGGAGATGAAGGCTGCTCTGAGGAAAATCTTCAGGACTGCACAAGGTATTCATAAACTACAAAGAGCCAGATTCCGTCTCTCAACCACAACTTATCTTAATAAGACGTGAGTGATATATTTGTCTACAAATTCATTAACTTTTATTAAGAAACTACTATAATGAGGGCCCATTATCATCCTAAACAAGATAGAGTAATGTTATTTAAGAATGTTTTAACAAGTGAATTCAACTGTGTTGAAGTTAATATCAAGGAAATGAAATTTTATGTATGTGAGCCAATCAGTCTCTCTACATGTAATTCAATTTCTAAAGAGAAGGCAAAAGCATGCTGTGCATTGCTGAGTTGAATTAACTAATACACATGTAATAGAGATCATAGATTGCTTTGGGGATTAACACTGTAAACCAATAGTTCTCCACTGACACACATTGATTGATAAAGAAGATTCGAGTTTGAAGGAAGTTGCCTTGCCAGAGTGTAGCATGTGACTGGACTTTGAGGAAACAGAATAATAGCCTTGGCTGGACAGTAGTGATTTTTTAGGGTGTACAAGACAATGATTAGGAATTTAAAGGTATTACTAACTTAGAATATAGCAAATATAAGAGCTAAACCTAAGAACCAGGCATTACTCAGGCCATAGCCCACTTTGGGGTAAATCCCGTTTGAACAGCAGCTCTGGTACTCCATGTGATTTAGTGTTACTACTGTGAGACTGTGTTTATACTGCCATAAGCATCCTTAATACTGATTCTATAAAACAGTCACTTAACATTTCTACTTTAGTTACAACTTCTACTGTGTTCTGTTGCCATTTTTTTTCAAACATGGCTCTTCAAAACATATTTTAAAAGAATCATAGTATGAAATGTAATTTTTACAGAATTTGAGTTTGTAGCCTTCAAGAGGTCAATTCCTCCATAAAGTCAGCTGCCACAGCAACTGGGTTTTGTTTCATGAAGAATCTGGGTTGAGAATATTTTCTGAGCTTGAAAGGCAGGATTTTTGAGTTCTGGAAAAGAAGTGCTTCTCTCTATTCTACTTCACATAAGAAACAAAGAGCTGGGCAATTGCCTGAAAGCTACAGTATATTGGAAGAAAATATGAACATTTAGAACTTCATCCAAATTAACTTCAACAGTAGGTTTAAAGTGCCGATAACTTTAACACTGATTTTAATTTACAAAGGTTAAGGAATGTTTGTGACAATTCCATTCACCTTTCATAATTACAGAAGGAAAAGGAATAAGAAATAGTGATTCTTAATAAAACATTGTTTTGATTGCTATAAAGGTGTGAGTGCCTGTATTTGTTATTGCCTTTGATTATTGACCAAATTTTTTTCACCCATCTTAAATTCTACCCCATAATTTTTTTTGGTATCATTAATATACAATTGCATGAGCAACATTGTGGTTAATAGATTCCCCCCATTATCAAGTCCCCACCACATACCCCATTACAGTCACTGTCCATCAGCATAGTAAGATGCTATATTCTCTGTGCTATACTACATTTCCCATGCCCCACAATACATTACGTGTGCTAATCATAATGCCCCTTATATCCCTACTCCCACCATTCCCGCCCACACCCCCGCACCAGTTCCTTTCCCTTTGGAAACTGTAAGTCTATTCTTGGGTTCTGTGAGTCTGCTGCTCTTTTGTTCCTTCCGTTTTTGCTTTGTTCTTATGCTCCACAGATGAGTGAAATCATCTGATACTTGTCTTTCTCTGCCTGGTTTATTTCACTGAGTATAACACCCTCTAGCTGCATCCATGTTGTTGCAAATGGTAGAATTTGTTTTCTTCCTATGGCTGAATAATATTCCATTGTGTATATGTTAGGTTGCTTCCATTTCTTGGCTATTGTAAACAGTGCTGCAATAAACATAGGGGTGCATATGTCTTTTTGAAACTGTGATCCTGCATTCTTAGGATAAATTCCTAGGAGTGGAATCCTAGGTCAAATGGTATTTTTAGTTTTAGTTTTTTGAGGAAATTCCATACTGCTTTCCACAATTGTTGAATAGTTTACATTCCCACCAGCAGTGCAGGAGGGTTCCCCTTTCTCTGCATCCTCACCAGCATTTGTTGTTCCTATTCTTTTCAATGTTGGCCATCCTGACTGGTGTGAGGTGATATCTCATTGTGGTTTTAATTTGCATTTCCCTGATGATTAACGATGTGGAGCATCTTTACATGTACCTGTTGGCCATCTGATTTTCATATCCTCTGCCCATCTTTTAATAGGGTTATTTGCTTTTGGGTGTTGAGGCGTGTGAGTTTTTTATATATTTTGGATGTTAGCTCCTTGTCAGATATGTTATTTACAAATATATTCTCCCATACTGTAGGATGACTTTTTTGTTCTACTGATGGTGTCCTTTGCTGTACAGAAGCTTTTCAGCTTGATATAGTCCTATTTGTTTATTTTCGATTTTGTTTCCCTTGCTCACGGAGATGCGTTCAGGAAAAAGTTGCCTATGTTTATATTCAAGAGATTTTGGCCTATGTTTTCTTCTAAGAGCTTCATGGTTTCATGACTTACATTCAGGTCTTTGATCCATTTCGAGCTTACTTTTGTGTATGGGGTTAGACATAATCCAGTTTCATTCTCTTACATGTAGCTGTCCAGTTTTGCCAACACCATCTATTGAACACGCTGTCATTACCCATTGTATGTCCATGGCTCCTTTATTGTATATTAACTGACCATATATACTTGGGTTTATATGCGGCTCTCTAGTTTGTTCCACTGGTCTATGGGTCTGTTCTTGTGCCAGTACCAAATTGTCTTAATTACTGAGGCTTTAGTAGAGCTTGAAGTCAGGAAGTGTAATCCTCACAGCTTTATTCTTCCTTCTCAGGATTCCTCTGGCTACTTGGGGTCTTTTGTGGTTCCATATGAATTTTAGAACTATCTGCTCAAGTTTGTTGAAGAATGCTTTTGATATTTTAATAGGGATTGCATTGAATCCATAGATTGCTTAAGGCAGGAGGGCCATTTTGACAATACTAATTCTTCCTATCCATGAGCACAGGATGTGTTTCCATTTATTGGTATCTTATTTAATTTCTCTCATGGTGTCTTGTAGTTTTCAGAGAATAGGTCTTTCACTTCCTTGGTTAAGTTTATTCCTAGATATTTTATTCTTTTTAATGCAATCGTGATGGAATTGTTTTCCTGATTTCTCTTTCTGCTAGTTCATCATTAGTGCGTCGGAATGCAACAGATTTCTGTGAATTAATTTTGTGTCCTGCAACTTTTCTGATTTCAGATATTAGATCTAGTAGTTGTGGAGTGGTTTCTTTAGGGTTTTTTATGTACGATATCATGTCATCTGCAAACAGTGACAGTTTAACTCCTCCCTTGACAATTTGGACACATTTTATTTCTTTGTGTTGTCTGATTGCCATAGCCAGGACTTCCAGAACTATGCTGAAAAAAAGTGGGGAGAGTGGGCGTCCCTATCTTGTTCCCGATCTTAAAGGAAAAGCTTTCAATGTCACAGGCTGAGCCCAGCTAATCATTATTCTGGTACCTTCCACAAATATATGCATATGCATTTGCGTCAATTAAAACAAAAAAGGGGGGAATGTGGGATTCACTTATAATTTAAGTATAAAAATCATATGAATAATCACAGTTGACTTGACTGATTATAGTAACTGAATTAGTTTCTCTGATATGACTGCCTTTGCATTGTTCACCTTGTGAGAACTTGCTCACTATGTTCCTTGCATTGTTCACCTTGTGGGAGCCTGTTCACTGTATTGGAACTTGTTCGTTGCATGGTGAGCAATAATGTCTTGTGTACTGAAAAGTTGTTAAGAGAAAAAAACCTCAAAAGTTCACATCACAAGAAAAAATAATTTGTAACTATGTATGTTGAAGGATGTTAACTAAACTTACTGTGATAATCATTTCACAATAAAATAAATAAATAAATAAATAAAAGGAAAAGCTTTCAGCTTCTCACTGTTAAGTATAATGTTGGCTGTGAGTTTGTCATATATGGCCTTTATTATGTTGAGGTACTTGTCCTCTATACCCATTTTGTTGAGAGTTTTATCATGAATGGATGTTGAATTTTGTCAAGTTTTTTCAGCATCTACGGAAATGATCATATGGTTTTTGTCCTTTTTTGTTGTTGATGTGGTGGATGACGTTGGTGGATTTTCGAATGTTGCACCATCCTTGCATCCCTGGAATAAATCCTACTTGATCATGATGGATGATCTTTTAGATGTATTTTTAAATTCGGTTTGCTAAAATTTTGTTGAGTATTTTTGCATCTATGTTCATCAGGAATATTGGTCTGTAATTTTCTTTTTTTGTGGTGTCTTAGCCTGGTTTGGCTTTGGTATTAGAGTGATGTTGGCCACATAGCATGAGTTTGGGAGTATTCGCTCCTCCTCTACTTTTTGGAAAACTTTAAGGAGGATGGGTATTAGGTCTTCACTAAATGTTTGATAAAATTCAGCAGTGAAATCATCTGGTCTCGGGATTTTGTACTTAGGTAGTTCTTTGATTACCAATTCAATTTCCTTGCTGGTAATTGGACTATTCAGATTTATCTGTTTCTTCCTGGGTCAGCCTTGGAAGGTTGTACTTTTCTAGAAGGTTGTCCATTTCTTCAAGGTTATCCAGTTTGTTACCATATAATTTTTCATACTATTCTCTCATAATTCTTTGTATTTCTGTGGTATCCGTAGTGATTTTTCCTTTCTCATTTCTGATTCTGTTTATGTGTGTAGACTCTCTTTTTTTCTTGATAAGTCTGGTTATGGGTTTATCTATTTTGTTTATTTTCTCAAAGAACCAGCTCCTGCTTTCATTGATTCTTTCTATTGTCTTATTCTTCTTGATTTTATTTATTTATGCTCTAATTTTTATTACGTCCCTCCTTCTACTGAATTTGGGCCTCATTTTTTCTTCTATTTCTAGTTTCGTTAATAGTAAGTTTAGACTGTTCATTTGGGATTGTTCTCGTTTCCTGAGGTAGGCCTGTATTGCAATATATTTCCGTCTAGCACAGCCTTTGCTGCGTCCCACAGATTTAGTGGTCATGAATAATTTTTGTCATTTATCTCCATATATTGCTTGATCTCTGTTTTTATTTGGTCATTGATCCACTGATTATTTAGGAGAATGGTATTAAGCCTCCATGTGTTTGTGCGCTTTTTCGTTTTCTTTGTGTAATTTATTTCTAGTTTCATACCTTTGTGATCTGAGAACTGGTTGGTACAGTTTCAGTCTTTTTGAATTTATTGAGGCTCTTTTTGTGGCCTAGTATGTGATCTATTCTTAAAAACGTTCCATGTGCACTTGAGAAGAATATGTATCCTACTGCTTTTGGATGGAGTGTTCTGTAGATGTCTGTTAGGTCCATCTGCTCTAATATGTTGTTCAGTGCCTCTGTCTCCTTACCTACTTTCTGTCTGGTTGATCTGTCCTTTGGAGTGATTGGTGTGTTGAAGTCTCCTAAAATGAATGCATTGCATTCTATTTCCCCCTTTAATTCTGTTACTATTTGTTTCACATAATGTAGGTGATCCAGTGTTGAGTGTATAGATATTTATAATAGTTATATCCTCTTGTTGGAATGACCCCTTTATCATTATGTAATGTCTTTCTTTGTCTCTTGTTACTTTCTTTGTTTTGAAGTCTATTTTATCTGATACAAGTACTGCAACTCCTGCATTTTTCTCACTATTAGTTGCATCAAATATGCTTTTCCATCCCTTTACTTTCAGTCTGTGTATGTCTTTGCGTTTGAAGTAAGTCTTCTGTAGGCACCATATAGACTGGTCCTGTTTTTTTTTCCATTCAGTGACTCTATGCCTTTTGATTGGTACACTCAGACCATTTACATTTAGGGTAATTATCAATAGGTATGTACTTATTGCCATTGCAGGCTTTAGATTTGTGGTTACGAAAGTTTCAAGGGTGATTCCCTTACTATTTAAAGTCTAATTTAACTCACCTAGTATGCTATTACAAACACAACCTAAAGGTTATTTTTTTCCTCATTTTTCTTCCTCCTCCATTCTTTATATATTAGGTATCATATTTTGTACTCTTTGTCTATCCCTTGATTGAATTTGGGGGTCATGGTTTGATTATGCATCTGCTTAGTAATTAATTCTTCCACTTTTCTGTGGTCTTATTTCCCCTGGTGACAGCTATTTAGCCTTAGGAATATTTCTATCTATAGCCATCCCTCCAAAATGCACTGTAAAGGTGGTTTGTGGGACATAAATTCTCTCAGCTTTTGCTTCTCTGAAAATTGTTTAATCCCTTCTTCAAATTTAAATGATAACCTTACCGGGTAGAGTATTCTTCATTCAAGGCCCTTCTATTTCATTGCATTAAATATATTATGCACTCCCTTCTGGCCTGGAAGGCTTCTGTTGAGAAATCTGATGATAGCCTGATGGGTTTTCCTTTGTATGTGATCATTTTTCTTTCTCTAACTGCTTTTAAAAGTCTGTCCTTATCCTTTATCTTTGCCATTTTAATTATTATATGTTGTTATTATCTTTCTTGTGTACCTTGTGTTGGGAGATATGTGCACCTCCATGGACTGAGAGACTAACTCCTTCCCCAGATTGGGGAAGTTTTCAACAATTACCTCCTCAATGACACTTTCTATCCCTTTTTTTCCTCTCTTCTTCTTCTGGTATCCCTATAATGCAAATATTGTTCCGTTTGGATAGGTCACACAGTTCTCTCAATATTCTTTCATTCTTAGAGATCCTTTTTTCTCCCTGTGCCTCAGCTTCTTTGTATTCCTCTTCTCTAATTTCTATTCCATTTACAGTCTCTTCTACTACATCTAATCTGCTTTTAAATCCCCCCATTTTATGCTGCATTTCACATATGGACTTTCTTAATGATTGAATCTCCATCCTAAATTCGTCCCTGAGTTCTTGAATATTTTTCTGTACCTCCATGAGCATGTTTATGATTTTTATTTTGAACTCTCTTTCAGGAAGATTGGTGAGTTCGGTTTCATTTGGCCCTTTTCCTGGGGTTTGTGAGATTTTGGTCTGAACCAGGTTCCTTTGACATTCCATATTTCTATGTGGTGCCCTCTAGTGCCCAGAAGCTCTAGCTTCTGGAGCTGCTTAGCCCCTGGAGTGAGTCAGGGGTTGCAGGGGAGCAGCGCTAGTGCCTGGGGGGAGGAAAGAACTGTTTCCTGCTTCCCAGCTGCAGTGCTTGTCTCCACTGGCAAAGCCAGTGGGCCGAGCACACAGGTGTAAGCCTCTGTGGTTTGCATCTGCAGCTGTCATAGGCAGGGCCTCCGTCTGGCTGGCCTGATGCCATGGCAGTGACTGCTGGTTTGTGAGACAGTGCTGGCATGCCAGAAGGAAGGTGCAGCAGGCTGCATATCACAGTAGGGAGCCTCGGAGCTGAGTAGCCATCCAGGCGGATGGAGCGCCTGAAGCTCCTGAAAATTCCCAGCCTGCTGGGCAGAAGGTGCCCAGACAACCTTGTTCACCTCTCCCTTCACCTGCTCACCAAGTTATGTGCAAACCCTGCCCCTTCAACAGCCCTCTTGCTGCTAGGACGCCTCTCAGACCACCCGACTTTCCTTTGTCCCAGAGCAGCTGGATGTGGATCCCTGTCTTCCACATATGGCTGTAATCTCAGGCTCTCAAGTATTCCACCTGTCTTAGCTTTCCAACCCCACTAATCTCCAGAGCACCATGCAATGTAGGTTTGTGCTCCCAAAGCAGATCTCCAGGGCTGGGTGTTCAGCAGTCCTAGGCTTTCACCCCCTACCTGCTCTGACTCTCTTCCTCCCACTGGTGAGCTTGGGTGGGGGAAGGGCTTCAGTCCTGATGGATCAAGGCTTTGGTATGTAACCCTGTTTCATGACGTTTGCTCTGTTCTCCAGGTGTATGCAGTCTGGTGCAGCCTTCTTTCCTGTTGCTCTTTTAGGATTAGTTGTATTAACTATATTTTCATATTATATATTGTTTTGGGAGGAGTTCTCTCTCTCACCTCTCAGGCCGCCATCTTGAATCGATCTGCCTCATATTAAGTTTGTAGCCATTTGTAGAATTGCATATCATATGATACATGGGGAAGCATCTCCTTAAGACATAGGTCTGCTTTATTACACCGACGTCTTTTCTTCAGTTCATACCTATGATTTCATGGTGGGAAGTGAGATTTCATAAACCCACTGATAAAAGAGGAAAAAACCTCAGGCTTAGTAGACAGATGGATTGACTTAATATGTACTAGATTAACAGGGAAAAAGTGTACTACTTCTTTACTATAGCCCCCTCAGTGGTGGCCATAGAGGGTGGTGGTGGCAGAGGTCCTCAAACAGTGAAGTGCTGGGAGAAATCCACTTAGTTGTCTCCTTTTGTATAGTGGGAGAAATGGCCCAATATGCAAATAAAAGGACATAAACAGACTAGTGACTGTTAAAAAAGTTTCACTTAGTGTTCAGGGATCCAACAGGTATCAGACAGAAAAATCAAGGTCCATCGGAGAGGATCCTCTGCAGTAGAGGCACTGAGCAGCAGGTAGAAAGAACATGTCATCCAGGAGATGTCAGCAGCTATGAGATCCTCGACCTCAGTGCTTATACAAGGGCACGTGCAGAGAATGGCAGGGATGGAGGCCTGAGCTGTGAAATACAGGCACTCATTTAGCAAGATTGTTGAAGCCACTGAGCTTGTAAGGAGGCCGCCTCAACGAGAACCCAGTGCTAAGCCCACCAAGTTGCTGTGTCCTACACATCGTCCAACAATGTGTGAATAACGGATTACATCAAATTCCTTCATTGTAGAATGTGCAAAATTTTATCCTTTCTGTGGCTGACATTCTTCTCCTGGATGTGAGTTTGAATTCCATTCCTGTGTAAGCAGGATTTTCCCTCTGGCATATCAAGAAATGGGACTTCTCAGTCAAAGAGCAACACCATCTTCAAATTTGCTAGATACTGCCAGACTTTTCTGAAATGTGGTTGGACCAACTTACTTCTTAAGTGCATGAGTCATGATTTCTAAAAATTCTCACCAATGCTTGATATTTGAGACCAAACAGAAAATATTGTAGAGGCAAATTAAGAGACTCCTTTACTACTTTCGCTCACTCATTTCTTTAATATCTATTTGTTGAGCATCTGCTCTGTGCAGGGATCTGTGCTATGCACTAGGGATATAATGATGAGCTGCACTGGATGCAGCGTACTCTTGTAGGGCTTCACAGCCCTGTAGTGAAAATACTAAATCATAATTAAAATAGCCAAATAAATAAACAGCAAATTAAAACTTCAGTAAGTGTTATAAAGAGGTGCATAAAGCTCTAACATATTCAATAGAGAGGGAGCGGGGAGCTCTGTCCCCGTCACAGCACAGGAGACGATCATGAGAAAGCCTGAGTTCAGCTTGAGTTGAAATTTCAAAAATGAATAAATTATCTAGGGAAAGGGAGTTGAGGGTGGAAAGAGCACTTGGGACACAAGGAATAGAATATGACATGAGTCCGTATTCATTTTTGAAAAATTAACTCTGGCTACAGTAAAGAAGAGTTAGAGGAGAACAAGGGCAAGTGAAGAGCCTGTTATTAGGCCAATACATTTGTTCAAAAAAGGGACACTGGCAGTACAGAGGTGAGGTAACAGTGGGAATGGACGGAAATTCTCATGCTATACCTGAGAGGAAAAATAGTCAGCATATATTTAAAGATTGGTAATGGATGTCGGGGGTTAAAGATTGTCACAGATGCTCTCAGGGGCATACAGTGTACCCTCACTCTTATTACTTCAGTGCATGCCAGTCTGACTGCCAATGGTCAACTCACATTTCTTTGCCTGAGCGCTTCTTTTGATCACAAAAGTCTGCTTTTGCTGTTTCTGCTTTAAACTATACATGCTGAGGAGAAAGCCCCTTAGGAAAAAATCCTTAACTGGTGACTCTCAGGAATTGGTACACAAATATCTTTACCTCTCAGGTAGGATGCTTCTGAGATGAATTTTCTACTCTAGCTTCTAGAGATGTTTTAGGATTAATACTCAGCCATTCTTCCCTTATCTGTCATTTCCCCCACTCTCTGACCACAGGCTCTTCCACCTACCAACTAAACTACCTGTGCGTAAGTGCTTGATTATGGGTCTGCTTCTAGGATAACCACGTAGTTCCCATGAATGGGAATCTCATTTTCTTAGCAACAAAAGCAGAGAATCACGTTTGGGAAATTCATGAGATCAGTGTTTGAGATGAGTTTGAGGTGCCTTTGGAGCATCCAAGTAAAAATATCATCTACCAGTCAGATCGGTTCTCGTTTGGACCTTTGAAGATGTCATTTGTAATTTGATATAATCATTGACAAATAAGTGCTAAACAAAGTTGTTGAGAATAAAATGACCTAGGAGACAGTTTAGCATTAAAAGGTATGGCAGTTTGGAAGTTAGGTTTCAGAACATTAATGTTTAATGGCCAAATAGAGGGAAATGAACTCAAAATTAGATAAAGGAAGTATAGCCCGAAGATGGGAACATTCTGGGAAATCAAGAGAAAAATCAAGATAAGTTATCATTGATGCTGATGAGAAGTAGTATTTCAAAGAGTGAACACACTGCTGAATTCATTTTTTTAGACAAATTTTACTTTATTATTTCCCAATTTTATTGAGGTATAACTGACAAAATTATATATATCTAAGGTGTACAATGATTTTATTTATGTACTAAGTGTGGCTTCATTACCACATTCAGATTAATTAATCCATGTATCACTCCACAGGTACCTTTTCTGTGTATGTGCTGAAAATGTTTAAGCCCTATTCTTTTAGAAAGTTTCACACATACAGTAAGGATTATTAACTAGTCAGCGTACCGTACATTAGATGCCCAGAACTCATAACTGAAAGCTTTTAGCCGTTGACCAGCATTTCCCAGCCTCCCCACCCACCAGATGCTCATAACCAACATTCTATGCTCTATCTCTATGAGTTCAATTTCTTTAATTTTTGGATTCCACAAATAAGTGAGATCACACAGTATTGGTCTTTCTATGTCTAGCTCATTTCACAGAATAATCTGCTTCACGTTCATCCATGCTGTTGTAAATGGTGGCATTCCCTTCTTTCTCACATCTGAATACTATCCCTACACGTGTTTGTGTGTGTATTTAAGCTTCTTCATCCTCCAGCTGTCATTTGGACTGTTTCCATATCTTGGCTCTGTGCATACTGCTGCAGTGAACATAGGAATGCAGATATCCCATCCAGATAGTGATCTGGTTTCTTTCAGATACATACCCAACAGCAGGATTGCTGGATTATATAGTTCTATTTTTAATTTCCTGAGGAAATTCCTTTTCCATAATAGCTCTACCATTTTACATCCCCATCAACAGAGTACAAGGGCTTCCTGTTCTCCACATCCTTACCAATACATTTTTCCCTTATCTGTTTGATAAAACCATCCTAATGGGTGTGAGATTTTGCTTTGTATTTCCCTGATGATTAATGATACTGAACATATTTCCATATACCTGTGGACTATTTGTATGTCTTCTTTAGAAAAATGTCTATTCAGATCCTTTGCCCATTTTTTAATCAAATTATTTGGGTTTTTTAAATTGAATTGTATGAGTTCCTCATAGAATTTAGATATTAACTAATAATCATATAGATAAAAACTAATTTTATTTTTGCAAATACTTTCTAACATTCCACAGGTTGCCTTTTCATTTTGTTAATGGTTTCCTTTGCTTTAGAGAAGCTACCCACTTGTTTATTTTTGCTTTTGCTGCCTGGGCTTTTGATGTCATAACCGAAAAGCATTATTGTCAAAACCAATGTCAAACAGCTTTTTCCATGTGTTTTCTTCCAGGAGTTTTATTGGTGCAGGTCTTACATTTTTTAAGTGTATTTTTTATTGAAGTTCAACTGACATAAAATATTATACTGGTTTAAAGTGTACCAGTGATTCATCAGTTACACACATTATTAAATCCTCACCCCAACTAGTGCAGTTACTATTTGAAAACATAGAAAGATGTGTCAGAGTCATTGACTATAACCTCCATCATACACTTCCATCCCTGTAACCAACTCACACTATGACTGAGATTTTTGTGCCTCTTTTTCCCCCTCATCTACCCCACCCACTCACTCCCATGATAACCACCAGTCAATTCTCAGAGTCTACATTTACGTTAGTTAATTTTTCTAGTTAATTTTTGTGAGTGGTATGAGATAGGGGTACAATTTCATTCTTTTGCATGTGGATATGTAGTTTTCACAACACCATTTATTGAAGACACTATCCGTTCCCCCATTGTGAGTTCTTGGTGACCTTACCAAAGTTTAGTTGATTGTATATGCAAGGATTTATTTCTGGGCTCTCTATTCTGTTACATTGGTCTATGTGTCTGTTTCTGTGCTAGGACCATACTGAAATTGGGAAATATGATTCTCCCAGCTTCGTTTTGCTTTCTGAAAATTGCTTTGGCTATTTGGGGTCTTTTTTGGTTCCACACAAATTTTTGGATTTTTTTTACACTACGTGAAAAATGACATTGAAATGTTGATAGGGATTTCATTGAATCTGTAGATTGCTTTGGGGAGTGTGCACATTTTAACAGTATCTTCCAATTCATGAATATAGAATATCATTCCATGTATTTATGTCCTATTCAATTTCTTACATCAATATCTTACAGTTTTCAGGGTACAGGTCTTTCATCCTTTTAATCACTTTTATTCCGAAGTATTTTATTCTTTTGATGTTGTTGTAATTGGGACTGTTTTCTTAACTTCTCTTGTAGTTAGTTCTTGTAGTGAGTGTATAAAAAGGCAGCTGATTTTCCAATGCTGATTTTGTATCCTGCAACTTTACTGAATTGGTTAATTATAAAATTTTTTCAGTAGTGTCTTTAGCGTTTTCTATATGTCACCTCCAGAGGAAATTTCACCTTTTCTTTCTGATTTGGATGGATTTTATTTCCTTTTCTTGCCTAGTTACTCTAGCTAGGAATTCTAGTACTTTGCTGACTAAAAATGAAGAGGGTAAAAATGCTTACATTCTTCCTGATCTTAGAGGAAAAACTTTTAGCCTTCACTGTTGAGTATGCTGTTATCTTGTAGGCTTGTCATCTATGGCCTTTTATGTTGAGGTACATTCCTTCTATACCTAATTTGTTGAGAATTATTATTATAAAGGGATGTTGAATTTTGTCAAGTGCTTTCTCTGCATCTACTAAGATGATCATATGATTTTGCATGTACTGATTGGTATACACCAAACCATTATTGCATACCAGGCATACATCTCACTTAATCATGGTGTCTGATTCTTTTAATGTGCTGTCAAATTCGGTTAGCTAGTATTTTGTTGAGGACTTTTGCATCTCTGTTCATCAGATATTGTCTGTAATTTTCCTTACTTTTGTACTGTCCTTATCTGGCTTTGGTGTCATGGTAATGGACTTGTAAAATCCCTCCAATCAATTTATTAGAATTTAACAGGGATTGGCATTAACTATTCCTGATATGTTAGTAAAATTTACCAATAAAACAATCAGGTCCTGGGTTTTTCTTTCTTGGCAGATTTATAACTATTGGTTCAATCTCTTTACTATTTATTGTTTTGTTCTTATTTTTTGTTTCTTAAATATTTAATTTTGGTGGGATGAATGTTTCAGGGAATTTATCCATTTCTTCGTGGTTGTCCAAATTTTGGCATACAATTGCTTGTACTTGAGGTTCATGAACCTTTGTAATTCTGTAGTATAAGTTATAATGTCACTTTTTTCATTCCTGATTTTCTTGAGTATTCTCCTCTTAGTCTAGCGTAACATTTGTCAATTTTGTTTATCATTTAAAACAACTAGATTTGTTTCATGGATCTTTTCTATTGTTTTTCTTGTATCACATTTGTTTTTCCTCTGATTATTATTTCCTTCTACTGCTATTTCCTTCATTCTTCTGTTAATTTTTGGCTTAATTGGTTCTTTTTTCTACCTCCTTGATTTGCAAATTTAGGTTGTTTGAGATGTTCCCTCTTTCTTAATGTAGGCATTTTCCCTTTTAGAACTACTTTGACTGCATCCCTTTTTAGAACTAACTTTTGGTACATTGTACTTCCATTTTCATTTCATTCAAGATTTTTCTTAATTTTCTTTCTGATTTCTTTTTTGACCCCCTAGTTGATATGGAGTGTGTTGTTGAATTTTCACATATCTATGAATTTTCCAGCTGTCCTTCTATTATTGATTCCTGATTTCATGCTAAAAGATACTTGGTATTATTTCCATCTTCTTAAATCTGTTAAGACATATTTTGTGACATAACATATAATCCATCCTGAAGAATATTCCATGTATACTTGATAAGAATGGGTATTCTACTGTTAATGGATAGCATGTTCTGTATATGTCTCTACCAAAGGTATAACAACTTGTTAACTTGCATGAAATGGACCAACACCTAGAAAGAAACAATCTACAAAAACTTACACAAGAAGAAATAATCTGAATAGGCCCATATCTATTTAAGAAACAGAATCAATAATTAATAACTCAAAAATAGAAAGCACTAGGCCAAGATGGGTTCACTGGTGAATTCTACCAAGCAATTGAGGAAGAAACTGTATTAATTCTCTACAATCTCTTTCAGAGAACAGGAGCAGAGGGAACTCTTCCTAACTCATTCTAGAAGTCCAACAATACTGTAACACCAAAATGAGACAAGGACATTATAAGAAAAGTAAAGTATTGACCAATGCCTCTCATACACATAGACAGAAAATCCTCAACAAAATACCAAGCAAATTGAATCCAATGATGCACAAACAGATTATATATTACAACCACTGTGGATTTATCACAGGTATGCAAGTTTGGTTTAGCATTTAAATATCAATTAATGTAATTCATCACACATCAACTGTCTAAAAAAAGAAAAATCACATAATCATATCAATAGGTGGGGAAAAAAGCTTTTGACAGAATCCAACATCCATTCATAATAAAAATTGTTAGTATCTGGTATCCAAAATATATAAAGAACTTTTAAAATTCAACAGTAACAAAAAAAATCTTATTTTAAAAACGGCCAAAAAAACTTACCAGATACCTCACCAAATAAGGTATATAGATGGAAAATAATAAGCACATAAAAAGATGTTCCACATATTTTGCCATCATGGAAATGCAAATTAAAACAGCAATGAGATACCACTGAACTCTCTTTCAGAATGGCCAACATCCAGAACACCAACGACACCAAAGGCTGGCAAAAGTGCAGAGTAACAAGAACTCTCATTCACTGCTGGTGGAAATGGTACAGTCACTTTGGAAGATAGTTTGGTGGTTTGTCACAAACTTAAACACACTCTTACCGTACAATCCAGCAAAGACACACTTCAGCATTTGCCCAAAGGAGTTAAACACTTATATCAACACACAACCTGCACACGGATTTTTATAATATCCTTTTCATAATTGTCAAATTTGGAAGCAACCAAGATGCCCTTCAGATAGCGAAAAGATAAATTGTGTTACATACAAACATTGGTATATTATTCAGCACTAAAAAGAAGTGAGCTATCAATCCATGATACGAAATAAAATAAGCCATATGAAAAGATTGTGTGATTCCAAACATATGACCTTCTGGAAAAGGCAAAACTGTGGAGACAATGAAGGGATCAGTGGTTGCCAGGAGTTTGTGGGGATAGAAGGGGTGAATGGGTGCCACACAGAGGATCGTCGGCCAGTGAAAATACTCTGTGTGATGCTGTAATGATGGATGTATGCCACTGTACATTTGTCCAAACCCACTGAATGTACAACACAAAGAGTGAATTATAAGGTACCTAAGGCCTTTGGTAATGATGACATATCCATATAGATTCATCAAAATGAACCACATTGATGAGGGAAGTTTTCAAAGTGTGGGGACAGAGGGTATATGGGAAATATCTGTGTCTTTTCTCAATTTTGTTGTAAGTCTAAAATAATAATGTCTTATAAAATGGGGGGAGGACTGTCTCCATCATCAGGCCTAGGCAGTTGCCTCAATCAAAATTTTTTCTCTGCCCAACTTATTCTGATTTAGGGACTCATCTCTCCAACCTAAGAAAACCTAAAATATGAAGTTACCTCAAAGGTGAATGTGACAGTCTGAAAAGGAGTCCTAAATATATTTAAAAATTCACTCCCATTGAAAATTAACTACAATTTGTGCAACATATTTGGAGGGGCCAGGGAATAACAGTAGTAAGAGTAGTAAAAATCAAATCTAACTTCAAAAGATGGCAAACTATTGCTCTCAGACATGTTATTCAATGACACAGTATGTGCAGTAAGCCTCTTTCCCTCTCCCCATGTTACTGCAGGGAACATGAAAGACTTCAGAGCCAGATATACTACCCCAAAAAAGACAGGGTGAAAGGGTAGTCCTAGGTGTCTGAGCTGTAATGCTCACAGAGGCCTGACCCACAACCAAGTCTGTGATGCTTCCAAACATGTTCATCCTGGAGCGAGGATCTGGCGAAGCTGGATTCATTCCGGGGGGTGGGGGGTTAATTTCATTGCCACTGCTTTCAGGCCCTCATTTCTTCCCAGAGGCCAAATACAGAAACCCAACTGACAATCTAGTCTCCTGTTGAGGAGTTTTTAGATTAGCTAATTAATGGCTCCTTGGTCCTTAAGGAAAACTTTTCTTTGGTTGGTTATGGTTTTGTTTGCTTTTTGCCATTTCCCTAAAAGAATTTGTCTTACCTGGAGATGGATGAGCTCAGGATTATGGTGGTACATTGAGATGACATGGTCCTGGCACTCCTAGCGTTTTACTGTGTGGGGCCAGCTACCTAGTAAAATTAGGAAGAGCAGAAGACAATGAGCTCACTGGAGATGTCACAGAGCCTCTGTTTCCATGCCAGTGATGAGTAGAAGAGAGCACAGGGAAGAGCAGAAGACAGAGGAGACTGGGATGGAGGGTGGAGAGTAGAAGGAACCTCTCGGACTGCTCCCAGCACGAGTGTGAGGGGCATGGGCAGGGTGAGCGTGCACTGGGAAGCCATTGGCTTCAGTTGGTTTGAATGAGGATGATGAGGTTCACACTGCCACCTTGTGGCTCTGGGACAATGTGCACAGAGCCTGGAGAAAAGAGGCCAGTCTGAAGGGACTGAGTGCCCAGTTGAAGTAGAGTTCAGAACACGTCCTCCTCTCTCCTCCCTGGAGAAATCAATTTGCCAAAGACTGAACATCGCTATCAGTGTAGAATACCAGTATAAGTACCTAGTTAGCTAAAACTGAATCGGGTCTGAAGTTCTGCCCTTGAGTGGGATTTTCACCACTATACACACCCTAGTTCTTTTGGTCTATTCAGAGTGGCTTGTCAGGCGGTGCCCTCCTTCAAGGCAGATTCATTAATCTTGTCAATTGAAATCAACATGACCACTGTTTTTAAGTTTATTCAGCACCTACTGAAGACCATGTCCTGAGAGCAGCCCAGAAGCATGTTCTGATAAACTGCTCCAAAGCCCCTTTGTTTGCGATCACCTTAAATACTTTTTTACAACAGGGGGTGGCTGCAGGGAAGAAGTTATACCAATCAATGTATCAGGGCTGTGTCCCAAAAGAACACACAATGAATATTCTGATGCCACATCTGTGTATGAGAGGAAGCAACAATTAGGATTGCTAATTACTATTCTAAAGGATTCCACCAGTGACACAAGAACCAGACTGGCTTATCTTCCTCTTTTGAAAATCCCAGGCTGCTTTTATTCCTGGTCATGGGTGTGGGGTGAGGGTCTGTGGGTCTTGTGACACAGGCGAGAATGGCTGCAGGACATCTTCCCAGCACAGCATGAGCTGACCCGGCAGCTGGTGACTTGGCGTCAGCCCTAGGCAGCTGCAGCTGAAAGCAGGTCTGTGTGCCCAGGGACCTGAGGGGACACATGCCCATCAGTACTCTCAGGCACGCTGGCGGACCTCAGTCCAAATGCAGAATCCAAATTATCCCTGTGACTTGGCTACAGCCCCTCTCAACCACAGTTCAGGAGCCATCCTACCAGCCCAGCAACCCAGTGGGAGACATTTTCCTCTGTGTCCCTAAAGGCAGTCTTGCTGAAATCAGTCTACCTGTGGACACTGAAATGTCCTTTTGTGACCTGTCTGCAGCACAACTCAGCCTCAATCATGGGGCAGTGCTGCCTGACCAGGAATGCAACAGGAGGCACACCTATGTCCCTATCCAGGTCTACACACCTCAGTGCATGCAAGGGATCAGAAGCAGTCTGGGACTTGGTTCCAGCCTCTCTCAGCTACAGTTTGAAGTCAATCCTGTCCTCCTAGGGAAGTGTTGGGAGTTGACAGGAGCCCTTGCAGGAACCCAGCATTTGTCAAACTTTTCTCTGAACCTGGTAGCAAGTACACCTTCTGCAGACCCAACTGTGGACCCTGAAGCAGACACTTGTCCCAGCATTAGCCCTACAGACCAAGGTTCTGAAGGCCTCTCTGAGAGGTTTCACACCTGCCCAAACCCCTGGTAGTGAGACAGGGACTGTGGGTGTAGTCAGAGTAGAGGGAGGGCCTCCTCCGGAAAAAGCAAGGCAGTGTAATTGCAGGCATAGCAATGTAACTATATGCAAGGAAACCCCCTACCAAAACTCTTTGTTAAACATTAAGCTCTAAGGTCATTCTTCTGTAAGATCAGTTGGTGTTCCCCAGATAAAGAAGAGTACCCCATGTTGTTGTTATGCTAACCACTTGTAAGATTCACTTTAGCATCCCAAAAGGCCCAGGACAAACTGGGCAACTAATTTAGCATGCAGACCCAGCTATAAACAACATAGTGAAAGGCAGCAAAGATTCCACCTTAAAGATAAGATTGCATTTTAACACCCAGGAAGTTTGGGAAGCAGGATTCTTAACTTATTCTTTAGCAAACAGACAATACCTCAGCCCACCTTGGGGGCTGGGCAGGCCGCCTTTTGATATGCTCCTAGACCAAGACACAGGTGTTCCGGAGAGAAATCCTGGGAGAGGAATTCCTTGTGTTAAGTTAATTCGGGGTGTTCAGACACACGTGACAAGTCTACACCCCTAAACCTTTTTTTCATGTTCTCGAAAAATCCTCATCTGCCTATAAAACCCCTAGACAATGCACCATACCGGACTTTCTTGTCCGCTCCTGGATGAGCGAGGAGCTCTGTCCTTTCACTTTATTTCTAAACAAAAGCCTGTACCTTGCTCTCCTATTTTGGGTGTTTGCTAAGCTCATTCTTCAGCTTCCTGAACAAGAACCCCGGCATCAGTAGCAGCCCCAACACCTTTGGACCCCAGTGCAGATCCAGCCACAGCCACAGTTCCTGGCTCAAATACCACACAACAAGCGATCCCACAAAGCTGTAGAACTGAGAAACTAATTCAGTAAAGTTGAAGAATACAAAATCAGTGGTGTTTATATACACTAAAAAAGAAATTAAGAAAACAACCCTAATACAATAGCAACAAAAAGTATAAACTACCTAGGAATAAATTCAGCAAGGAGGTAAAATATCTAGATACTGAGAACTAAGACACCGATGAAAAAAAATGAAAGGCGCACAGGCAAATGGAAAGATATCCTATGTTGATGAGTAGGAAGAATTAATACTATTAAAATGTCTACTTACCCAAAACAATCTACAGATTCAATACAATCCCTATCAAAATTCCAATGGCATTTTTCACAAATATAGAAAAAACGATTCTAAAATTTGCGTACAATTACAATAGACCCCAAATAACCAAGAAAGTCAAAAATTAAACAAAAGACCTGCAATCACAAAACTCATAGAAGAAAACATAGGGGGAAAGTTCTTCATGGTTATGCCAATGATTTTTTGTATATGACACAAAAAGCACAGGCAACAAAAGCAAAAATAAACAAGTAGGATCCTATCAAACTAAAAGCTCCTGCACAGTGAGGAACAATTTAAAAAATGAAATGACAACTTATGGAAAATATAAACTACATAACTGATAAGGAACTCATGGAACTCAAACAAAAATGAAAATGTAACTCATTCAGAAAATGTGCTAAGGATACTTATTGACATATTTCCAGAACAGTTACATGAATGCCAACACCAGTTTAAGGTGTTCAACATCACTAATCTTCAGGGAAATGCAGATCAAAACGACAATAGAAATTGCCTCACAATTGTTAGAATGTCTACCATCAAAAGACACAAGAAAACAAATGCTGAAGAGAAATGTGAAGAAAAGGGAATCCTGGTTCACTGTTGGTGGCAATGCAAACTGGTAAAGCCAATGTAGAAAAGAGTATGGAGATTATTCAAAAAATTAAAACAGAAATACCATATAATCAAGCAATCTTACCTCTGGATATATTTCCAAAGGAAATGAAATCACAATCTCAGGGAGGTCTCTGAACTTCCATATTCACTGTAACATTATTCACAATAGTCCTGATGTGGGAACAACCACTGTGTGTATTTATAAATGAGTGGATAAAAAAGATGAGAGATACAGACACACACACACACTAAAATAGCATTCAGCCAGGACAAAGAAAGAAATTTGGCCTTTTATGACAAGGTCCACAGGACCTTGAAGACATTATGCTAAATGAAATGTCAGAAAGAGAAAGACAAATACTATATGATATCACTTACATATTTAATCTACAATATCTGACCTCATAGTAACAGAACACATCGGTGGGCAAGGGGAAATGGGGAATTTTGTCAAGGATACAAATTTGAAGTTATAAGAAGAATGTGCCAGATGGATTCATCACTGAATTTTATCAGACATTTGAGAAGACATAATACCCATTCTCCTTAAAGTTTTCCAAAAAATAGAACAGGAGAGAATACTTTCAAACTCATTCTATCAAGACAGCAACACTCTAACACCAAAACCAGGCAAAGAAACCACAAAAAAAGAAAATTATGGACCAATATCCCTGATGACCATAGATGAAAAAATACTCAACAAAATATTAGCAAACTGAATTCAAAAATGCATCAAGAGGATCATACACCATGATCAAGTGGGATTCATCCCAGGGATGCAAGGATGGTACATCATTCGAAAATCCATCAACATCATCCACCACATCAACAAAAAGAAGGACAAAAACCACAAGATCATTTCCATAGATGCTGAAAAAGCATTCGACAAAATTTAACATCCGGTCATGATAAAAACTCAATAAAATGGGTATAGAGGGCAAGTACTTCAACATAATAAAGGCCATTTATGTAAAACCCACAGCAAACATCATACTTAACAGTGAGAAGCTGAAAGCTTTTCACCTAAGATCGGGAAAAAGACAGGGATGCCCACTCTCCCCACTTTTATTCAACATAGTACTGGGCGTCCTAGCCATGGCAGTCAGACAAAACAAAAAAATAAAAGGCATCCAGATTGGTAAGGAAGAAGTCAAACTGTCACTGTTTGCAGATGACATGATATTGTACATTAAAAAACCCTAAGGACTCCACTCCAAAACTACTAGAACTGATATCTGAATTCAGCAAAGTTGCAGGATACAAAATTAATACACAGAAATCTGTTGCATTCCTATACACTAATGATGAATTGGCAGAAAGAGAAATGAGGAAAACTATTCCATTCACAACTGCATCAAAAAGAATAAAATACCTAGGAATAAACCTAAGAAAGTGAAAGACCTATACCCTAAAAACTACAACACACTCTTAAGAGAAATTAAAGAGGACACTAACAAATGGAAATTCATCCCATGCTCCTGGGTAGGAAGAATTTAATATTGTCAGAATGGCCATCCTGCCTAAAGCAATCTACAGATTCGATGCAATCCTTATCAAAATACCAACACATTCTTCAATGAATTGGAACAAATAGTTCTAAAATTCATATGGAACCACAAAAGACCCCGAATAGCAAAAGCAATCCTAGGAACAAAGAATAAAACAGGGGGTATCTCACTTCCCGACTTCAAGCTCTACTACAAAGCCACAGTAATCAAGACAATTTGGTACTGGCACAAGAACAGACCCATAGACCAGTGGAACAGAATAGAGAGTCCAGCTATTAACCCAAGCATATATGGTCAATTAATATAGGATACAGGAGCCATGGATATACAATGGGGAAATGATAGCTTCTTCAACTGCTGGTGTTGGCAAAACTGGACAGCTACATGTAAGAGAATGAAACTGGACTACTGTCTAACCCCATACACAAAAGTAAACTTGAAATGGATCAAAGGCCTGAATGTAAATCATGAAACCATAAAACTCTTAGAAGAAAACATAGGCAAAACTCTTTGATATAAACATGAGCGACTTCATGAACATATCTCCCCGGGCAAGGGAAACAAGAGCAAAAATGAACAAGTGGGACTATATCAAGCTGAAAAGCTTCTGAACAGCAATGGACACCATCAATAGAACAAAAATTCATCCTACAGTATGGCAGAATACATTCATAAATGATATATCCGAAAAAGGGTTGACATCCAAATGATATAAAGAGCTCACGCACCTCAACAAACAAAAAGCGAATAGTCCAATTAAAAATGGGCAGAGGATCTGAACAGACACTTCTCCAAAGAAGAAATCCAGATGGCCAACAGGCACATGAAAAGATACTCCATATCGCTAATCATCACAGAAATGCAGATTAAAACCACAGCGAGATATCACCTCACACCAATTAGGATGGCCAACATCCAAAAGACAAACAAGAACAAATGTTGGCGAGGATGTGGAGAAAGGGGAATCCTCCTACATTGCTGGTGGGAATGTAAATTAATTCAACCACTGTGGAAAGCAGTATGGAGGTTCCTCAAAACACTCAAAATAGTAATACCATTTGACCCAGGAATGCCACTCCTAGGAATTTACCTAAGAATGCAGGAGCCCAGTTTCAAAAACACATATGCACCCCTATGTTGATCAAAGCACTATTTACAATAGCCATGAAATGGAAGCAACATAAGTGTCCATCAGTAGATGAATGGATAAAGAAGAAGTGGTACATATACACAATGAAATACTATTCAGCCATAAGAAGAAAATAAATCCTACCATTTGCAACAACATGGGTGGAGCTAGATGGTATTATGCTCAGTGAGATAAGCCAGGTGGAGAAAAACAAGCATCACATGATTTCACTCATATGTGGAGTATAAGAACAAAGAAAAAAAAACTGAAGGAACAAAACAGCAGCAGACTCACAGAACCCAAGAATGGACAAACAGTTACCAAAGGGAAAGGGACTGGGGAGGATGGGTGAGAAGGGAAGGATAAGGGGGAAAAAGGGACATTACAATTAGCACACATAATGTTGGGGTGGGAGGGCACGGGGCAGGCACTACACCACAGAGAAGACAAGTAGTGATTCTATAGCATCTCACTATGCTGATGGACAGTGACTGTAATGGGGTATGTGGTAGGGACTTGATAATAGTGGGAGTTTAGTTACCATAATGTTGCTCATGTAATTGTACATTAACAACACCAAAATAAATATAAAAATAAAAATAAAGAGGAATATGTTTTGGGGATCTATACACCTTGGTGATTCTTGTCAACAATAAGTGTTCTATAGTTAAATTTGCTAACAGAATAGATCTTCAATGTTCTCACCACAAAGGAGTAAGGACAATTATGTAGGTGGTATAGTTCTTTGGTAATGCTATGGTGGTATTCATTTTATAATATTTAAGTGTATTTAATCACTACTCTGTAAAGTTAAATTCACACATTGTTACATGTCAGTTACAACTGAATAAAGCTGGAAAATTTTTTCAAAATAAAAGAGTACAATGAAGTATGGATGCTATACAAATAAGAAATGGATAAAACAGGACCAGGTGCCAGAAAGGGCACCCCGGTTTGGGCTACCCCCCAACACTACCCCTGACTCTTCTGCTGACATGCTGGCCTACTCCTACCCCTTGCTCATAGCATCAGCTCTTCCTCGGCCTGAAATCTCTCTCCATGTCCTCTTGGTCTGTTCCCTCACTTTCTCAAGTGTGTGCTCAAGCATTAATATCTCTCTGTTAGGCTTTCCTTAAAACCATATTTAAAAATGTAACTCCTCCTCATTTCCAATCTATCCCACTCCCACACTTCATTTTTCTCAAATGAAAAATATTATAATAACTTATTCACTAAATTGATTCTGTTTATTTTCTGTTGCTGCCTACACACAGTCCTCAGTTGAAAAGTTCTACTTAAGCAGGAATTTGTTTCTATATCATTTACCCTGCTATGCACCCGGTGTGGGTGAGGCACTCAGTAAACATTTGTTGAATAACCCTGTACGAGTCTTAACATTTAAATGTCATTTTTAAAGGGCTATCATAAAATTACACCTGAAATGTCTCTAACATAATGAATCTAAGAATATGGGTGGGGAAAGAATTCTTTCTCTTTCTTCAAAAATAGAGACAGGGAGCTTAATGTTACATCTTCCTAGTGCAGCTATTACCACAGGCTTATTACCATTTAATTATTCCCCAGGAACCACTGGCAACGCCTGGTTAGTGGAAGCACAGGAGAAGGTAAGGACCCAGTTCTGCACGTGCACTGTTCCTCAGGGAACAGCAGACACTGGGATTTGAGTGTAAATAAATGAATGCAAAAACAATCTCATCTGTTGAAGAAATATTTATATCAGGGGAGAGGGCCCCAGTTGTCAAAAGGCCATGATGCAAGGAAATCATATAGACAGTATCTGCATCTAGGATTTTTGTCTTGACTATAAATACAAGCTTTGAAGCCAGTAAGAAATATCTCTCAGAATTCACTCTTTGCAGCTCATGGCAGGTGGGACACTGGGTCTCCAGTTTTTCACAAGTCCCTCACATGCTTTTTGCTCTGGGGTAATGTTTCCTTTCCAATCTCTGACCTTTCTTCTCCACATGTATCCATGGAACTAAAACTCTGCATGACCTATTATTACAAATGCTTCGTTTCCTACATAAATGGACTTACTGGCAAATGCTTTATTCTTGCTCTGAAAATGAAAATATCTGATCAGAATTAAACTCACAGAAAAAGGTTCAAATATATTCATGTTTCTCTTATTTCTTCATGTCTTGGAAATACATTTATCCAGTTTTCTTATCCCTTTAAAATATTAATGAGTACTGTTTACAAAGAGGCCTGGAGATTTTGTGTGAAAATGCTTGACTGTTAGATTACTGGAGATAGATTTATTATCAATATTATGATGAATTTTGTTGCTTGTTCAATAGATAAAATTGACAAATTTATGATTCCACTCTGATATCATATCTCTACAACCTATATATTGCAATCTGTTTCACTCATTTAATATGACTTGGTTTCATGGCAAATAACTCACCCTTAAATGACAAACCGTTCAGCGTCTGTGTGCTTTCTGTTTCTTGCATTTATAGGATCTTTGGATTATGACTTTTACAGTTTGTGTTCCCAAGAAATACTGTTACAGGAAACCCAAACAGGGTGAGTATTAATGCTGATTTGATTTACCAGGGGGTCCCAAGGTCAGTGAAAATGACTAATTAAGATAGCTTAGAGTAGGGCACCAACATATCAGGACACAGGCCAGAGAATAATAGACAAAAATAAAGTGAGTTTTAAAAACTCAGTCAAATTCAGTTATGAAGATAACCACTAAGACCTGTGTGGCAACTGAATGAGCTTTTTCATGAACAAAAGACACAGCAGAATAGCTTGTGGGCATCCCATCAGTATGGTATCTTTGGAATGTATTCATACCAGCTGCCTCTTACATTAATAGTAATATTATGCTTTTTTTCTCTTTGCCTCTGTGTATTCTGTACTATTTGTGCCTAAGTACGAATGAAAAACTCTTACATTAAAGGCACTCTGTTTTCCATTTCTAGCAAATATCCAAGGTTCACTAGCTCCATAGCTGGCTGTCTCCAGACAAGATGACATTCGTGCTTTCTCACATACTGTATAACAACCTCAGCTAAGAAAATTATACAATTATTCAGGTAAAAATCTAAGAAATCTCTTTTTAAAAATCTTACTACACAATCAAAACAGATCAAGGGAGAATCTTTATCTTATAGGCCAAAAAGAAAAAAATTCAAACACAAAGAAAAAAACATACTCTCTTATAAGTGGAGAAATGCTGGGTCTGCCCTACATTGCCACCTGATATGATGTGATTGTTACGGGAAACAAACAGACAAACTACCAGGTTCCATTTAGAAAAGGCATAATCTACATAGCCTCATGGGCAATAAGATTATATAAATAGCAGTCTTTCCACTTAATGTCAAATGTCATACCCAATGGTAGGCTTCTAAGGAAATAAGACATAAAAGTTAAGCTTTGATTCAGTAACAACAAACTGGAGGAAGGGAAAGAGCAGAGGGGGAGGAAAGCAAGATATTCCATGCCAATAGAAAATGCCTTGAATGGGCACAAATGTACCAGAGGTAAGTGTAAAAACGAAAACACTCCAAACACGGAAAGAAGCAATCAAAGCAATCTAGAACACCACAAATGCAAATCTAAACATGCAAATCAACTTTACCACTTTTTTGGAAAATTTGGCCAACTCTCATCCCATCAATAGTTCAGTCACTCAGAGCAGTGGCGCTCCCTAAGGTCCGGTGATGCAAATGGCCTACCTAGTTCTCACATTCACAAGAGAGGGCATCAAAGTTTTCAACCAGGGACACTTGGATGCCAAAGGGCAGGGCTCTTCCCCATGCTCCAGAGCTGAAGCCACCGGCTGGAGAGAGAGAAACATTTCCTACACCCCAAACATGTGTGGTCATGTCATATGCATCTGTGCTGGAACCACAGAGGCCCTTTGAGTCATCACTTTGCAGTAGAATAAACAAGCACAAAGAGGAACACTTCCCCTGCGCCTTCACTGTTCCTCAGTGAGACACCACCTTTTCCAACGTGATACTTAAGCAGTGCTCCATTTGGTATTACTATCACTATTGCTAATTATGATAAATTAGTTTTACTGAATGCTTTAAAAGAAATTTAACATACACTGATTTGCATGTACAATACTCTATACATGGTATGTAGATTAGGTTAGCAAATAAAGGTTAAGTGACATAATCAAAATTACAACTTTCACACTCCTTATATGTAAATCCTGTTCCTGACCTAGTTTAGAGATTACAACAAACCATGTATTTTATTTCATTTTTTGCATCTTAACAAAATGAAATCATACTCATGGGGAATAGGTTGTGAGGACCACTTTTGCTGCTTTAACAGAAACCTCATCACTTTATGCAAAAACACATTTGGTGTTT